>QCXZ01000086.1:9121810-9721810 GCA_025024175.1 Rhyzopertha dominica | reverse complement strand
TTCCAAATGGATAAAATTAGTAAAACGTCCCGGAAAAAAAGTCTACCCCGCCAATGGAAAACCCGAGTTTTCCCGGACATGGGGGTAGGTGTACGTCAAAAAGCATCCCTTAGGCTACACATCGCACCTATCGCCATATGCCAATAAACTCAATAAACTTTGGACCATTTAGAGGAGTATCCGTTTCATTATTTTTTAGAAAAATTTAATGAAACAAAAAAGAGAGGGGATAGGGGTGCGACACCCCATAAGTAAGTAGTAAGGGTAGAACAGAAGAAATTGCCAAAATTTCATCGAGATCGGTAGAAAAAAACAGCAGTTATCGTAAAAAATTGAATGAAATCGAAATTTAAAGAAATGCAAAGTTTTAAAGGTTATATCTTTGAAAGGTTGATCGTCAGGGGAACGGGGTGCTACCAGAAGATAGCCCCGAATGTGGGCTTTCATACGGCATGCGAACGGTGCGGATCAGTTAATATACGGCGTTGCTATAACAACCACAGTGAGGACCTGTCGCGAAGAAGGTGAATTTGGGCATCGTGGAGCGCGCCGCAGAGCATAATTGAAACATTCACCATCGCCGCCCCCGACTTCGGAGAAACACGTGCGATAGAGCAAAACAAAGGGAAAGAAACGTACTTATACGTGTACTATAAATAATGACATAAAAAGTTGTAAAATTTGTCGAAAAAAATTTCCAAAGCGATAAAATTAGTAAAACGATCTCGAAAAAAACAGTCGCCCCCGCCAATGGAAAACCCGAATTTTCCCGGATATAAGGGTAGGTGTACGTCAAAAAGCATCCCTTAAGCTATACATCGCACCTATCGCCATATGCCAATAAACTCGCTGCTTTGGACCATTTAGAGGAGTATCCGTTTCATAATTATTTCGAAAAATTTAATGAAACAAAAAAAGGGAGGGGATAGGGGTGCGACACCCCGTAAATAAGTAGTAAGGGCAGAACAGAAGAATTTCCCAAAATTTCATCGAAATCGGTTGAGAAAAACAGCAGTTATCGAAAAAAATTGAATTGAATTCAATATTAAAAAAATGCGATTTTTCCAAGGTCATATCTTCTAAAGGGTGGCCGGCAGAGGGCAGGGGGTGGTATCAAATTTGGGCTTTTATACGGTATGCGAACGGTGCGGATCGGTGCATATGCGGCGTCGCTATTACAACCACAGTGAGGATCTGTCGCGGAGAAGGCGAATTCGGGCGTAGGCGAGCGCGATGCGGAGCATAATTGAAACATTCACCGCCGCCGCCCCCGACGTCGCAGAAACACGTGCGATACGACAAAAGAAAGTTAAAGAAACGTACTTTCACATGTACTATAGAAAATGACTTTCATGATTATAAAAGTTGGCAAAAAAATTTTTTAAGTGATTAAAATTAGTTAAACGTTCTGGAAAAAAAGTCACCCCCGCCAATGGAAAACCCGAATTTTCCCGGATATAAGGGTGAGTGCACGTCAAAGGGCATCCCTTAGACTATCCATCGCAGCTATGGCCATATGCAAATTAACTCGTTGCTTCGGACCACGTGGGAAGTGTACGTTTCGTCATTTCCGCGAAAAATTTAATGAACCAAAAAAAGGGGGGGTAGGGGCGCGACACCCCGTAGATAAGTAGGAATGGTAAAACAGAAGAATTTCCCAAAATTTGATCGAGATCGGTTGTAAAAAACAGCAGTTATCGAAAAAAATTGAAAATTTAAAGAATGCGATATTTCATGGTCATATCTTCGAAAGGGTAGCCGCCAGGAGAACGGGGGTGGTACCAAAAGATAGCCCCGAATTTGGGCTTTCATACGGTATGCGAACGGTGAGGATCGGTTAATATGCGGCGACGCTATGACAGCCACAGCGAGGACGTGTCGCAAAGAACGCGAATTCGGGCGTCGGCGAGCGCGATGCAGAGCATAATTGAAACAATCACCGCCGCCGCCCCCGACGTCGCAGAAACACCTGCGATAGGGCAAAAGAAAGGGAAAGAAACGTACTTTCACATCTGGTATAAAAAAATCGGAGGAACGTTTAAAAAAATTGCCGAAAAAAATTTCCGAAAAAATAAAATTTTACGAACGACCTTCAAAAAAACGGAAACCCCTGGCAACGAAAACTACGATTTTTCCCGGGTATAGCACATAGTACACGAAAAAGAGCATCTCGAAAGCTATCGATAGCATTCATCGCCATATGCAGATTATACCCGTACTGGGGTCCACAGACGAAAATGTGTGTTTCGCGAGTACCGCGAAAACTCGAATTAAACAAAAGGGGGAGGGGCAGGGGGCGTTATATCCCGGATTTAAGTAGCGAAGGTGAAGGAGGGCGATTTGCCAAAATTTGAGCGAGATCCGTCGAGAAATGCAAAAATTTTAATAAAAAATGAAAAATTTTCGACCCGTGACTTTCTCAAGGTCATATCTCCGGAACGGTTTCCCCAAGGGGGGCGGGGCGGGTACCTACAGATAGCCCCGAACCAGCCCTTTCCGACGATACCCAGGCGGAGCGGATCGGTACATAAATAAGATCGCTACGGGGGTGAGAACGGAGAGATGTCGCAAAATCGGGTCGTACAACCCGGATTACCCCGGAGTCGAAGGTGCACCCGGAGTCCCGGAAGCACACGCCCAGGTAGCGCGGCCGGACAGCTGTCGAACGCAAAACACCGCATTCCGATAGGAGGTTCCGTTTGGGAGATATTCGAAGAAATCATCGGAAAATGGCGATTTCGGACGGTCGAAAAACCACCCCCGGCCGCTTCGACCCCCATAACTCGGCAACGGAGGGTGCTATCGGGACGTGCGAGGTACCGTTGGAATCGGAAAGGATTTCTCTATCATACTGTGGCGAAAAAATTAAATTTCGACAAACGGTATTTTTCGTAGGATTTTTTTTTCTCATTTTCACCCCTAATTTAGGGGATGAGGAGGCGAGTTGGGGCAAAAATCGTTACGGAATCGTATTCGACACATCGAGAAACGTAGGTTTGCAAAAAATCGCGACGCTAAAAGGAAACGAAATACGGGAAGCGAGAACTATACCTTTAACACCCCCGTTCGGCTCGTATGGGGTGGAATGGGGTGAACAACGGCAATTCTTGAAGCAGAAAGACGGCTCTATCTAGCATTAAAAGAAAAACTACGATCCAGGTAAAAAAACGTATTTCATAAGAAAAGCGAAGATGTGTTTACTCGAAAATGTGGAAAATTCGCACTTGACCCCCTCCCCCTGAAAAATCTAGGGGTGGAATCGCGAAAACAAAACTGCCATTCGATAGCCCGTAACGGTGGCTAAAATTTATCATAAGGCGTCGAAGCTCCAGCTGTTATAGCGGAGGAGCTACGGGCGAAAGTTTGAAATTCCGTGCCGCAAGAAAGGGCCCCGAAAACAGGGTCGGACTAAAAATCCGCCTGCGGGCGCCACCAACCACCGTATCCTATAGTACTCGCCCAGATAGACATTTTTTAAAGAAAAAATTTTTCGCTACCACACACCGTTTTTCGAGATACGGGCGATCGAAGATTTCGTGTACGGAAATTTTCCGAATTTTCCAGAAGGAAACCGTGTAATTATTATAAATTCACAAAATCAGAAAAGATCGGCAAAGGACCGTACTTTATGAGGGCAATAACAAAATATGACGGAAAAAATTACCCGCGGTAAAAAAAAATTCCAAAACTACCCTCATAATCGACCCCCCTCCCCCGTCGGGAAAATCGAAAAAAAATGAAAAACTAACTACACGAACAAAAAGAACTCGCGGTGGTGATTCTAACGCGTTTTTACATAATTCGATATCTAAAAAAATGTAAAAGTTACATGCCGTCAAAATATGAGGGTTAAAAAAAGACGGGAAAAATCTTCCGATTTTCCGACGTTTCCGAAAAATTTCCTTCGACCATCGATATCGACTCACCGAGTACTACCGATAACGAAAATTCGGTGAAAATCCGACAACCTGTGAGCGCCATAATGAGATCACCTTCGGGGGTGGTTTTTCCGAAAAATTTTCCGAACGTGTAATGAAAAATTCAAAATTTTTCCACCAAACAAAGTTTAAAAGTGAGTTATACCCGCGCGCAAAATTTCATCCCCTCAGCTCAAATAACAAAGCGATAACGGGAAAAAAACGTAAAAACACCCCCCGAACTTTACGGGACCGCCGTACCGGAACAGAGGGCGCCACCTGCGACAAAGATGCATTTTTGAAAAGCGTTCGGACCCGACATCGTCTCACCGCGAAGAGAACCGGGCAAAACGCTCAGTCGCGAAAAAAAAAATTTTCGTTTCCGGCAGAGAATTCGAACGTCGACCCGGAACGATCCGGGCCCCCGGAGTCCCGGAGCCGTCGAGTCCGGTACCCTCGGAAGCGGACGGACCTCCGAAACGCGTCGGTTAAAACCGCAAGTCGCTATCTCTTTCCGTTCGGAAGTTACGGGCCTCCAAAGGGGGCGGGTCGCGAAGCGAAAGGGGGCCCCCGGGTGCCGACCCCGCCGGGGGGTGGAAACTGAAAATGGAACGTCCAAACCGGGCTCAATCGAAAGCCCCGTCCCTAAATAGATTTTGCAGCTATCAGTCATCGAACGCTCTGGTGTTTGAGGGGCTAGGACGCACCGTTTCCGAGATATCAGCCCCTAAAATTTCGGCTGCGGGGGGCGGTTTTTAAAAAATCGAAACCTACCCCTTTCGAGCTAGGACCGTGAAATTCGGGATCCGGGGTGTTCTTGTACGTAGAAATCGATTCGCAAAATTTCGACCGGATCGGAAGCTTAGTTTTCAAAATATCGCACCCCCTAGTTTCAAGGGGTGGCTCTGACGGTGACGAACTTTGAAGCCCCGTATCTCGGGAACGGAAAGTCGTATCGGGACGTGCGAGGGCTCGTCGGAATCGTCTCGACGAAAGCGTTAACGCAGGTTTAATCCGAAAAGGCTAAAGAAAAGCGGAAAATTTTCATAGGAAAAGGTAGTTTTCGAAGGCCTCGTTGGGGGATGAAAAAACGTCGCAGGTAAAAAATTCCAACGGAAACGGATTCCTAAAAGTCTAAAGGGTCCGTTAGCCAAAAAGAATGTCGAAAAAATTTTCAAACGTCGATAATTTTCCAAAAGGAATAAATTTTCCCGATTTTCCAACCCCTAAAATTTTAAAGGTACACGTAAAATAGTCGTGCGACATTTCGTTGGAAAGCCCACGATCTCCTCTAAACAACGGCGTAAAAACGACCGTCGTAGCTCGAAAAACACGGGAGATATTCGAGAAAATCTCCCCGAATGTTGGAAAAAACGGGCCCCTTAAAAAATTAAGGCCCCCGGGGCCCCTCCGATAAACGGTATCGAACCCAACGTTGCACCGGCGCATAGAACTCGTCGTCCTCGACAAAAAAGCATACCACAGTGAACGTCGTACCTCCGCGCGTTCAAAAGTTATCACGCGAAAACCCTCAAAAACGACGCAGGGCCGGCACAGGGAAAAACCCGTGGGAGCCCGATCGACGCGAGCTCTCGAACATAAAACGCCATCCCTAAAATAAGCACTTTTTGTTCTTTGGTAATTTTCGCTCCGACGCGCCGTTTTCGAGATATCGGGAATTAACGAAATTTTCGGACGCATTTTCCGGAACGCTTTTCTCGAAAACCTGTGACTCGTAAATTTTTTTTTTGGACTCAAAAGGAAGCGGACGGACGAAACTTTACTTCCACAGAGTTTAAAGCAAATCGTGTGGTTGGAAGTCGAACGGTGCGCCTCGAAAAAAGTCGAAAATTTCTCCCCCCTCCCCCGCACCGGCCGCCTTCGATCGAAACGCGACCTCGCGATACCGGGAGATTTCGGCGAGCTCTTTCCGACGCCGCAAACCCCGTTTCGATAGGACGCCGCGTTCGAAAGTTATCCGAGGTGAAAGTCGGGAAAGTCGATTTTCAGCGCCCCCTATCTCCGCTCTCGAGGTTTTCCCGCATATACGGCGTATGAGGTAATAATAAGGACGTCGACGCCTTCCATTTGGCCAATCGCCATCGATTTTTTTCAGGCCGTTTTCGAGAAATTCGAGGTCGTTTTTAAAACGTTTTTTCGCATTTTCCGGAGAGGGGGGGAGGGGGAAGGGAAAAATTTTTAATACATAAAATGCGCCCTTTACTACTCTACCTTTAACCAAAATTTCATCCCGATCGCTCGATAAATAAAAAAGTTATTGGCGAAAAAACGTGTTTTTTTTGACCCGCAATAAAATCACAAACAATCGACGATTACTCCGAGATGGCGCCACCTATCGGGACGTGCGACCTCTCAAACGACACCTACGAATCGGCTCTTTCGAACGCCCCTGGTCCCGTTCGATTCGGAAAACATCGAGGTCGGCCCCTCCGGAGCCGACCGTTTTCCGGTACCTCCCCCCCATTTTTCACCACTTTCCGGAATTTTTAAAGAAATCGCAAAAACCGCAAGTTTCTATCTCATCTAGAAATACCATTTCTGAAAAACATGTAATTTCATTATACTATAGAAAATGTTTCTTTTTATTTAGATTTTATCGTTTTGCCAGAATATATATTTTTTATATTATTATTATTAACTTGTTGAATATTTGTTGATTTTGATTAGTCGTTTTTGTATATTTTATAAAAAAATTTTTAATTTTTATTAACTGTCTGATCCTTAATAATTAACAAATCTGTTCCAAATCCTTTCCTGGCAAGAGATCACTCTAGACCTTCTCGTTGGTTTTTGCCGAACAATATTATTTATATAATTAGTGGCAGTAATAAACAACAACTACGAGTATATAAAAAAATTATTTACTAATTTATAAATAAATAATATTGACCAACTAGAGTGGACCAAAGTTTTTACTGCCGACCCAATAGAATTTGTCACGAGCCGCCACTGGAGGCCACGAAGATATTGTTCTGGCGAAACAATGAGATGGAAGGACTTTTAAAAGTGCGTATATAGGCAACTTAAGTTGCATAGCAAGGTAAGTTTACTGATTTACTTATAATTGTGTGTTATATTTTCAGGAACCTGATAGGCACCATAGTGTAGGTGTGTTATTTTTATACGATGAACCTGCTATGAATATACCATTTACCGCCTTCTTTAAAGTGTTGTTTTATTAGCAAAAATAAAAATGCTACAAACATTACAGAAAAGGCTTGATCAAAAACCTCTTAAGGTTATACAAGAGTGTACTACCAGATGGAACGGTGCCTTTTATTATGCTGGAACGTATTTTGCAAGTCTTTATGTCTTTACGGATCCACAAATAATGAAATTCGCKAGCTGACTTCCGAGGAGTGTATGCTCATTGAAAAACTTGTTGGTTTACTAAGACTATTTGAAGAAATAACCAAAGAATTATGTGCGGCCGATGTTTCTGTATCATCAGTAATTCCTTTAGTTGTCACTTTGGAAAGAATTCTTAATGAACTTGATTCATCTGATAAACATATTGGTGACACGGCAGCCGTTTTGAAACAGGAGCTCATTAACAAATTTTCATTTTTAGAAACTGAAATATTGTTTGTCACGGCAACTTTCATTGATCCCAGATATAAAATAAAAGACTCCCTAGTAACTCTCACACGCGATGGAATTTTGAAACACGAATAGTTGGGACGATTTTACATTTTAGAGATCAGTTGATTCAAGTGTTTGAATTTATATTAGACAGTGAAGAGTTCCGATACTCGGCGGGAAGCTGCAGGTTTCAAAAATATTTTGAATGATTTTTCCTTTTTGATTTTTTCTTGAAGTTTTTAATCTTTTATTTGAACAAACTGATCTTATTTTTTCTATACTACAAAGTAAATCGTCGGATATACTCTACTGCAAATAAAGAATTGAGTCGCTTCTAACAACATTAAGAAATTACAGAATTAATGAAAATTATTTTAGTAATGTATTTGAAAAGGTCACTAATGTATTAGGTCCACCTGCCAAAAAAAGAACTGATTTAATCGACAATGATGAAATAAAAACCTTTAAAAGAATTTTTAATGAAATTTTAGACATGTCTATAAATCAAATAACAATCAGGTTTGGAAATTTAGAGCATATGCAGTTTTTGAATTATTAGATGGAAAAAAAATTCTGTCATTCAAATCAAAATTTCCTCAAACTTTAGTTGATCATGTCAGTAACTTATATTCACACTTGCTAGATAAACTTAAGCTAGAAAACGAATTAAAAGTTTTATACAGTGATGACAATATTTTTGGAGAATCATTTTTATAAATACGTATCTTTAAGTTCACGTTCCAATAAGAAGCTTCCAAAGTTGGATGAAGATTCCGTAAACAACAGACGTATATCTGTGAAGGACACGATGACTAATGGATACGGGTGACAGTGAAGGAGATGACATGCCTCTACTAGTTAGTTACCAAAATCCAATCCATCTCTTAATCCGAAAACCTATTGCGGAATATTTAGCGGAAAAACGCGTGGCAATTGAAGTAGACCCTCTAACATGGCACCACCAACAAGTGTTCCAAGCGAGCAAAAATGTTTAGTGGTGCTGGGCTTAATTACACACCGCATCGCAATAGACTTGAGGGTGAGAAGGCTTCGAAGCTTTTATTTTGGAAGTTCAATATGCCTCTTCTAAAGTTTGATTATTAATTTGATTGAAAAGATTTATTAAAGCTAAGTGTATTTTATAAGAAGAAGAAAGAATAATTTTTTAATGGTAGTTTTTTCTAAGAGAAATGCTGTGTTTGCTTATTAATATTTTTAGTTTCATAAAAGATGATTATTTTTTGTTCAAATTAGAAGTACATTTATATGAATAATGATAAATCATAAAAGGGATACGTTTTTGCTTATTTACAGATACTTAATACATGCATTATAGATTTTTAGGTTAACTTACTTGGAAAAAGGTTTTTTTTGTAATGAAATTAATAAGACATTTATATTTTTATTTGTTCATATTCGCATGGATTTTGCGAATACGAATGTGAATGCGAATATTCGTTAAACACTAATAGGTACTAACTGGCATTAGGTAAGATGCAAAAAATAAAACAGTAAATTGTTTATATTAATCTTTACAGTTAGCCAAGGCAAAACTATTTACAAAAAGAAGATTAAACTCATCAGCTGTCGATTAGGGATTTTAATGTTCGAATTACACGTAAGTATGTTTTTTCAATTCTTGTAATTTGAAGCTAATTTATCGTATTCATAAACATGTAAGAATAGAAATGCAAAATAAAACGGCATTTGGTCCAGAACCCGTTTTATAGCTATAATCATCATTTACACAAAATGTTCCACGCTGGAACTAATAATTTTTCAAACTTTCCCCTTGAACTATTTTTATTCAAAATTTTAATATCAATCAAAAATATTTAATGTGTTTATTTTCCTACAGATTCGTCAGACACAACGGTTGATTCGTCGTTATCATGAAGAAGAAAAAGAAATAGCCCTACAAACTAAACAAAATACTGGAAGGAAAAGAATTTTGAGTCAGGTGCAAGTAAATGATATAATACAACTTTCGAAAATTAATCATTCGCGAGTACTGTGGAGTTGTGCTACATGCTCCAGTTGTCGTGTTTTATAAGAACAGTTCAACGTAGGTAGGAAAATGGCTTTTTTGCAGAAAACCAGCAGAGAAAAGAAGACTGACCTTGGAACAAAGATATTTAGAGTTCCATTGTGTTTCATTTTTAAACTTTTTTTCGTAATCTTTAACCTTTTAATATAATTAGTTTGTAGAACGCTGTGTTTGATTTCTATCTCATCTACGCTTCCTAGTGCTGAAGGCAACAAGTGAACCAGCTTCTCGAAGAGCAGTGATACTTTTGGAGTTTTCTGATTAGTTAATGCAGGTTTGTTGAGGTCCTCGACAATGTAAAAAGGGCACATAAACTAGGCCTAAATACACAAATAATATAGACTAAAAACATATACCAGTACAAAACATCATTGCAAACATAGAAGACGGAACAAGAACCTAATAAAGGTAAAATTAGATCACATGAACATAACATAACATTATGAATTACTTTGACCAAGTAGATGAGGTTTAGCCAGGAATACCAAGTTTGTTTGTCGAAAGTTTTATTTAGGCACTACATCTTAATATCGCAGCTGGTTACCTACGAACTGAGTAGCAACTAGTTATTAACTCATTATCACTATTTACCGACCATCTATCGACTTGTTATAGATGTAGTCCCGTAGTACCGGCTAGGTACAAAAATATTTATCAAAAATAACCCTCAAACTTACATTCTACGTCCCGATAAAAGCAATAAAACGGTTAGGATAAATAAAAGTGGAGGTTCCTAAACAAATTTGGTACAGTGGTTTTTATGATTATTATTATGATTATTATTACTATTTTTGCTTTTGAATTAAATATTTCAGAATAAAAGGAATAAATGACACTTCAAATAATACAGGGTTTCTATAAATGTTTCATGCAACGCGAGCGGCGCTGATTTCTGAATTCTTTGTGCCGCCTTTTTATAACTGCTGCCAAGCTACAATATGCACGGCGATCGCGATCAATGAGCATGATAGTACTGATGAAGTTCAAGTTACAGTCACGAAATTGATGATTTTATAAAGATTTTACAACAATTTACGATTCTATTTTTCTTTCAAAGGTAAAAAAAACAATAATTATTGGTATAGTAGGCTTGTGGTAACCTCCACAGTCTACACCCTTGCACTGTGGAAGCTTTGTCTAGTGCAGCTAACGTTACTACCACTGAGTTTGTGAACTGTACTATTGCGGCAAGTTAAAACACCTTTCAATCCATCACAGTACAATTATTTAACAGGCTTACTATAGCCACAACCTCACAAATACGTAACCTAAAAGTTATACGAAACCGTGTCACGCCACAGCTCCGAAATGTGAACTTTCTGCAACCTTAAATTTAATTATTGTACAAAACGCTACCGAATATGTTGAAAATGCAAACTCCCGCGCGTTTTTTCATATGTATAAAATAATTCAACAACCGACAGATGATAAGTATACGTCAAACCAATTGTATGTAGAAACTCTGTAGAAAAATTACATCAAAGCACGTTTAGTCGATTAATTTTTGTATTTTCATCACAGTAATGCACTTAACGTTGTATGGTACCTATCGGGTTTAATATTTAAGTTACTCATGTCAGAAACGTCCCAATTCTGCTTTAATGGCTCTCCATTTCAACATTGGTTTCTCAATGTTTGAAATATGCATTTGCCTGGCATTATATATATTTTCCTGATCAACAGCGTATTTATCCTGTCTGTGAAATAACTGGTATCCAATTCGGGCAATTTAAGTTGAACTTTTCTGGTATTCACTTGCTTAGGTTGGCTCGCATTTAGTTCATCTAACCTGGAGTTGTACTGCTGGAGCTTTTCTTGAAGATTTTCTTTGGAGTTTTGTGCATCTAAGGGTGAGAGATTAATTATAATTAACGCTGGAAGAGATCAAGGATTTATTTCAAACTGTCTACAGATTTTTATATCTGGTGCTACCTCAGGAGATTACTTCAGAAATGAACAGTAATATATTAATAATTAATATTTTTCTTAAATTAGGAGGTAATCGACCTTGTTGTTATTTATAATAGAGTGAACTCTTTAATTATTGCCAAGCTTTCGACTTTATTAGAGTCTTCGTCAGGGCTTCTGTAGAAACAGCACTTATAAATTACAGACTAATTAACACATCTAACTTACAAATTCTGAGATTGTTATAAATCAGCCTTTTACAAATGCGTGCCACGTTCTATAACATACACCTATATACATATATTAGTAAGCTTTTGGTAAATTTTCTTCTTGCAATTTATATTAGATGACACATTTCAAAAATAAAACAATACCAATTTTTTTTGTCAAACTTATAATGTCAAGTCACAGTGCAAACGATCAAAAAACATTTCATATAGCATCCATTTCAAATTTATGTTCAAATTTATAGATAGAATTTTAATTAAGAAGGTCAGGAGACAGTAAATATGTGCAAATTTTACTTAATTGATTTGTGTCTGATTTTTTGTTGATGGTGTTTTCTGTTCTGTTAATATGGTACGTGAGTAACTAACTGCATTACTAAATCCGGTGTAGTTAAACATAAAGAACAACATAGTAATATATAATAATTAATAATCCAGTATAAGAAAAAAATTATATATATAAGAAAAAAGTTAATTACAACAGAACATGCAAGTTATAATAATTTAAAAATTGCAGATTAAGTGATTTTCTAAACATGGTCTCGGAGAGATGAAAGATATTGATATTGGATTAAAACACATTTTAAGTCATTCGTCCAACTGGTGTGTTCAAGCCTAATCTTATCTTACAAAAAGATGCACAACAGCATGGTTGTTAACGACAAATATATGATGGCAGAGTCGATGAATCAGTCTTTTTTATTCAAGGCGCAAGACTATTATGCCCGTATTTTGAATTTTGTATGTGCCAGTGGTTCTAAAATTAAGGTACTTTAAATCMTTTCTTATACTAATTCGTATTGAACATTGCGCACAACGAGGCAATGTTAAGTTTGCCATGTATGTAATAGAAAGTTTTTATGACAACTGAATCAAATTGTTGTTGCTTTTATTAAGAAGCTCATTATGTTGTCTATATGCATGCCAAACAACATTTATGCTAAAATATTATGATAAGATCTTTGACACTGTAAACCACTCTCAGAACCCTGCCAATGAAATTAGAATCGTAGAAAATAGTTTTTAAGTTTCTAGCGAACGTGATACAATTTTTCCTCAAATTTAGAAAGTGATATTTTTTTGCAATAACTGTTAAAAACAAGTCATTCGGWAGCAAAACACAGTCTATCGAACTATTTATTGAAGCAAAGATTTTAAAATCATCTGATGTAGCCCAATAATGCAAGGACCTATAAKCATRTACATACAATACTATGTGAACATAAGAGGATATCACGGGCAGCAATAATTTGTGCACACCAACCATCACAAGCTTGAACGATCTATTTTGTCAAATCGCCTTATTTGGGATTCACTTGAACTTGATTGTCCATAGAGTTTTAAATTAAACTACAATATTCAGTAAGGTTTGTTACTACAGACTGCTGAGTAAAGAAACGATGTTGCTGTGTAATAATATGTGTCATGATTACTGCAAGCAACAAGCTGCCCTGTTATGGTTTGATCTAACATGGCTTCTATTTGTGGTAGTAAAGGTTATTCTTTGATATTTTGTTGGTATTAAACCGCTTTCTTACACAAATATCTTAAGTATTTCAAATGAGATACAGTCGTATCTTCCATTCGTTTTAGCGGTAGTTGTGTTATTAGGTTGTTAGTTCCTGTTGATTATTTATTGTTGTTTACATCATAAGTAATAGTGATAAACATGCATCTCGCTTTCTGATGTTAATCCAGTTAATTTGTTATAAAGAAAGTGATTTACATGTTTGTTGTCTTTGTCCAATAAGACACTTAAATTCTTTTCGGAATAAATAACGAATGAATGTCGGATGACATTTTTATTTAGGTGATGTATTGAACATGGAATACAAATACCGTGAGATAAAGTAACATGTAACAGTGGACAATTGGATACTCTTACATGAAACAATTAGAAATTACCTTTACGCATGTTGAATTTGCGGCATACTTTTAAGTTTCCTTAAAATGTACCTCGTAACACGACATAAAATATACGTTAAATGTTATATGTTGTTAAACATCGATATAATTTATTTTGACAACAATAAATTAAGTTAAGCGGGGTAATTCGTTGACTTGTACAGTTACAAATCTACTATGCGAAGTACCCTGCATAACCCTTATCACATATTCTCTTAATCTCAATAAGCATTCACGATATTGACGAACAAGTTATTGGATTTCCCATAAACTTTTACAGATTCAACAATAATAAACAGTAATAATAATTAAAGACATATAGAACATTCATATATAACACCAGTAAACGAACATGGACATACATTGTGTTGTATTCATTAAATTGTCGACAGCCTTTGATTCGATAGATCCGTACTTGAAAGTACTTTGGTGAGAATTGCATAAGTAAATATAACTGAGATACATTATATTGCGCTTCCCCTCCTTTAAAATATTGAGAACAATGTTTTCTACTGTGCAAAAAAAAACAGCGAACGTAAATGATACATTTAAGCAACTAATTAGGTGAATATATATTTTTTATAACGTAACAGCTGTCTCTCACTAATCAATATTAAAAAAAGACGACTCGCAATATAATTAGAACAAACGACTTATGTTAAAACGATTTCGTCGTTTTGAAACACGCTTCTTATTCTTGATTAATGTTGTTGACATCTATAAAGCGTGAATAAGAAAACGATGGACGTAAGTCGTTTCTTCTATCATCTGTACACCTAGCAACTAAATCGGTAACATCGATGTCGTATACTAAACACCGAGCCTAGGTCGATACATTTGGGTTCGTAAACAGTTACACACAATTTATGTCACGGGGTACGTTCATAAATGAAAATTTTTGTCGGTTTTAAACACGACCGAGATGGAGGCACCAAACCTGCGCGATGATTTTACAACGGTGGGTCACTATTCAAATTTAATTCAGGAAACTGATGTTTTTAAAACGAAAATGATTTTCTGAATCTACCAGATAAAGACTTTTGTGAGATATAGCGCATTCCAGTGAAAAACTTGACCTACATCACATGAACTTAGTAAAATAGTAGCTGTCCATAAAATACTTGTTTACGTAAGCTTTCCTGCATTTCAACACTCCCAGATCTTTTTTTTGCGCTCTTGTCCTTATTTCTCCACTCTATTCGACTCTTTCTTTCCCTTATCTCACACACTTTACTTATCCACACTGTTCTTGTTTTATACATTTGTTCTGTTATTTGCTGTTTTTCCATTCTCATCTCAGTTTCTCTCTTCCTTCTCATTGTTTGTCTTACATGGCTTTTATTCCTTGAATGAGCTTTTCTTCGTTTTACTTAGGCTGTCTCCTTTTATAAATATAGATTTAGCTCTCCATATTCGCTAATTGTTTTGTATATAACTTGCAGACTTACAGTTTGCATATCTGTGATTCCTATTTGCTCTCAAGTAGTCGTCTGAGTCCTCTATAAAGTCTTCTAGCCATTCTCTCAGCCATTTCTCTAATATCGCCATGTACAACTTGCTCACTCTTCCCAATAAAGCGATTCTCTCTTACGTATAGTTTCTTACGTTCCTTCTACTTTCTTCTTTTGTATTTCGTCTATCGTTGTATCTTTCTAGAAGGTTCATAAAGTTTTGTATCTATCTATCTATCTGTCTATAACTCCTCCTTTACCACTGAATAGTTTATCTCAAATATTTTTTATATTAACAACTGAAGTAGTTTTATTTCTTCTTGTATTGCTTATTGTTCCAAAGTCTAACTCTTTCATTTCGTCGTATCCTTCTTCACACCTAAGTATTTATCCAACTATCTGTCCTTTACCACAAGATACGATAATTTACGTTTTTTATTTCATCTGTACCTACTCCTTTTGTGTTTTCATCTATTCTTGTTCTACCCAAGATTGTATCTATATGTCAATAATTTCAGCTCGTCTATCATTTTTTCATGATAAAAACTGGGAAGTTTTTATTTCTCCTATTCCAAAGGAGTTTTTTATTTTCTCTATATTAATTTTTCATTTTCCACAAAATTTTATCGACAATTACTATTCATAATTTTAGTTATAGTGCTTAGCCCTCTTTTACCATTTCTTATGCTCACAACTGCAAAGGTTTTACTTTTAAGCATGTAGTATTTCTCCAAAGAGAACTTTGGACTTTCCATGCATTAATTTTTCATTTTTTCTCAAACTCTGTTAACTATTTCAGTCTTTCTCTTTTGACTAATTATCTGGCTTTAGTCCTATCCATCTTCTCTATTGTGCTTTCCCTGTGCTTTCCTACATACATATTTTTCCAGACCTTTTTCTTTCTTCCTACAAGTCATTTCCTTTAGTTGTTATATAACTCTTCTGTGACTAATTTTCGTTTCTTGGTGCGTTTATACTCGTTATACTTCTTTTATATTTCTCTCACTATCGTTGTTTTACCCGTCCTTCTAGCAGGTTCTAAAGTACTGTATACATATTTATAATTCCCGCTTCACCAGTGAACAGTTCTTCTTTACTACTTTTTATATTAACAACCTAAATGGTTCTATTTCTTCTAGTATCACTTATTGTTCTAAATACCGCTCTCGACTTTAAATTAATTGTTAATTTAATGTTGATAATGTTGATAGCAGTCCTATTTCTTTACTTCAACTAACCCCTTCACCTTCTTCCTACCCTTTTCCGCAAAAATATTTTTCCAGCTGTCTATCACTTTGTTTCCTCTTCCTGCGATGATTTATGTTTCTTATTTCATTTTTACCCCATTCCTTTGTATTTCCATCTATCATTGTTGTATCCAAGACGGTATCCATATGCCCATAATTTCAGTTCGTTTTTTTCTGTGTTAAGAACTGGGGTTGTTCGATTTCTCCTATCCTAAAGAACAATTTCTGACTTTCTCTGTATTGATTTTCATTTCCCCCAAAATTTTGTCGACGTTACCGCGTCTTATTTCTGTTTACATACTCAAGTATATTTCCAACTCTTTTTCTTTCCATGAATTACGTCACCAAAGTCTAGGGCTTTTCTTTGACTGTTAGGTATTTTTATTGGGACCGATTTAAAACTTTATTTTATTTATACCTGTTTCTTTGGTGTTCCTCTCTGTCTGTATCCATTTCTTGTATTATTATTTCATCTATTTATTACGTTGACACAATATTGTCTCCATTTGTACATAATTTTAGTGGCTAGTGCAGCCTTTCTCATTTTTTTATGTCCACAACTGAAAAATATTTTATTGTTCCAAAAAACGACAAACTTCTGACTTATTGTGCACTAATTTATCATTTTCTCCACAAACTCTGTATACGATTTCCGTTTTTCTGATTTTACTAATTCTCTGGCTTCATTCCTATACTTCTTTCATATTGAATAATATCACTGTGTTTTCGTACTTACGTATTTTTCAAGATTTTTTCTTTCTTTCACCAGAATACATTATGCAAAGCCAAAGTCTTATCCTTCAGCTGTTATATAACTCTTTCTTTGATTGATTTACGTTCCTTCGTGCATTTGTACCCATTTATTTTGTGTTTCTCTCTCGTTGCGTCGCCCATTTCTTATTCTTTATTTCTTCTACTACAAAAAGCAGCTTTCGACTTTCTTTGAATTAATTTTTAATTTTTCCTAAATTCTGTTGATGCGTCTATTTCTCTACTTTTACTAACTGTTTCACTTCCTTTCTACCTTTCACACATGCGTATTTTCCAGTTGTCTCTGTCTCTCTCTCTCTCTCTCTCGTTTCATTTCTTTCCACAAGATACCTAAGTTCTTCCTTCCGTTATTATATATACTTTTAGCGATAATTTATGTTTCTTATTTCATTTTTACCTCCTTCTTCTGTGTTTCCATCTACCCTTCTTCTACCCAAGATTGATCTATATGTCCATAATTTCAGCTAGACTTCAATTTTCTCAATTTTTGGTTTCTCTCAAATTTTGTCAACGATTACCAATTTTTACCATGACTGAACTTTTGCACCCTTTTTATATATCTCGCAATCTGTCTGTTTTTTCATACTCAGCTCTTTCCCTAAGCTACGTCACAGAGATCTAAGGTTTTTTTTGGATTATTACATACTTTTCTTGAGACTGTATGGTTTTTTATGTTATTTATACCTGTTTCTTTGGCGTTCCTCTCTGACGTTGTATGCATTTCATCTATTTAGTTGATAAAGTGTTGTCTTCAGCTGATTTAGTTCGTTATTGTGCAGTTCTCCTTTATGATTTGTTATTTTCACAAATGTAGCGGTTTTGTTTTTTTAATATCACAGTGCTTCCAAGAACAACTTAACTTCTGGCATATTTTTTTTCATATTAACACCAAACTCTGTTGATAATTTCTGTTTTTAAGCTTTGATTGGGTATAAACCCAATGATATCCTTCTATATTTCATAATCTTCTTGCTTTTTCCTTTAATTGTTATATGACTTTCCTGTTATTGAGTTACGTTTCATATTGCGTTTATATCTCTCTTTTGTTTTCTCTTTCTCGTCGTTTTATCCATTGCCTGCATTCGTTTAAAATTTCAGCTTCGTCATTTCTTCATTTTTTATTGCTCCGAATAACAGGTTTTTCTGTATTAATTCTCCTTTCCCTCCCTTAATCTTTGCCGACTTTGACTTCCTTCTTAGCTTTTTCATGCATTCTTAAATTCCGCAAAATTTTCATATTCGAGTATGTAGGAATTTTCTTATTGTTATACCTTTTTAGCGACTGTTTCTTTCTCTTTCTTTTTCTCTGGTTTAATTGATATTCTTCTTCTGTATTGCACAATCTCCCTATGTTTTCGTACTTAAATAGTTTTCCAGACCTTTTTCTTTCCTTCCACAACATACGTCCCGCAATGTTGTTATTGTTGCGTTAATATCTATTTATTTTGCCTCTTTCTTTCGCTGTTTTATCAATTCCTGATAGAAGGTATTGTTTTCATCTGCCCATAATTTTTGCATCATCAATGAGCACTTTATTTCTTCTAGCATCCATTATTGCTTTAAAGAATAACGTTTAATTTGATTTTTCATTTTTTCATCTACGATTCATGTTTTAATGTGTTTCCATATCTTCTTATGTCGTATTTTCCAGCACTCTTTCTTTCTTTCTTTCTTTCTTTCTTTCTTTCGACAAAAGATGTCACGCAAATGTAGGCCTCTATCCCTCATCCCTGCTTTCCACACTTTGTCACATATTTGTAATAAAGGTTATCTAGGTAACATTATCTACCTTTTAAGAAATCAAAATTTATGTGTATTAATAATAATATTAACAATAAAATGAAAAAAGACGTATTCTGTTGTAAAATTGTACTTTTAAAGTGAAAGCTAATTGGTATTTAAACAAATACTTGGATTGGATCCTTATCATGTACGTATTTGATGGACAGCCTCAATAAGTAATGAGTAAAATAGACCTTAAAATATAAGAAATTTCCAACTAGATCGGCAGACTAACTACAAATTTTGTAAAGAAATTTGAAATAAACTAAGATATATGGAATATAAAAATATGAAATAACACATATTATGGCAAATACGTGTCTTTACTGCAAAAATAATTTTTACCGCACACAAAGAATATATTAGCAATCTACCTCATCTATATATATGTAAGTTTATTAAAATGAATGTTAAAGCAGGCTATAAAAATTAGTAAACATAAAGTAGCATGTATTGAACTTGAACTCTAACACAAATTTGTATAATTCAATTTTAGTGTTAAGAAAACCTACGAATTGATTAGCGCCTTATTAAGCATAATTTATTTAATTAGTTGTTTCGGTATTATTTACTGAACCTTACAATAGATTGCGTGCGTTAGTGCCACCATCTATATACTTATAATTATTATATATAAGACATTAAAGAGTATCGTCAACACTTAGAAGTTAAACGAGGACATAAAACATGTACTTAAATCTAGTGCCATTATACTTTGATCGTTGTGTCCCTTGATAAGGCGATCTTTTGGTAGAATCGTCGCGTTGTTTTCATGCGCCGTTGATGGTTAATGCCAGCGTGTAAACATTGGAAATTAACTTTATATATTATAGTATCCCTTAATTACTATCTTACAATACGACCTACAGGTACACGAAAATATGTATATACAATTAAATTCTCACAGCAAGCGAACATGTTTAATACTGTTTAGGGTCAAAAACCATATTTTCACTTGTTGCGTTCTTAAGCTCTATACGTTTTATGGTAAGACTAAATTGAATGGCCCCAAAATTTTAGCCATTACACTGGTTATTAATTCTTACGTTATATACAATATTATCGCATGCAGGACGCCGTCAAGTTTCAATAAACACCTAATTAAGTACTTAGCCTAATTTGTTGCGTAAGGAAGTTATTTCGTGAGATAAGACTACTGAATTGGTATGACAGCCACGGTTAACAGGTAAGTTTTATTGTATTACTTATTGTAAAGACCTTGCAAGTAGCTTCCGAGAAGGATCAACAATCACACATCGCGAGTATACCAGTTTGCAGAACATCCTGTCTGTGCAACAAGGATCGGTTCCTGTTTAGGCTGAACACCAGTCCCGTAAGTAAGGTACGAATAGTTTCTGTAAGGTGGAAGACAGGAAAGAGTGATTCCTAAATTCTAACGAGAAACCATGTATAAACAACAAAACATCCAACAAGCATTACTTCTTAACACATCCATTTGTGAGCAAAAAGGTGTACTTCAAGTTGAATAATGAGCAAAGCAACATAATGCAATAAAAGAGCGCGAAGGATCACAATACGGTGTCCAACGTATCTAACGACTTCAGGATGTGTTCGTCCCTCGAACACCACTGAACTAGCTCCTCGATTGAGATCACCCCGTCCTTATTCGTGTCGATCAGCTGAAATAAATCATCTACAATACTCTGGCTAGTGTATGAAAGACCCTTCTTACGTGAAATATTTTCTCGACGTGCTCCTTCGCAGATGTGTCGTCCACGAGGGGGTGTGTCGCTCTGCCTAGCATTTCGTAGATGCTGGTGACTACGTCGACCATMTCTGTTTTCGTTATGAGACCATCGCCGTTCAAGTCGTACAACCCAAATACCCACTGCAACTTCTCCTGAACGCTCCCCCTGGACACCTTGGACAGTATCCCGAGGAAGTCCTAAAAATGACGAAAAGGTTATTGCAAATTCGATGCAAGCTGTCAAAACAACGCTTGGTGTGCCGTAGGTTTGTTTTCGGAACTTTGCTGTTTTCATCATTCACTGCAGGTCTTCCAAAGTTTGCTAATTAGTCAATCATTTGGTGGGGGTACCCAGCTCCTGCAAAATTTTTCTTTGAATGTGTAGAAATTGATGAAGGTTCAAAAAATGTGATCATTAAGATCATTCCGATCCTACAATTAGTTTCAGCCTTATGAGGACTCTTCAGGTGGGAATACCAAATGAACTGACCACAGCAGACTCTGCCTTAACCGCAGCGTGAGAGAGCAAATTTCCCCAGCGCTATCTAGACAGCAATTCTGCAAATCAGGCGGTCTAAGACTATGTTGGCCAATTAAGAGCTAGCGCAGGTTCCTATCAGTGGCAGCGGAAAAGACTCTCCACGAGCTAGATTATTAATAAATAAACATAAGCTTAGGTCAACTCATTGGGATCCTACGATTGGTTTTGTCCTCGTCGTCATCACGGAGAAGCTTCTCAGGTGCCATTGATAGTCTTAGGCGGCTACCATAGTCGTAGCCCGCCTAGTGTGCAGTTCCGCTTAGGTAGCGCTGAGGGCATTTGCTCTCTTGAACAATACTCCTGACTGTCAAATAAAGGCATTTTTCCTGAAAAACAAAAAAAAAAGACTTCAGTTTTTCGATATCTATGAGATGACAGCTCCTGAATGTTAGGTTAAAATGAACATAGAGAAGAACAGAGGCGACTTCGGTTTTTCTACGTAGTATAGTTACTATAAGAAAGTGATACCAATTAGCAATCGTTTTTAAAAATAATAAGAATAATAATAATAAAAGTACGCGTTGATCATCGTTAGGCCAATACCTATTCAACGAGCCATCAGCCAGGCTGATCTCTGCAGACATTTCTAAGCTATGAGTGTGACAGCCATCAGACAGACGGACAAAGTACAGACAATCGCGCACTTATTTCATAAAATGGCAAATGCGCCAAAAATTTAAGATAAAAAGTACAAATATCTACAGAAATAAAAAAGAGAAGATGGAAAAATGGTAGGAAATGTCAGAAAGTGCAAAGAAAATATCCAAATATGCAAAATGTAAAGACATGCAGAAATTCTTAATTGATATAAACTTATTAATATAAATCAAAATTAAACTGGCTTAGCAAGGCAGTATAAGAAAGCTTTTGCAAAGCAAGGTAGTATGACAAACCTGTCCCCAAAACGCTTATTAAAGAATGACACTTTGAACTGTTGTCCTGATTCGAGTCTAAAGGCCGTCGTCGGTTAGAATTGCTTCCTAAAGTTTCGCTAGCACGAGTGGCAAGCTTCTTCAGAGGTCCTTAGATCTCCGGTGCTGGACGTAAACGTAATGACACTTTCTTTGATTATCCGTATTGAAACAATACATTCTCGCGTTTACGCAAACCATAGATACAACGACAAAGCGAGTTCTGCACCTTCTGTATACGACCTCGCTCATTAGCAGACAAACAACACCCATAAATAAAATCACAACAATTAAAATATGGTAAAAGTAGGATTTCTACATGATTGCTTCCCCAATAAAAATTTTGAGAAATATCTGTTAAAATATAGCGATTTTAAGGAAGAGAAAGCATGCAATATCGGTTTTGCCTATAATGAAGTTTACTCTCAATAGTGACATCTTAATTCCGAGTATGATCAACAAATGCTTAGACAAAATTTTGTTTCTGTCAAGTTGTTTATTAAAAGTATTGAAGTCAAGCAGTCTCCATTTCTAAGATAATGACTATCAACAATTTCACAATGAGTGTATCTTTGAAATCATTCAATTTACTCCAAAATGAAGATATATCTGGGTGCCATCGGCATATGCTTGAACCTTAGAATTACCTACAGGTTCAACAATATCAGCACTATTGTATATAGTGAAAAGCAATGGGCCTAAAGTATATCTCCGGAGACATCAAGATAAAATATTTGTTTTACTGGAATAGTGAATACCAGATTAAGTTTTCTAACACCAAAGATATAGATGTGGCTGAAAACCTATAATACTTTAACTTAGCACATATCAACATATGATTAATAATGTCAAATGCCTTTGAAAAGTCTAACAAACCCAAACTGAAACTAAGCTGCTCTAATAATGTTATAAATAACGTTACCAATATCATTATCATCAACAACGTTAATTAAAGGGGTATATGTGAAAAAAACCTTTTGTAAAGCGACGCTGATTATTTATATTATCTCAAAAAATTTAGAGATAATATGTAATAATAATTCGCATATTGGGTTCGATATTTTAGGCAACGGTAACCATAATGCAGCTTTCCAGGTAAGTGGGAAATAAGATTACTCAATTCTGCAATGCATATATATACAAAATAGAAATATCCACAATCATGTTGTAGTCACCAGAAACTTCAAGTGTGATTAAACGTAAAGCATTGTGAATATTATCCACGAATTCTGGGGCAAACTGAAAGCTAAGTTTTTAGACAATTTCTGCCGTAAAATTTAATTAACTCATTAATGTCTTCAAAAAATGAAAAGATGTAGTTGTTAGTTTCATCAGAATCAGCAAGATGGAAAGTTTCCTTTTCAGTAGAGTAACTTTACTAACGCAGATTTTTTATTCTCTACACACTATACGAGCATGATCACCCGTTAATTTTTATATAAACACTTAGGTAAAAAATGTCTTTCAAAATATACAGCCCCAAGAGGACATTGTTGCCTAAATGTCTATAGATTTTTGTGATGCCGTTCAACAAAAGACAAGTAGGTAGGTACGTATTACTAAATAAGAAATATTTAACAACTTTAGATTTAAAAACAACAAAGAACAAACGTGTGACATCAACTAATGAGCACAAAACGAATAACACTAATACACGTTTAAAATTTCTGAGGTGAAATGTATACATCTGAAGTAATAAAAGTTTTTAACATGTGTCGGTGTAATTAGTTTTGTGCTCTTTATTTCACCACTACTATATTCTTTAGATTAAAACATTTACACTGATCGTAGCGCAGACACTAATTAAAAGAAAGCAAACAAAAAAAACAAAAACTTGGGGAGCGAGTTATGTATTTCGACAGTAGAAAACCGTGTTTAAAAATCAATTTTTAAAACGAGTGATCTACAAGCTTTATTGATGCTAATACATTAACCGTAATGCCAAGACTAACTGTGTTACAATATGTTCTACTTAAAATGTGATCTAATCCTAATGCGTGGCCGGGTGCTGGATTCTACGGTCGGCACGGGAGAGGTCTATAACGAGCGTGATGAACTATATTTTTTGACATTTCATCCCTGATTTATAAAATGTTCAGTCTGTTAAAGCATGAATGTACTCCACATTTAGAATAAATAATCTCGAATTTTTGCTCAAATCCCACCACTATGGCTGATGTACAGGCATCTGTCCTGACTGTTCTCTGGTTCAGTTAATTAGCCCAATGTCTGTATTACATTCACTATTAGATACAAATCCTGCCATCTGGAAAATCTGTCGACTGATCAAAGGTCGTGTGTTTCCAACGTCCAATCTATATAAATTTGCGTTAAACAACTCGCAGTAGAATGCTCCTTGGAGTAATTCCACAGCCAGTTAGAATTTTAGTGTGATCTAATGAGATTTACCGTTTGGACTAATGCGGTTCGACTATTGCAAAAACTATTGATATTGTTTTAATACAATTATTTGCATATGGTTTCTCAATGTGCATTATTTATTCAATGAAAACCTTATACCGATAATTGATGTGGGTAATTTATGTGTATGTCACAAAAATGAACATTGCTGATTAGAAGGCACTCACAAAACCCTAACTTAATAGGCATTGTTAATATATGACGGTTTTGAAACGATGTCATAAAACTATCATACGTTTAATGTAAGAAGATCCCCCATAATGTCTTCTCCCTCCACTCCACCCCATTATCATATGAACGCAAAAGTTGTGAAGAATTTTTTTTACTAACAACTAGAATTATCGATTTTTGTGAATGCAGTCTCGCAGATACTACCCACTAGATAATGCAGGCTACTTCTATCTGTAGCTATCATGATTTATTTACTATCACTTAAATAGAACGATATCATCACTTGGATACCATCAGCCTAATCGTGAGGTATAGAGGAAGAAGATCACACGTATAAATTAAAAACAAGGGATGACTCAAAACCGAACCTTGTGGGACTCCGCTGTCAGTATACCGACCATTGTAGATAACACGTTGTTGACGGTCAGTCCAATGCAAGTATACAGAGAAGTGGCCTATTGTAATCCAGGAGTCCCATGCTTAGAGTACCATCAATGATGTAAGTTCGTATTGGCTCTATGGTACACTTCTTTTGTCTTTACGAACAACAACCTTCTATTGTCTACATGTGAAAGGCGTAGAACACAGTAGGTAATTACAGCAATTGTTCGGGACTTATTTGTTTTTGATTTTGGAAAGTCAACAACAAAAATACATTCGCTATACTTTATTTCGTCAGCAATTCAAAAAATTTAACTGGAAATCAAAAAAAAAATTGCGGTCCACACTTAGTTATAGTTAAATACTTTCATAATCAGATATGTAATATTTGGTGCATTTAATAAAAATTTAATAACTTCTCGCGATAATGCTTTTGATCTTTTAGAAGTACAGGGTGTACCATTTTCGTCGTAATTGTAGGGTATCTCGGTAACTATTAATGCCAGAGGGTTGCGGTTTCGACATTACTGTATTACTTTTTTGTTCTAAATTCAGCTGTACCGTCGCCATTTTTGTATCATCTTTTGTTTTAAAGCCATAGCCAACTTTTGGAAAATGTAACATTTCTTCAGTTCTCAATATCTCTGTGTCTATGTAGACACAAAAAAACAGTAAAGATATTTGTTATAGATATTTTTATTCTGAATTCAGTAGCGTACTCAGAATTTTTTTTATGGGTTCACATTCTTGAGATATAACACAAACTTGCATTTTTTAAAATGGAAACCATAGCTGGCTTTGCCGTGGTTGAAAAGAACTACTTTTTCTGATTAAGAAAATGTATACATTGTTAGGTTTATTTTTACTAATTTTGGTAATATGTCAATTTTTGTAATAATTTAATGAGATTTTATGTTGTTTGTCAAAATAGATGTCAATATTTGATGATAAACAATGCATGGCCTCCTAGATTATCGATAAAAAAATGCATGAGCGCTCTTAGGAGTCTTATGTATGTATGTATTCAAATATGCATATATAATTTTTAACGGATTAAAAATTTCACTTAATAATATAAATTATATCGCGTATTTTCTTATCCCATATCTTTAAAGCATTATTTTAAAAAATTTGAATAATTACAAAATTAGTAAAAATAAACCTAACATTTTTTTAATCAGAAAAATAGGCCTTCTCAACCATAGCAAAGCCAACTATGGTTTCTATTTAAAAAAAAATTGTGTTATACATCAAAAATGTGATCTCCTAAAAAATTACGAGGTACGCCACTGGATTCTAAATACAAATATCTGTAAAAAATGTTTTTACATTTTTTTGTATCTACACACCCAAGCGAGAAATTGAGAGCTGGAGAAATGTT
This sequence comes from Rhyzopertha dominica, assembly GCA_025024175.1. Taxonomy (NCBI): domain Eukaryota; kingdom Metazoa; phylum Arthropoda; class Insecta; order Coleoptera; family Bostrichidae; genus Rhyzopertha; species Rhyzopertha dominica. The sequence goes on along the minus strand of QCXZ01000086.1, from coordinate 9,695,438 downwards.
ACCTTTTCCAAAAGTTGGCTATGGCTTTAAAACAAAGGACGATACAAAAATCGCGACAGTACAGCTGAACTCAGAACAAAAAAGTAATACAGTAATGTCGAAACCGCAACCCTCTAGCATTAATAGTTACCGAGATACCCTACAATTACAACGAAAATGGGACACCCTGTACAGCCTTTTGATTCTTGTTCAAGAAATGGCACAAGTTTTTTTGTATTTACCAATACCAACATTATTCACAACATTTAGTCTACCCTTCAGCACTGAATAATAAAAATACCACAAAGTTGGTGGCAAATTCTTTTTAGCCATATCGGCAAAATATCCCATCATAATGTTTTTGCTGTATTTAGTGATATGATTTTTGACACATCAGTCATAAATAATTTATTGTCTGTCATACTAGTCGGTAACATATACAGACTATCCTTCACAAAGTCAACTTACTTGTGAAGCTCGTCTCAAGTATTTGGTTTTAAAACAAGACTAAATGAGAAACAAACAGTTTTGAGTTAAAAATATTAAAATACTATAAAATCAAAAATGTTAATATTTGGGTATGGGTATTAAAAATAATACTAACTAAACAATAAACTAGACCTCATTTATTAGTAGATAGTGTAATTTGGAACTGATTTCCCATTACTGATACTTAAGCACAGATTTTAATGCCCAGGCAGATAAAGAGCCGCTTTGTCTGGTTAAATGGGTACGATAAAATTGTACTTTCGGATACAGTAGCAAAAAAAGCACTTGTCATCAAAATTACCAAGTGCGGAGGTCAAGTCACTAACATTCTTCTATCTATATTGAACTCTTTCAAAGAGGACCACAGTTTTCCTCGTAGGTACTTATTAATGAATACATCCCTGTAATTAGCCTTTTTCTCCATGCTAACCGAATTAGTGATCAAAGTCAGGAATAGTTTTATACAGGTTTTCTATAAATGATTCATGCAACGCGGGCGGCGTTGATTTTTGAATTCTTTGTGCCGCCTTTTTGTAACTGCTGCCAAGCTACAATATGCACGGCGATAGTACCGAAGGTTGCAGATCAATGTCATCTTACAGCTCCGAAATGTGATCTTTCTACAACCTTAAAGTAGATTATCCCACAAAACACTACAGAATATGATTAAAATACACACTCCCAGGCGTTTTCTCATATTTAAATATATCAAATATTTCAAAAATTTAAAGATGACAAGTGTACGTCACTTTCTTAAGAGGTGGCAAATCGATTTAATGGGTAATTTCCATAAGCACCCTGGATGCTTGAATCATTTATAGAAACCCAGTATTTGTTTCGTCGGTACGTTTCAAGATAACTTATAAATGTTTTATTATTATTATTATCTGCAATGCTACTTAAATTAAGAATAGGATACGTTATAACGTTTTATTTGCTACGAAGATCGGTTTCAACTGCGCTACTTGATTGGTTAGTAGAAAACAAAAATTAATACGGTAACTTAATACTTAAATACTTACAAATATCTATAAATTTTCGTAAAATGAAAAATAAGAAAGAATACCTTCAATACTCCAAAAACATCTTCTTTTTTTATTTAAACAGAATGCGAAACGTTCAGTCTCTTTTCGAAACTACGCGATCCATACCCCTACCCGAGTAGCAATTTATGGCGATTACCTTAATTGCAAGATTGTTGCACATAAAACAGCGTTTATTTATACCTAAAGCTTAAGTTTAACGGCTCCCGCTTCTAGCCCGTTCAACCCCTGACATTTGTAAGCACTTGCCCAAGACACGGGATAGTAAAGTTTCCTTTTTGTAGGCGAGCTCCTTCCAGCCTGCCACAGGTGTTCAAAACGGCCGAGTCACGTGGTGGTAAATATTCAATGGCCCAGTTCCGTGTGCTTGCAACAGGTCCTACGCCGATAAATGATTGAGCAGCATTCTGTATTAAATTATTGACTGTATTTCAAACCGCACTCGACAACATATACGGCCAGGGGTGGGTACACGGACGGAAAACGGAGCTACAAGCACCCAACGCTAGTTCCCTTACGCAAGCTTTTGTTCCTAGTTAATTTGAACGTTTTCGGGTTTGCAGGATATAACGAAAGAATAATGGCAGCTTTTTCGACCTGGTTTACTTTATGTTGTCACCAAAATCTGTGTTATACCGGATGCTCACACTTAAGCTTCCATTAGAAATGTCTTGGAAAGTTAACGGGATTGTTAGTTGCAAATATGTATACTGAAATTCAACGGTAGAGCAGGTTAAAAGAAAATATTCCCTATAATGGCGGACTTCCAGTTATCTTAAAAATTCATTAGTTCAAATGGAACACCCTGTATATTATTACATGTTTAAATAGCTTATCAAAATTAAAGATCACTTTATTAAAAACAATATGGGTCTAAGAAGAGCTGTTTAGGCGTAATTCGCATTTTTGTGAAAATTTTGACGTCGTAGTGGTTTTCGAGCTACAAAAGCTACGACTACGCAGTTTTATCTGTGTGTAGACCATAAATGTTTATACCTTAAAATTTTTGAAAGCTGCAAGGTTCTTTTATAAGCTTTTTAAAAATAGCAACATAATAAAATATAAATGCCAGTAAGTGTATAATTATTAAAGCACTGATCTATCTGTTTTCAGTGGATTTAACAAAGTTTTAAAATAATTATTCAAATAAAAAATAAATTTAATGTACTACGTTTTCAAAATTGGACTAAAAAGTATAGTTTCTTCTAGCCCGATACAGATTCCTAACCCCATATAGATTTTCCAGAAAATTTGTGTGTGAATGCTATGAAAAAATATGTAGGATTTAAAACAAAAAACCTGGGGAAAACGCAATAGATAACTGATGCGTAAATATGCGCCCCGCATTTTTTGTTTTAAATACTACAAGTATTTTCATAGCTATTAAAAATTTCAGAATCACAAATTTTTTGGACAACATATATGGGGTTAGGAATATACATGGGATTTTAAATCTGTATAGGGCTAGGAGAAATTATTTTACACTTTTTAGTCATATTTAAAGACTTGGTAAATTAAAAATTATTTTTTTTAATAATTATTTTCTGCTCTTTAGTCTTAGGTGAATGAAATTTTGCAGTCGATTTTAAATATCATTGAGATTTCGGTCAATGTGAAAAATTTAGTTTTATTTCAATTTCTTTTCACCTAGTCATATCTGAAATCAAAATCTGTTACACCTACATATCAATAACAACGGTTTGCTGAATAACAGAAGTAATGTCAACAGCACGCGGTATTCCCATCCAAGTACTTCGGTGATCGGACCGTGTTGTTAATGTAGCATAGCCGTTAGGGTTAAATTAACAATTTTGTTTGCTATATGAACGAGCTGTTTTAATTATCAAGAATTTTAAATAAATAGGTATCAGACAGACAAAAAGGAGTTATTACATTGTCATCCAGTTCCAAGTTATATTTAAAATTTCAAATCTGCAGCTCATCAGGAACTTAGCTCAAAATCAGTTGCAAAATCTGTACCGAACCAAACCTACAAACCGATACGAAAGCGAATTTAAAAAAAGTTGATATTGTGGTTGTTCATTAAAACAGACGGAGAATGTCAAAAAATTGTTAGCGCATAGGCCAAGACTAACAAGAGACATTTTAAGTGTGTTTGATAAGAAATTACGAGGCGTACGGGATAAAGCTAACGTAACGTAGAGAAAGCTAAAGCTGCTTGGATTACTGGTGACGGAAATACCTAAATCAACGTTTTAGCTTTTTTAACGGCACATTCTTTTATATCGTTACGGGAAGCTGAAACTAATGTGACAGTACGTCGCACAACCATTCACAAAATACTCCAGAATAATAAGCGGAATCTGTCGTTCTCTTGCCAACAAGTTCAAAATTTATATCAGAACTATCCGCATAGAATACTAGAGTTCTGCGAATTTATAACGATTCAAACCCAAGAAAATGCAAGTTTTCCTAAAAAATATTATATATAAGAATTTGATGTTTCAATAGACATAACAGCTATGCTTAGAAAGAGAGAGGCAATTTCGGCAATAGCAGTCTACTATATTTTGTGCTATTAAAAATAGGTACACATGCACGTCTAAATATTGTTACGGAATCAACACCATCTGTGTACCGGAGTTGCAGGCGTATAGATACGGTGTACTAGGACACTGGAAGTAGTGATCCTAGCTACAGATAGATGGCAGGGAATGTCGATACTCTCCAGAGAATTCTATCAATCGAACCTTCGCGAAGTTTGGATAGCGTCTGGAATGTGTCGCTTCTGTAATTTTTGATAGGGGTATAAATAAACCGACGGAGAGCTAGGGCAGTTCTGAATTTGAATATCGGTTATCAGCGAGCGCAAGCCTTAATGAAGCAGGTGTTTTTAATGCTAATGTGTGCAGTATAGTGGTTTAGTGTATTAACAGTGTTAAAATAGTAGTGTTTTGAACTAGTTGTGTTTAATTTAGTGTACTTTGTACAAGTGTTTTAAAATGAAGGAGGTAAGTCAGAAATCCGCAGTTTTCAAGCCCTTAGTTGAAACAATATTTTACAAAAATGTGTATAAGACGCTTTGGATAATACGCCAGTACGAGGATCTACTAAAGCCTGGTATCAGCAAGATTGTTCAGGTCCTCACACTAGGGCTGCAACAGAATTTTGGGAACAAACTGGATGAGTTATAATCGCCAATATCTATGGTCTACTCTATCACCGGAACTTACACCTCTGGACTTTTTTATCACACAAAAGAGGATATGCAAGAAAGGGTTCGTCATGCATTCGCAATTTTTTCACCGCAGCACATTACGAAAGCTAAGCACAAAGGTTTTCTAACAAGAGTGAACCGTTCAATGTCAGTGACCTTACAAGACACTTCTAATGGGAGCTGAAGCGTGGACACCCTGAATACAAGTATATTTGTTATTAAGTTAAGCCATTTTAACTGTCGTCTCATGGCATATACATACAGATAGCACACTTGAATGTGCGATCTTTCATTTTATAAATTTTACTTCTCCAATTTGTTGGTGTGTTGGCATTCTATGACCGAGGGTCTCATGTTTCTTCAAAATTACGCGCTAGTGTGCGAAGATCGTGGGTTCTGGATGGCGATGTCTGCTTTTATATTGGTACTTCTGAATACTAAATACTAAGTCGTTCAAAAATCAGTGCTCTGTGTATCAGTCAATTGTCTTAAAATTTGTTAGAGCAGCTTGAGACCCTTTGGTCTGATGTTGTGCCTTCAGTAGATATATTTTTCTGTTAGATACGTTAATAATGCTGTTATTAATGTAAATTTTACATATAGCTGAAAAATATGTTGACATATGGAATAGCTTCGATCTTCATCAAGTAGCTTCACAACGAGCTGGTTGTTCGAATGTGCCATGTTTCACGAGTTAATAGGTAGCTTTGCCGATCGCTTTTTGACCATAACGGTCATTTTTAAACAGCATCAAAGTTATACTGAGCTCAAATATACAGAATCTTGTTGTCCATGCTATTCAAGCAATCTTTACAAATTAAGCATTCCGTGTTCTATAGTATAATGAACAGACTGGTAAATATACTACTTAAAATAAAAAGTATGACAAAGAACTACTAACCATCAAACAGTTAGCTTTAACAATGAATACAATACAAAAACCGTGGACCGAATACTTAAAAAACAAAATAAAGTTAGAATGTAAAGTATGCTGTACAATGCTAACATGATATGAAACGAGTGTTTTTAAAAACCGATTTTGTCATTTTTTTTTGTTGTACCTGTCAAAGGTTAGATGACAAGGTATCGAAACTCACAAATCAAGTACTCATCTACACTTATCAAATAACTTGTCCTGACTGACTGATTGACCGATTCATTATCGCCGAGCGTAAACTACTGAAGCTAAACATATGGAATCTGACCAGTACAGTCCTTTCATAGCACCCACTAAGGGGGTGAAATAGGGATGAATCTTTATAGGGAAGTCCGTCATCTTCTAAGTTACGTGGGTCGTCCCAAAAGTAATGCGCAGTTGGCTCTAGATCGAAAAATATTTATTTAATGAGGTACAATTATTTAAGATAACCCTTCGATGTAATCCCCTCCCTTATCTCTGCAGGCTTGCCAACGACGTTAAAGAACTTCAGTCCTGTTCCGAACATCCGAATCTATCGGGTCACTACTATTCGAAGTTTAGGAAGGGGCTTCTTAAGCTTAGGAAAGAGCTTGAAGTCAGGCGCACTCGGATCTAGATTACACGCCGTGAAATTTGAAGTTAAACGCATGAAACGCTATTACTTGGATTTTTCATTATAAAACAATACGCTTTTCAGCGTTTTTTTTAGTGCTACATCTAAGGTGCTGATATAAAGGGTATTTTTTAAATTGAATTATTTATGAAATATTTAATATTAATTACGTATTTAGGGTATTGTTTAGAAATCAATACACACATATTTAACTGTTTTGTAAATTCCTGTGAAAAGAAGATGAAAATTCGTATGTCTTCCGTTATTTTAAAAGCAACAACAATAAGTAAATACGAAGTTTTACATTCAGACATTTTATGAGAAAGTAACCCATATATGTACTACTTCACTGTTTATGGAAATATCTTCCCTACGGGGAGGAAATGTTTCAACCTTTGAACTTTTAGTTAAAAGTTGAAATATACACTACATTTGATTAGATATTAGACCTGTATTACGGTTTTTGGTATGTACGATCTCTTTTTACGTGAGCAATTTAATGAAGCTGAGGAACATTAATGGGTTATTTATGGGGTTGTCATTAAAAAACTCAAAGTGACTTTTTCGCTAAATTTTGTTGGTTTTTAAGTCCAATAATTATGTCTTTATTTTAGTGTAAAGCTATTTTTGCGAAAAAATTATTGTCTAACGAACATTTTTTTACATCATGTAAGTAATAGAGTTCTATGGTAAAACAGCAAAGAAAAATGAGGTTGTAATAAAAAAAACTCATCATGACGTCACTATTTATAAATAGGTGACGTCATAAATGAAATTTTTGTCACAAGTTGACTATTTAAAAAATAAAATTGAACTGTTCAAGCGTTTTTCTTGAAACCATAATGTAATTATGAATTATGGGCCAAGGTCCAAACTTTATCATTACACTGTATATAGGCTTAATGCTACATTCCTTCTATGAAGAATAAACTATGTTGCTGTGGTTGTGGGAATGGCAAGTTTGTTTCATAACGAGATTATTTATTGGGATGATCGAAGTGCGCGCCATTGGTCAATCGCTTAACCCTCAAAAATGGTAAAGTTCCTCGCGAATACGGCTAAGAACGGAATGATTGTGCCGAGCAAGAGCACCCTCTGCTATTAATAGCAGGAATCGATATTACTACCTCTGCCCGCAGGACCCGGAATCAACGCCGTCACGTTACCAACAATCGTAAGCGATAAGGAGTCATCTGGTGACTACTAGAGCACAGTATGCACCCTCGGCGACGGGGCTGTCAACAGGTTTTTAAGTGGCACTTCGTCAGGACAAGTGCCGTACGCTGGTTTGGATGTGACAAATTGTTGTTTCGTGACTCAGCCGTGTCTCCTGGACAGTTAAAAACGCCAATCGTCCTAAATGAGCCAGTTGCAAAATCGCTTCTAAAAAGAGACTTTTAACACTAAAATATGCCATCGTGTGTTACTTTTGTATCGGAAAAATTAATGTTTACCATTGTAGGTTAACGAGAGTCCCCTGCAGTTGCTGGTACAGTTTTGTGAATGAATTAAATTCAAACGTGCTTAACAGTTATTTATACAGGGCTTCTATAAATAATTCATGCAATATATTTTTCTGTCGCCTTGTTGTAACTGCTGCCAAGCTACAATAAGGATAATATACTGTCAACTGTCATATACTGTACTGAAGGTTGCGGATAAAGTTATAGCTACAAAATTCATGGTTTTATAAAAATTTTCCAATAATTTACGGTTCTGTTTTCCTTTCAATGGTAAGCAATAACAACAGCTTGCTTGAACGAAACTACACAACATTAATATACTACCGCTTACTATTTCTAGGTTATGAAACCACCTAAAATACCCGGTAGTGCAGCTAACGTCACTGCCTCTTATCTAGTATAGATCCTCATTACTAACTGCGAATTTTACCATTGCGGCAGGCTAAAAACACATTGTAGTTCCTTACCGTTCAATTTAACAGGTTTAATGTAAACATAACCGCATAATTACGATGCATAACCTAAAAGTTATACGAAACCGTGTCACCCCGCAGCTCCAAAATCTGAGCTTTCTCCAACCTTATAAAGTAAATTATCCTACAAAACACTACAGCATATGTCGAATATACACCCTCCCACGCGCTTCCCCATATTCAAATATAGCAAATAATTCGGCAATCGACAGATGACAACTATCTGTCAAAGCCATACTTGTGTTCACTTTCCTGAGAGGCGGCAAATTGATTTAATCGGTAATTTGTATAAACGCCTGAATGCATGAATAATTTAGAGGAGCCCTGTACAAAGCTGATTAGGCTTCTCGGTGTACAAGGCTTCAGCGGATTAAAACATGGTTTTATGCATTACAATCGAATATGCTGTTATTATTTACTAGCTGTTGCCCGCGGCTTTACTTGCGCAGAAAGAGATCCTAGATATACCAAATATGAAATACAGAAATAAAAATGTTTTGCAACAAATGCTAGATATTAAACAGGGATGTAATTTCTAACCAACTGTTATATATATTTTAACGTTTAACTAAAAGCCTAAGCGTTTAAATACTGCTTGGAAAAAATAAAAAGCCTATATTCATCCCTTTTACACCCAAAAAACAGTGAAACAATACATATACATGCAAGCAAAGGCCTGAATATAAAACTTATGTTAACTGATTATTATTTGTTTTTTCACATATGAATTTTCATGTCCCTTTTGACGCCTTTAGAGGTGGAATTTCCAAAACAGTTAAATAGGTATGTATTAATTTTTAAACAGTAGTCTAAATACGTAATTCATATCAACTACATCGTAAATAATTATTTTTTTTATTTTATATATTACTCAGAGGTGATTTTCTAATATTTTGTAACTACTGAAGAACCTTGTAGAATATTTAAGACTATAGAACATTCTATACTCTTCTGCGAGGTAGCATAAAGTTCTGGAAATTATGGTAACCATGAGAAGATCTCAAAACGTCGATTTTTAACGTCTCCATCACAAAACAGTTTCAGCAAAGTGCCACACTTACAGTTTCTTTCGTCTGCTAAAGAATTTTACAGAATGTTCTACAACCTCTTAACGTACATAGATTTTCCAAACTTAAGAATTCTCTAATTTTCAGTCTAGAATGTTCTTTGATTTTTTTCGAAACATCGAATTTTGAGTTTCTCACCTAGCCAAACTGTTTGAAGATTCTCTCGTCTTCTATTGAACCTTCCAGAATGCTCTAAGGCTTCTTCAAACATCAAACATTCCGTTTCCCCCCTGCGATGAATTTTCCAGAATGTTATGCGACTTTTTGGAAACATTGATTTTCGATTTTTCCATCGAGAATAGGCCACACTTAAAGGGTTTTCTAGTTTTCTGTCAAAATTTCTAGAATGTTCTCTGACTTTCTCGAAATATATGTTTTTGAGTTTCCAACCGCGATACAGTTTCGACAAACTACCACACTAGAGGGTTCTTTTGTCTTTATTGAAGCTTCTAGAATATTCTACGAAATTCTCAAAACGTCAAACATTCCAAGTACCTTTATGTGCCATTATTATAAACTAGTTTTCAATTCTTGCGATACAAAGGTAAGAAAGTATATGAAATTTGGCATATAGATTTGATTAATATATTGTTACGAATATAGCAAAGGACGTTTACTGCCATCTATCCACCAGTACTACAAGTATGCAGAACCTGTAACTGTGCAGTTACAGTTCACGTAGTTAACAGAGAGATGGTGTGTGAACGTAGTATCCTTGAGAAAAGATATGTTAATTGTCCGGGACGCTAGTGAATCAAATGGTGTGTAGAATAAATGTTTGTTCAAAAATGCTCATTTTGAGAACCCATATTCGTTCGCAAATCTTTGATGCAACCTTGCAATGACAGAATAAGAAACGGATAGCTCATTTCAAAACCGTGCGCTCTCGTTAACTTCCATCCATTATTATTTTAATTTTGCTTGTGCAATGTATTAATTGAAAGGAAACAGGAACATGCAGTACAAGTTAATATAAGCCGTATCGCCATTTTACATTTGCGGACCTGTTACAGTTGACAATGATCAATGCCCGTGTCCCGTTCGCGTTATCCCTTTTTTGTTCGTTTATAGGGGAAGTATCCCTAAAAGAAACTGCGCTCACGGCGTCGCGGCGCCAAGCCCGACAGATCAAACATTTATTTCAACCGTTAGCTCCGTTGCGTGGCCTACACGCGGCAGGGACACAAATAACATCTAAAATCTCATTGCGATTATTATGAGCGACGTGTGAATCACTGGTAGATTTTTTTTTGTGGTTCCCGCCCACTCCCACGGGCACTTTTCGGTAGATGGACAAACGGCCTGAAAATCAATATCACCCATGCTTTTCAGTCAAAACATGTTGCATGCTGTAGCTGATCGTGTGGTTGCGTTGATAACGGCGGGGGTTTCCATTGTTGAAGTTACAAACAAAAGCAAATGTACACATTTACTGCTACCGAGCGACGTTGCTTGATAAAGCTTACCTCAAAACTTATTTTGCCTGTGTGCTTTTGCTTGATCGTGTTGAACACGTAGTGGGCGTAGTTGGTTGCATCTGAAAACAAACAGCGCGCTGTTTAGTGGGTCATTCCATTTTAGTTGGCGTATCTCCGCGGAACCCTTTCAATTTAGGGATGCTGCCACGCTCCCCCTCACTCAATCATTCGGTCTAACTGTCGATATGAGGCTGGCAATCCACATTTCTTCTKTTTCGTTGCCTGATAAACTTTKAGTGAAAGTGAAATGAACGTCTTAGATTTGATTTKTTGGCGAGCTCCGGAAAKACGTGCGATTTTACCTTTCAGAATTTGCACGTTTTTGCGGCTTCATAGAACGAACAGCGAACAGATGGTCTTGAATTGCTAGGGGATTTAAAAGTCTGACTGAACATCGAGCCTTCGGCTCGGGACAAACAAAACTTGATGAAATATCACATTCACGTGATCTGTAAAGAATGAATGTGTACTTTTTTATGGAGAAGAGCCGACAAATTAGCCCATACTTTTTTGGAAAAATAGTTCCACTTTATGAGACCGTAGCCATGTGCAAATTATATAAAAAAAGCTTATATCCCATCTCAAAAAAGACAAATTGCTTAACAAACTGGAACAGACTGTTTAGACATAAAGGTATCCACAACAACAAAGGAATAATGGAGCTAAAAAGATTTAAAGATATAATTCATTCTAGCTCTAGTATAGTTTCTTAGCTCCCCAGTACGAGGATAGTTTAGCAGTAACTATCCCTAACAATTCAAGTTAAATGAAAAATGAAAACCTAAAGCTTATCTTTTGGCACTAGTATATGCCACTTAGCACCAAATTATCTTTTCTTGTATGTTGACGTTATTTTGTTATTGAAGTGTTCACGATTTTATTAAAATTATCAAGATTTGCCTAAGAAGTGTAAAAAGTACCGGTTTATCACTGCAAGGAATATAAACATATGGTGGAAGTATTTGGGTGACTTTGCCTCTTAATTCCAAGCAATCAGGAACTGGTACCTAGCTTTCCTAGTAAAGGGGTCACTAAACAAAATATTAATTTAGTCCAAGAGGTGGTGGTGAATGGCTAACCGCGAGTCAGAAACGCGCACAGTCGACGAAAGTCTATCACTCTGAATCCAAAGTCAAAACGTTAACTTATGGACTGGCAGCACAGCATTTGTGAATTTTTCACAAGAACAGTTGACCAATTTCAATAGCGTTATACTAAGTGTATAAATGTTTCAAGAGACTATGTAGAAAAATAAATTAGTTTCCTTTCTCTTATATGTGTTTGCTTTTATGTTAGGAATAATAATTGATGAACTACCGCCGTATATAAAATTTTCAAATACGACAATGAATGCTTTCAGCGTCCATAATACAAAAAAAATCAAACAGATTTCGGTTCCTCCTGTAATATTTGCCAAAGATAAAAAGACTAAAAAGTGTCTGATACAAAGTTAAGATTTAAAAAAAAATAAACAATTCATCAAGAAAGCGAGATGTAGAAATAACATGCCAACCTGATACACGAATTACTTGCTAAAAGAAAAATCGTTTTTCCCAAATATCAACCATTACATAAGTAGAGCGGGTTAAGCTTTATTAACAGTAATGGTATACAGGATAGATTATCGGACACAAAAAAACCGCTGCAAATTGAATCAATACTTCCACATCCCATTGTCAAAATGACATTTACGTTTTAATTTTTTATACTATACGATTAGTAATCAGGTTTTGAGCATTTTTTCTCTCTACACATTTTTTCTAAGACAAACAGTCTTCGTTATATTAGCAAAAATATATAAATTTTAAAATCTGTTTTTTCTAAATAACTCGAAAATTATTAACTTAACAAAAAAATTACAATAGTGCTTTCTGATCAGAAATTTCATTTTCTATATAATACCGAAATTTAACAAAAATCGTACGAGCAGGGACCAAAATAAATTTTTTGGAAATATTTCGAAAATGTGAAAATTTTGGATAAATTTTCTAAGACACTTTTTGTGAAAAATTTTATTTTCTACTGATGGTATTTTCATTTGTTGAATATATTAAATATATTCGGAGATATTTAGGAAAAGTGACGCTTTTTTGCTAATATCTTCTAAACAGTTTGCTGCACCGAAAATTTATAAGAACGAATAATACTCGCAGTTATACTGCTAATCACATACTAAAACGAAAAAAAATAAAAATTTACAAAAATGATAACTACCCCCCAATTTCGCCCCCTTCCCGATACCCTACTTACGCCACAAACAATAGGTTGCTTTGGGTAGTTGAGATTTATTTGTTTGCCAAATTTCAAATTCATATATTAAGACTTTCGAAAGTTATCGTGTCCACAAACAAAACCACAGTCACACAGGCAAGAATTTTTATTTTGTTCAAATGTTGTTTTTGGCGTTTTCGACCATTTTAAAGCGAATGAGCAAATAATAATATTTGAATTTTTTTTCGGGATACAATACTTKCCATACGTTGGATATGYAAGTAATACAAAATTACTGACGATATTATTGATGTGGCGAATTTTTCAAATGATACATATTTAGCCATTCTGATTTGTCCAAAATCCATATAACTAATTTTTCCTAAGACATGTTACAAATTAGCAAGAGGTTGTGTTCAGCTTTAAATGAAAACACCCACAGTTTCATTAAAAAACCTTCAGATTTTATAGATATTATCAAAGAATTACTTTAGTTAGTTTTTACGCAATTTCTTCATGTGCAAAACCACCTATACCTGAAACGATTGAATTAAATCCAAACATAGTGGAAAGTCCGTAGGTGATACGATAGCCAAATTATTGGAGCACCCTATAAAGCCTACTATTTCTTATGGTAATGAACATCATACGAACATAGGTCAGGATTCACAGTGGGTCCCCCTATAAAGTCCTACATTGACCAATTTGTTTAAGTAAATCTTCGATAAGGCAGCGATTAACAATTCACAATTTAAACTAAAATGTGATCCAGATATATGTAGATGATACTTTAATCATCTGAACAGTCAAAACCTGAAATAAAATTCACGATGAAATTAGAGAACAATGGTACAGAGACCAGTGGTCAGTAAGGACACAAAATCTACAGAAAACTAAAGAACCTTATTTCTTCGGGTTCAGCAAATTTTAGAAGAAAGGTCATTCGGGTAAGAAAGGTGAGGTAAATTCTCAATCACCACAAAGTAAATTAAAGTTTTTTGCCTTATGTACGAGAAGATACTTAAAAAGCACTATATTTTTGTAGGTAGTGCATACAAAAACTTATGTAAAATTTTGCATTCTACTAAAAAGCATCTTTAGACATTTGTTCTTGTGCCAAATCTTTATATAGGTTAGAATGTAAGAAAAATAGAGACCATCAGTTTGAAGTAACACTTGCTAGGTTGCAATAAATGGATAAATGTTCCGTAACTGAACATTCGTATCTAACTTAATACATGATTGAAACACAAACAAAAATTTTACGCAGAGAAAAATATTACTACAATTATTTAATAAAACAATTTATGTCAATTTCTTGAAATTCTAATAACTTAGGTAAGGACAAGGAAAATTATATATTAAGTGATATTTGGATGGTAATTTTGTAGAATTCTTTTACAAAACAGTGTGTATACATCTAGTAGGTAAGTTTTTTAGTCGAGCTGTTCAAATATTATCAGGTTGGCATGTTGTTACTATGACGTTTTTCTTCCTTGGTGATTTGTAAATTAACTGTCTAAACCTTGAGTATAGAATGACCTATTATTATTCAGCACAGATTCAATTCAATTCAAAGGGTCGAACAAAATAACAGGAATTTGATTGACCAGTCCTTTGTCGATTATTAGTTGATACAATCGGCTAGTAAGTATGTAGGTGTTCGTTTTGTCGTGAACATATGTCGTATATACAACAAACTGAACTGTCACTTGTGTCGAATCTCAAACGAGTTTCGTTTGCAATTTACACTGACGTTGAGGTTATCCATAGACTATTCTTGATTTGTAAATGTTTGTCACAGGTAACAGTAATTGCGTGTTGTTTTCATCGGTGCAATAAACCACGAATTCGTCAAACTTCAAATGTACATCAAATTATACGAACTAATTTAAACGAAAAGTGTTCGCGTTAGCAAAAGAAAACCATGTCTGGTTTGACCCTTTTTTTATGAGCTGCTACTGCCGGTAGGGTTGCTAAGATACGCCAGAAATATCGATACTTAGTATCATTGACGATTTTTCGTCTAAAAAGATATCGATACACTGAACACCGATACTTAGTGCATTTGTAGTTTGCTGGCACTAGACGGCGCTCAGAGAATAGAACAAACAAAACTTGTTTTAAGAAATTATAAAATAAAATGTATGTGTGGGTATTTCACATCTATCTAGTGCTTGTGAATGGCTGCATTAATTGCCTTATACTTTCAAAATACAACTTCGTTATTTAAAGAGTTATGAAGTAGCTTATATGGACGGAAAGTTGGAAATTTGCTAAATTTGATACTGAACAATTTGTTGAAAATTTTGATTTTTAAATCGCTTGTAAACTTTTTATTAGATTTTTTCATTCGGAAAAAATATTTTGGGTGCTTTTTTAAGTAATTTTTTAATTCAGGTACAAATTATTTTCTATGATGGATCGCAAAGCTAGTAACCTAGATCAGATTGGTTTTTTTAAGTAATATGTAGCACTAATTATTCTACTAGCGGATTATAATTAATATTGATAAAATAGTTTTTTTATTGACAGTTGTTCATTTAGAATAGTAGGCATAGTCGTAGTCAGCTATGGTTAAGTAAATGGAAGCTATTGTTTATTGTTTCAGTGCAGTACTACAAGGAAAAATTGTATAGTACAAATGCACTACTCTTGTTAAAAAATATAGAATAAATTTCGCTGAATATGTCAGAAGAATTATAGACAGAAGGCAACCACATGAAATTTCTTAACAAAATGGCAGTGTGGTAAAATCCAGACTGAAGGATGACAAAATTCAGCTTCAACGTGTTTTACAAACATTTAGTTTCTTACACAAGTACTCATTTGTAAACAATTTTAATTGCTGACAATTAGACCCATGACGTACGTCAGATAGCCTACATTTTGCACTGCATTAACATAACAGCCTGGCTAATTAAAATAAAAGGGAAAATTTCTAAACTTAACAAATTCATACACTTAATAAGTCAAACGCTACACGCAGGCGATGCTGCTCGCTGACGGGAGATTTGCAGATGGCTGCCGATAGGACAGAGAGAATAATTTTACGCCCCAAGATGACGCTGCACGACCATACAATACTGTCAACGTAAGAATAACTTAAATGAAGTTTTTAATGAACAATGGATTGTTATATCTTAATAAACTATTTTACTTGCAGAGCATTTGGTTTTCCCAAGTAACATTTATTTTCTGGAAGTATACAACTTTTTATCCTTAAAAGCCGTTGTTTATAAATGTTACTTGGGAGAATACAAAAAAAATATAACATAAAAATGCATGTCTATGCTATGCTGTCTGCACCGCAACCAACTGCAGAAAGATCTAGCTATGATTACTTATAGCTTTTTTCCAGATAAACCCAAGAGTAAAATCTTGTTATCTGCAACAATGCAAATTTGTTGTTGAAAATTAAGCGTTAACGCGTGCTGCGTGTCCAACTGGTCATATTACTTTAACCCTATCTAACCTGCTGCCACTGCATTCTGTATGTGGTGAGGTTTTCTTGCGTTGTTAAATTTAAAAGAAAATTGATAGTGCTACAGTAAACGATATGTTGAAGAATGGGAATTGAAGGATTTAATCCCTATACCATTTCTATGCATATTTTTATGTTTTGTTTGAAATGCAAGTGCCGACAATAGTTGTGTAATATATTTTTCGATAGTCATTATTTTACAAAAAATTTACATTAAAATGATATTTGTAGGTATCTCAACTAAAGCATTAGGAGCAATTAGTATATTCATTGAATTGCCTAATTATTTATATGTAAGTAGTGTTAAAAATAATAAATAAATGTTTTATTTAAAAGATCCATTTTATTCTATAACCCTAATAATTTCAATTGCTAACCCAAATATATGGTATATTTTAATTTAAACAAACATAACACTAAAAGTGAAAATTGGTAAACACTTGCGATAAAAAAGGTTTTGTTAAATTTAAATTGTCTATTTTAAGTGATGTGTTCTTTTTGTATTTACAAATAACTAATTCGATCATTACGTATTTAATTTAAATATTTTATAGTACTAATACAACAAAATATTTTCATTGCAAGTATTTTATTTAGTATTCATTCATTAGGATTGACAAAACAAGTTATATATTTAATAGTGCAAGCAATTTCAGTCAGGATACACGATTTGTTATATGGAAATGAAATATTAACTGATTATAGTAAAAATAAAACTTACGATTAATAAATATTATTAACGGGATGTAAGTTATTTTTAAGAGTGTATGCGGAGCCCGCTAACCAGATTTGAGTGTTCTTAATTTTTTCTTTGGAATGTTAAAAACTAAATGTAAAATATCTTATCCAAAGTGCATTCAACAGTATAAGAAAACTACAGTGTTTTCGTCTAGACCAAAATGGCGGCTTATTTACTTTAGTAACTGCAAATTATTGTGATTACAATTACAAAGTTATTTTTACCTGTATTATATGTAATAAGAGATTTAATTGGGTAGATTGCAGATAGATTTATGAATGAAGAAATATTGCCACCTCTGACCAGGATAAGAACCGAGGACCTTTTGATTACTAGTAAAACGTGATTCCACTACACCATCAGGGCCCTGTTCAAATTTCTGGTCAAAGCGACATATATACACGTAAATGTAACGCTACTGAACGCCATCTGACGCTTTTGTAGCTAATTCTCTCGTCGCTGGTAATCAAAAGTTCCTGGCTTCAAATCCTGCTTAGAGCTGGTAATACTTTCTCATTCATAAATCTACCTGCAATTTACCCAATTAAACCTCTTATAATCATTGCATATAAATACAGGGAAAATAACTTTGTCATTATAATAATATATGGTGTAACTAGCTGCTGGTCGACAAAATCTCCCCACCTTAACACAGGTCTGCTCTGAAGCTTGCAATTTGCAAACAACGAAGGACGAACAACTTAGCTACCAAAGCGCCAGATGGCGTTCAGTAGCGTTACATTTCGTAACATTGATGTATATATGCCGCTTTGACCAGAAATTTGAATAAGGCTCTGACGGTGCAGTGGCAGCTTTTTGACTACTAATCAAAAGGTCCCGGATTCAAACCCTGATCAGAGCTGGTGATACTTTTTCATTCATAAGTCTACCAGCAATATATCTACTTAAATCTCTTCTAATCACTACAATTACAGTTCTGATATTTACCATATTTATTTAAAAAAAAATCGATGTAATTTTTAAAAATAAGTTTTACGTGGTTGCCTTCTCTCCATAGGACATAGCATGTTCAGCGGAAACTAGTTCTTTATTTTTTTTGAAATGATAGTTTATTATAGCACAAATTATTCATTTAGAAGCTAAATTTAATTTTCAAGTGCCAATTGTAATGCACCCCCGAAATAGCAACAGATATAAAACCGCTTGTTCAATCATAGTTAACTACGGCAATGCCAATTATTCTCAATCAGAAATTGTCAATAAAAAAGACTGGATTTTAAATGTAATCCGTTAGTAAAATACTGTCACATGTCGTTGAACGCCAAAAGTTGTTTTTTTAATGTCAAAAATGAAATAACGCCCCATAAGAAAAAATAAACTTGATGGATACAAGCTTCCCAAAATATTTGTATCTGAATTAGAAGACTCTTCAAAAAGTGCCCTAAGAAATTTTTTATTGGAATTCTAAAAAAAGTTCAAAGCGATTTATAAAATCGACGTTTTCAGGTGTCTCTTAATATCTCAAAAACTGCTGCAAGTGACCTTCATTAATGAATTTATTATTGTTGAGAATCAATTCAGCAACTTTGCCTCCATGTTACTTACTTTTTAGCTTTTCAAATAACAATGTTACCTAGGCATAGACGCGACGGGTGGGTCACACGGTATATTAGCTCTTTAATTATTTAAGAGTAATATTGACAAAAATTATAAATTGCGCCAAATTGTAATGTTAAATACGAATGTCGACAAAAACAGTTTATGCATGCTGTAGGTAATACATTAACATATTTATACCCTACATGTTTTGCACTTTTCAAAAGCACTGACAAGAAGCCGGAATTTGATTAAGAAAATTAATTAATTAAGTAGATTTCGTTAAATTGAAATGAGTTTGATGAACTAGTCGAACTAGTTCTAAGTAGTTTAATAAAGACCGATTAAATGCTCTATGTTTTATTTTCATAAGTAATTTAATGAAAAAAGTAAACATTCATACGATATCTAACTCAAAAATCTAAACAAAGTCCGGGCAGAAGTTCGGAACTCTCGGCCAGCGTAGACGCATGTTTACCCGGCAGTTGGTGCTATAAACCACCGGTATACCTAATAACGCTACCAGGCTTTCTGTTGCGATAACACATGAAACATCGAGCAGTCAACATCGATAGAAAATATCGATATATGGGCTCAAAATATCGATCGTTAGCATTCCACACTGTTGATTGAGTTCTGACATTGCATTATATTAGAGCTTATAATTCTAAGCGCTTTGTTATTGTTTGCCCATTTGATCTGAGGAATGAATTAATCGATTTCTCAATTAAGTTATGACTAATCAGTAGAATTGGGTGTGTTCACTAGTTATAAAATATAAACTTTTATATATTAAAAAAGAGTACTTAATTAATTAAGTGTGTATCTGTATCCATCACGCTGCAAAAATTTTTTTTAACCAAAATAAATTGTTTACACGTTCTCAGTGTGCAACGTGGCAACGACGCAGTTTTAAGACATGCTCAGATTGACTAGGACTGGCTGTGATGTACCACCCGATGTAAACAAGATAGCATCCGCTACTTTCCGTATTTCGTTTGCGTTACTGGTTATGTTTGAGAGTGTTCTCGTTTGTTTCTTTTTATAAATTCAATAATATGTCGTCAGAATGCTTTGTTAAAGCGTCTTCGAACAATTTGCCGGCTATAGATATGTTTATAGTCACCGAATTTATCAAGAACGACCCACGTTTTAATGCTGCCGAAATCAAAGGCGCTAAAGCAACAGTATAAGTAATTAATAAAGCAGCTTAATCTGCATTTTAATACATTATGGATCATTAATATTTTGAACGAAATGCATCTTTTTTCTAGTGGAAGTCGTGAGCAATACGGAGATGCAGCTATAGGTTATTTTCAGGTGAAGCGAGAGGGGCCCATATGTATACTGCAGTCCAAGATATGCCCGGAACACAAAGTTCGTGCAAAAAATTATGCAGTTACTTTAAGTCTCACAACAGTAAAATGTAGATTTTGTCTTGGTCATACCCCTTCTGGCTGCTTTAAACCATCTCCGTTTGCGTTCGTAGTCTCCGGGTACACTTACGAATATTTTGTTGAGACTGTTGACGGATGTATTTGAAATTTGAACACTGCTGTTAACTTCTGGTTTGTACATGTTTAAACATTCTCCCAGTTGTTAGGAGGAGTCCGTTAAAAGCAAGAAAACAACTCATTTCACTAGGCACAAGCAAAGGCACGTAGGTAACATAACCTATATTCTTTGTTTACATCGGGTGCTACGTCACACCGTCTCCATCCCAGGAAACTGCGTTTGTGTGGTCAATTTTTATATTTGAACTTCAGAACGGTTTTTTTCGAAAACTGGTGCTAGAAAAATTTTGAAATTTTTACGACGTAACAAGGGTGCTCCAAATATACACATGGCATAATTTCTAAAAAATGTGAAAACATCCAATTGTTCAGCCCAACAATCGACTGTAATATACAATCGATTATTTTCCCACAATCAATAATCGATTGCCAAATACAATAAATCGCCCAGTCATGGATAATACACTGCGATTCGTGCAAGGTAACCACCGAACGATTGAAAGCAATTAAACCAGGTACAGCAAAGGGATACCATGTGGGATAGCGAAGCGCGAATAATTTCTTACCGAGTTAAGTGTACAATTAAATGGTGATTGATTAAGTTATGTCACTGGGAGTATCAATCTTCCCCTGCGACGTTGCGGGACGGCAACAAAACACGCGGATAAGGAAATGCACGCGGCGGCCTCTACGGGGTGGAAAAAGCTCGGGGTAAAAACGGGCTTGCACAGCGCTACTAATTGGCGAAGATAATGAAAGCTGCCGTTAATTGAGAGGGGCGAATGTAAAATGAGTCGGCAACAATTAATTCGTTTTTAATGAAAAGCTCTTTCGGCACAATGACAACCAAGCCGAAACATGACAGCTATGAAACGGATTTGGAAGTCCATTTCGCGCTCTGTTTCAACAGTTGTGGATGGTAAAAAGGGAGATATTAAAAAAAGTCGATAAACTGCCGACTTCGGGATGACCGGCATTGTTTTACCAAATTAAACGGAGCACTCAAGTTAATTTTAGTAAGAGTACCTGTTATTATCTCGATGGAAGTGACGCTACCCATCCTGAATAAAATGAAGATGAATTTAATGTTCCGCCGCGGTATAAACAGGATACGGTGCTCTTTCAGCTTCTACTCGAGCCGATCTAATGAATTACGAGAGGTTATCGATACCTATTTAGCCTAGAAAGACTGTTACAGACAAAATGAATATCACTGCGTCAGAAACGATATGATGATCTTAGTACTTGGGCAGTAATCATGGATTATGGAGATTGTTGATTTACTCTTTTCTGACAATCGTAAAATTTTTATTAGATAAGATTGTTCCAATGAAAATTTGCAGCTCCTAAAATTTACGATTTTGCTAAAAAAAAAAATGCTGAAACGGGTCAAATTCAACTTGAAGAAGGATGAGGGGGGATTTATATGTTGGTTGTTGCAAAGTTGTTTCCGCATACCTCCAATACTCAGTCCTATGTCTACGCAACCAAGATTTCTTCTTCAAATTTGAACGATCCTTTCCAGAGCATCACGAAATTGATTAAGTGAAACCTTCACAATTGTCGATCAAGTTTTTGTGGTTGGATGGGCTAGGAAATGTTACCTTATGTGTATTTAGACTGAATGTGTTAAAATTGCCATATTTTACAGAGTTTCTGCTTGATTCCATAAATTATTGCTGTTCAATAAATTAAAAATTAAAAAAAAAACATATTTTTAGTCATTTGTAGTACAAAACAAAGAACTGGATTAGCAAAACCCTTTTATGAAAATAACACGTATGCCAGGGTGACTATGGGAAAGGAAACTTGGAGCTTATCACCCCAATACCCATGAAAAACGCGAAAACAAAAATTTGGTTTTAGCTTTAAGTAACAGAAATTGCGATATCATGCGACAGTTGTGAAACATACAGAGTTTCTTAGGTAGATGCAAACATGGAACGGGTGGCAGACTCATTAAAATAAGTTATTTTACATTTTTCAATTTCGGGACAAATAACTAATTTATTAAATGTCAAAAATTGATCAGTTTAATAAATTTTTCTTAAATTCGCTAATTAATTGGCTCATTTCATTATAGTGACACAGTAGAAAACCTTTTTAAGGAAAACGCTACCAGATTCATAAAAAAATAAAAAGTCCTGAGATTGCAGTATGGAAAATAGAAAAAAATTTTTATTCATTTTTATATTTAATATATTTACTTGTAAAAAAGGTCGTTAATTTAACAAAAAATAAATTTATAATTATATTTTTGTAGGCTGTATTTTGTACGTTCACGAATAATATGTTTCATTTTGTGATTTATGAATTGCAAGTGTTTGTCTTCCCACCCAGCCAAAATGTTAGGGCATACCAAGAGTAGTTTTTATCGGATTATCAAAACTGATAAGTTACATTCATACAAAGCTTTTCCAAAAATTAAATGACGATACGAATCGATCTTTATAGTTTTGCACAAAATTAACTGAGCGTTTGAATAATGACTACAACATTCGTTTTTTTATTAAATGGTGAAGTGAGCAGGCATAATAATTGTCGTATACTCTTTTAAGGCCATTCGACTGGCAATAGTTATTTGCAGTTGTACTCTATATCCTAAACAGTCCAGGCACCTTAAATCCTTCCTCAAGAGGTAAATAATACTTATACAACGTGATTTTTAAAGTGATGTCATAAATGAAACTGCAGCAACTCAACAACATATGAAAACAATGATCGGTAGTATAATCCATTTTCTTTAAAAAAAAACCTATAAATAGAGCAGCAAAATGGGTTTCTTTTAAATTTAAATAAATTGCCAGGAGTCTGGATGTTTTTCAACATTCCATAGGCGTACACACATTTTCGCTTACAAATTCAGTCTCTTTTAACTTAAAAACCATCGTTAAAATAAAAAACGAAACCTGCCATTTTTCTTAAAATGTTATGAAGTATCATGGTTTTAAGCAGAGTCATCACTTTCGCAATCACGTAGTATAAGGTTACTATAAGAGTTGGAATGATGAATGGCGGTATCTGAACAATAACCCATGCTGAAAATATATACAGATAAAATAAATTTCAATGACCAATATAACTGAAAAAGACCGACAAATTACATTCAAGTGTATTGCAGAAGAAATGTAAATTTCCTGAGACTTGAGTATAAAGGAAGTTGATCGAAATCGGTCGTTTTGAACAAGTTCCCTGCAACTTTTTGGATTGGCTTGTTACCATGAACGAAATCCATCACTATTACTCACTCATTCATTCATCAATAATCCAAGAGGACGAATCATTCGGTTCTCAGCGATCTAAAACACTGTGTGGTCAAAAATCAACAGGGAATTTTCCTGCGTCAGATAATTTTATTATCCAAATCTGATGACCAAATTGCGTAATAAGGTTCCTTTTCAAAGAATACATAAAATTGTGTTTTGACACACTGCGGCCTATCATCTAGTAGGCTAACTACTTATCAATATCCTCTCGTATTTCTTTGAAGCTGCGGGATAGGCGGGCTGCAGCTTCCCTTTCTGGACGATAAATTTGTCCCCGGATTACAGGTAAAAATGGCCGGAATAAAGGGAACCGCAAAAATGCAACGCGGGTCGGACAGACCCCTTCCCTCGGTTGGGGTAGTAATTTATACGACGTGGACCCAGCATGATTCCCTTCTGGTCTGAATCACGCCCGGCGTTCTATATTTTTCCGATAACTATTATCCAACAGGCACTCCACTGGCTCAAGAACTCTTATTATTTACACCACTTATCTTGACTTACCGCCTTGAGGGAAAAACTGGGCGAATATGTGCTTGAACGAGTCCTCATCTACCATGCCAGTGGGGCATTCCTGCAAAACAGGAAACAAGACGATAAAATACTGGTAATACAGGAGGTCATTAAAATTAAGCTGCGATTGCACAGTTTTCCCGAAAGGTCACGAAGATACCGCTATTTCTTAGGTTGTCTGAATTGAAATCGCACCTCTTCTCAGTTTGTATTTTCGTGAAAGTCAGCCTTGATCGCAATTATCCCGTACTAGTTAGTCCACCTACATTCTGTCGTTAAATGACATAATACAGCACGCGTTTTTTTATCCAAATTTCATGGTCTTACTAAGCAACCGGGAAAGAAATCGTTCATATTGTGTGGCAAATGGACAATGGGAGCAAATAAGAAAAACATATGTTAGTAATGGGAATATGACTATTATTAGTTGCTATTGTTGTAATAAGAGCAGATCTAGTGGATAAGAGGCATGCTTATGAGTGTCATCGAATCGACAACAAAGAATCCAAAAATGAAGAAAATTAGTCTAAGTTGCGAGATCTGCTTCACAAGTCTACGTTTGACCATATGCAGGGTTCGTTACCTAAGATCGGCCAATTGTAATTTAATTAATATTAAACATTTCTAAAAATTTAACTATAGGTTATAATTAGAGTTGGCATGATTAAAACAAAATGTTTAAAACAGAATGTTTTAAACTTGTTTAAAACAACGCTTCTGTTTAAAGCTTTGTTTTAAACAAATGTTTAAAACATTTGTTTTAAACAGTGTTTTTTTAACGACTATTGTGCATGATTCATTAATTACTATTATTAAGCTCGTTTACGCTCCACAAATAGATAGACAAGATTATTAGTAATTACATATCTACATGTCACCCTACATTTGCATTAAAAATGAATTGAATGCAATGTTTTTTCAAACTTAAAAAAAAGAAGAAATATGCAGTATTCTGTTCGGCTTTTTATTGATACAACAACAGTTATAGAAATGAATAATTTAACTTTAACATTTTTTCATAGATGTAATTTACAAACATTTTAAGACTACAAATAAAAGTCTTAATCTTAACATAACAAAAATTTGTACTTCTGGTCCAATACTACAAAACGATAAATAAGACGTTCATTCAACACTTACTAGATAATTATATCTTTAGTACAAAAATAACCAAATAGTTATCAGAACTTGGGAATATAAAAAACAATAAACAAAGAATAAAAAAATATCAGCATTTTTACTTTTTTTTACTAGTATCTTTTTTTAATTTCTTGCATTGAGCTCGCATTCTACCATTTTGCACCTTAATTTTGTTAAAGTTATTCCACACTGCATCGTTCCTACTACGCCAATGTAATTGTTGAACTTTAAACTGCAAATTAGGAACAAAAAGTAAAACTTAACTCCTATACCAAATATTTTAGATTATTGAAACGGTTTTCTGTTGAGAGAGTTTAAGTTTCCGATCATGGATCTTTTTGAAGGAAACGGTATATATATTTTTAAGTCATTAAAAGCTTATTGAAATTACCTATTGATAGAAAGTTGTGTGTTTCTTATTAACAGTTTTTTTATAAGTTCAAAAACAACTGAAGTTTCAATGACTTTTTGTAAATATCACGTCACTTTTCGTTGTTAATTGTCATTTTGACCTATTTATGTAGGACGAAGGAGCTGGTTTCTTTTGATAAAAGAACGCATCTTGATAAACTATTTACCACACTATATCCATGTTTGTGTTGAAATAATACAAATAAATAAATAAAGAGAAAATAGTGCTAGAAGTACCTATTAGCAGTAAACATTTTATAAAAAAAATGAAATATACAAAAGTAGGACTAAGATACGTGGGCAAGTATTCTGGATTTAATTCCTATCAGGATGTAGGTGAAGTAAATCTGGTATTCTTGAAATCGTGACTGTTCGCTTTCTTCATATTTCCTAATAAATTAACTTTCCTTAAAAGTTTGTAAGAGCTGTTTCTCATAAAGCTGTTACAACTGTCAGTGTCATAAGTGAACTTTTATAGAATCAACAATTTTGCTGTAAGTTACAATACGGTAAGATAAGCATTAAATAAAAAATTATATCGAGATAAGGTAAGTTATAACATTATACACCTCATATTTGGCATAATCAAAATGTAGGCATATGTTAGTCCAATATTAATTTATTACATTTGTATTGTAATAACGTTCTATTTTAATATACTGCAGTATTTCAAATCTAAACAAAAATGCTTCCAGAATATACAAATATAATCAATGTTATCTAAATAAAAAACCGCTGCAAATTGAATCAATACTTCCACATCCAACTGTCAAAATGACATTTACGTTTTTATTTCTTATACTATACGATTAGTAATTAGGTTTTGAGAATCTTTTCTATCTACAAATTTTTTCTAAGACAAACAGTCCTCGTGATATTAACAAAAATATATAAATTTTTAAAATCGGTTTTTCCAAATAACTCGAAAATTATTAACTTAATAAAAAATTACAAGAGTGCTTTCTGATCAGAAATATGATTTTCTATATATCAAAATTTTTTAAAAAATCGTACGAGCAGGGTCCAAAATAGGTTTTTTGGAAATATTTCGAAAATGTCAAAATTTTGTATAAATTTTCTAAGACACTTTTTGTGAGAAATTTTGTTTCCTATCTGATGGTATTTTCATTTTTTGAACATATAAAATATATTCTGAGATATTTTTCGTGATACAATACTTTCCATCCGACCTCGAAATTATTGTAGACGTGAAAACGCTTTTGATTCTCCAGCAACAGCATTAACCAAATTCGTGTTAATCACAAACTGTTAGGTACGTTATATAATATAAGTTGAACTAACTGCAGAGAGAGAATAGTTTTAAAAATTCATCTGTCTGTGTTTGTGATTTGTAGGCTATACGCATACTTTTCGCCAGTGGAAGTTACCAGGACTACTGGCTCAATTTTTTTTATAGCTATTTGACATTTGATGAAGTATACAATGCACAAATTTTTTATGACTGGGTAGGGTTTCCACAAATGCTTGATGAAATGCGAGAGTTGCGCGCACAGTAAGTTACGTGAATTTTTTAAATTATGTTTTAAATAATTAAAGATGCCCCTTAGTTTTACAATAAGTGGCTTTACCGGTGTGGCGGGGTGTATCGATTGCATCCATGTAACTATAGTTTTCCGGTACGTTTGGACCATTAAACTCACGAAAGAATATATAGTTAAAAAACATCATAATACACAATTAAAGCGCATTAATAAAATTGATAAAAACTGTTTTAGATTATTAATGAAAATTTATTAAAAATTTATATATAATACATCAACCTGCCAACCCAATATTTGAACTGTGCTTATTGATATTGGCAACGTTGGCTACCAATTTCTTGAACGATCTCATGTTCACACCAAGTCAAGGATACAAAATTTTATCGCAAGAAAATTGTAAGAGAGTCTTTCATAGGAACTGCCGCTCAGAAATGTATTAAAAATTTTATAGAAACCTGTCTTGGATCTATTTGGTTCTGTTATTGGTCATCTAATGACTTTCAAAAACATTGCATGTACATTTTAATTTTTAAAAGTTAACTAAATAACACAGGATGGGATTTTTCGCCTCGCTTTTGGTGGCGGCTGAGATGTATGGGGTGGCCTGTCAGCTAACTCGTCGTCACAAAAACACGATGGAACAAAGAGCTGATATTTATTTTGTTTCAAACTTGGCAAAACATGTTCGGATACGTACACTTTGGTGAAAAAAAAACAGTTATGAGGCTGATTTTTTGTCTCGTACACAAGGGTATTCGTGATTTGCACGCTACAAAGTGACACGAGTGAAAGATTCAAATTATTTAATGAAAACGGCAAAAAAAAACCAAACTTCTTAGATTCGATTAACTGGCGATGAGACGTAGTGTTTTAAATACGACCCCAACGCTAAGCGCCGCAATGCTATTTGGAAGGCGCKAAATTCAAGGTCCTGAATCAAGACAATGTTCATTTGTTACGACTGGAAAGGGTGAATATAGCAATATTAGTATATGCCATGTTGTCTGCACCAGAACAATCGAGGCGTGTTTTACAAAAACCGCATAAGTCCAAATTTAACGAAATTGAGTTAGTGGCACAAAAAAAGCATGTTTTTAAGGCCGCCTAATGAGATCCTGCACAAACGACAGAAATGCTAATATTTGAGCAGCTAAAATTTCGATAGCTCCACAAAAACCACATATGTCCATAACCTTTTCTCCAAATATCGCACAAGTCAGCGGCAGGCAGGATAGGACATGTGTGCTTTTTGCTGGAAATTTCCGCTGACATTTACGAATAATTCATTTTGACTAGACGTGTTGTTATGATAAACGAGAGGCAATTACAACATATAGTAATTTACCTTACGTTTAAAACTGTAGCTTAAAACATGGAGAATACTGAAGAAGTGTCTACGGATTGGCCCAAGAGAAAAGCAAAGGAAATAAAGCGTGACACAGCGATAAAACGTTTGAAAGTTCATGCTAAAGGACACAAAGCCAATCCTGATGAGCCTTGTAGGTATGTTTTACTTTTAAATATGAGCTAAATAGACACAGATTATATTGTTATAATTGCAAAAATTCCTGTTTCTCGAAAGTTTCCGAAAAAAAAGACTTTTGATAAAAAATAGTCAAGATTCTCATTTAATTTGCCTTATTTCAATGAATCATCCCAAGTAACATGGTGACGTATTTATAACGTTGATATGTGGTCATATTTGGACCCAGACGTCGATGTAATAGCTACGTCGCTTCGACGTTTTTATGATAACCAAATTAATACGTCGATATATGACGTACTTCTTACGCTGGACGCATCGTGCGCATTTTAACTATATACTTTAAAATAAATAATAATAAATAAAGGAGCTGTACATAAGAATGCTACACAAGTGGGGCAGCCTGTATATATAAGTAATAATTTTATGTTTTTATTATTACGGTCAATACAAATATATTTCGTAAGTACATATTTATTATTTTCGTATTTACTGTTTCGTATTACGTCAAAGTTGTATTACGTTTTACGCTGCACAAGTACAGTCGTAAAATTACGCCAAGCTTCGTCACCGTTCCTGGCCAGCGTCGGCGCCTACGGCTCGGGACATCATGCACAGTGCCTTTTGCTTGACAGAGTAGCCAGAGCCAGAGTCGTCGGCCATTAGGTATTTGTGCGTTTCTGTTGTACGGTCAGCGGTCAGGTGTTTGTACCTACATTTCTTTATTGTGCAAGCAAGTAAATATTATATGTACCTAGTGTCGTTTGTGTAAAGCGAGGTGTAAAGTGTAAAATTGTCATATCATTTATTGGTATACAGTTTAGTGACGACGATGGTGAAGATTAGCCGTGGTTAATAAACTCCCGCGTATCAGTGAAGTAGGTAGTTCCTACAGAACGTTTTGAAACATTAGTTTAAAACTGTTGTGTGTATTTACAGAAATAAGTGTATTTTGTATAAACAAAATTTGTCTTTATTTAGCAGCAGTACCTGTGCAAATTGCCCAATCCAGGTGAAATGAAAAAACCGCGACGCATTCGCTTCAGTATGTCGACGTATTTATAACGTTTATGCAAACGCCGTATTAACGTCAGAATTAACGTATTAGCGACGTCGAAAAATAACGTCGTCGAGGCGCGACATAATGTCATTATTTTCACGTACCTATACGTCTATTTTCAATACAATCGAAGTAATTACTCGCCAAAAATCGACGTAATTTATACGTCACTATGTTACTTGGGATATTATAGAAGACGTCCTCGAACGGAAGTAAATCAAAAACTCACGGTGCCAGCTTTACTTACAAAGTTAGAATCCGAAATCAAAGTTTGCAAGAAAGCTTTTATCATATGGTATGGTATCAAAGATGTTCGTCTAAGGCGAATACGAGATTCCTTGATGATTACTGAAACTTCTCCCAGATAAAAACCGGGAATGGATCAGAACAGACCGAAAAAACCAGAATGTATTATGGAACTTATTAAAATCCATATAAAATCATTTCCTGCTAGACAGTCGCATCATTCACGTCGTAAACATCCAAACTGCTTTTATTTACCAGAATATCTTACATTGAAGGATATGCATGGTATACATATGTATCAAAATAAACATACCATATAAAACCTACTGGAAAGTAATATTAAATTTGGATTTCCGAGATCTGATACTTGTTCAGAGTGACAAACTTAACCAGCAACTTAACCGCGTAGACTTTAATGCAGKAGAACGGAAAAACTACAAATAGAAAAAGAGATACACCTTCGTAAGGCGGAATAATTTTTTGAACTTAGAGCAAAACCTGGCGAAGTGATGTGCATTAGCTTTGATTTTATGCAAAATCTGCCCCTTCCACATATACCATCCAACCCTGTATCTTATAACCGTCAACTGTGGTACAATGTTTTTGCTTTACATTACCTGTCTCGATGTATATTTATCTCGAAAATAAAGCCAGAAAGGGTGCCAATGAGGTCACTTCGATGTTGCATTATCTTAAAAATAACATGCATAATCGCAATTTAGTTATTTTTAGTGACGGTTGTCTTATGCACCCTGGTTTATATTCTAAAAATAGTTAATTCGGTAGAATACATATTTCCAATGAAAGGCCATTTATTCTTACCGAATGATTGAGACTTGGCTTTAATAGAAAAAAAGAGGAGACGCCTAGAGAGAGTCGAGAGACCAGAGGATTGGGATAAAATAATTTTAAATGCCAGACTGAAACCAAGCCCACTTAATTTGGTAAAAATGATGCAACACGACTTCTTTGACTATGTTTAAAGGATATTTAAAGGACCAATTGAAACCAGTTTTTTTTTAATAATTAAGCAAGTCTTTTTTTAATCAACAAAAAATATTGAAGAAAATTACTAGTTTTGAAACGAACCGTTTGTTTTTTCTGTATGTCGAAAATATTGTGTATCGGATATATGTATGTTGTTTTTGTAAAACACGTCTCAATCTGTGGACATCCGTTTCGGCTTATAAAACCTCCTCAGCACAGCTAATAGTCCCAACTCAGTCAACACGGCACAGATCTGGCGCCAAGGTAGGCGATGTGTACGCGTGAATGGTGAATATTATTTGGGAGTTATAAAACCATTGCGGAAGAGAATTTTACAAATAAGACCAGAATATCGTGAGCTGGTTAGCTAGTACCTTTTGCGCGATAATGCACCTCCACACAAGACCCTCGCTGTTCGTGAGTTTTTGGCAGTATTCGCTGATCTGTCACCCTGCGACTATTTTCTGTTACCCAATATGAAAAAAAAACATGTATGATGATGTTGAAMCCGTCAAAGTMGCTATGACGAATGTAGTCGAGGCCATTGAGAAATCAGCTATGCAAAAATACATGCGAGCATTGTTTGACCGTGCACAGCGTGGTGTCGACATAGGAGGTAAAACATTTTGAATAATCCTAACTATTTCTGTAAAAATATAGGGATATTTTCATTTATAACTCCTGTGTACACAAGGTTGTTAAACAGTTTATCGCTTGAAAACTGCTAAATTATGACCTAAACAATCGACAATATGATTTCCTTGACGGATGTCGGTAGCCAAATCTTTCGGATTTTGGCCCATTATGGGTAGTTTTTTTACTCAGAAATCACCGACACTTAGACGACCGAACCTGATCTTTAAGATCCTCCCAGTCATCATTTAGTTTTGTCGGTTTACGGAGATGTGTTGAAGTTCTTGGGATTTCATCAAAATTTGACAGTTTGTCAATTAAATATCGAAAGAATTTCGGAGAGTAAGTAGGATTTCTTGCTGAAAATGGCTTTGAAGGGTCGTGTGGATGACGGCGTTCTTCAAGAGGCTCAGATTTCATCGGAACTGGATCTCTTTTCCCATGGACAAATTCCTGGCTACCCTTGTTGGAGTGCTGCGGAAAACCTATATTGTCGATGTGTCCAAGAGGAGTAAACTGCACATTTTGTCCAAGAACGTCGATTTTCAAGAAGGCTTTATTAAAATTTATGAGTGGTCTCCAGAAGTTAAAGTCAAAAGTTTAATATTTTATATGTACTTTTTTCTTGTCATACGAAAATAAATAATAATAATGGACTTCTAATGACATATATAGCTACAATCTCATATCAGCAAAAGGGTAATTTCAATACGCATTTAATGATCCTGTCAATCCCTGTCTAGGCATAAACCCGTATCTTTTTATCTTTTTCACTTTCAAAGATATTCTTTTCTAGAGCACTGTAAAAAAGTACACAGGTGTTTTTAATAAAAATGGTCCTTTTTTATACGGAATTAAAAAATGTTATAAATATACCCATAAAAAATGGGATACCTGGCTGTCCGAACGAACGCAAACGTCGGATTCAATGTGCCTAATAAAAATACTCAATTAAAAAAAAATATTTTTACATACTCGCATCAAGTAAATGTAAAAAATACTATTCAAGGATGTAAACTGAATGTCTGTACCTATGACCCCGGCGACTTGCTCTGCATATGAGCATAACTAGTAGACTGTTCATTTCCTTTTAAAGTTCTTGCACTATTTTATGTTTGTTTAAAACAACATGATTTCAGGAATCTCCAAATCTGCAAAAATGGATCTTTTGTTTAAAATAAGGAAGTTTCCAGTACGGGTCAACTTACGTTGAACACCCTATGTACTGTACGACTGAATAAGTTGCCCCAAGATGTTCCATATGGCTGAAGATGAAACATCTGTTAGAATCCAAAAGATGCCTACAACCCAAATTCAAGAAGATGTCGCAGAGTATAATAAAAACCGCAACTGTAATAACAATTTTGAAAGGATGAAAAAACCATCCCACTCATTACGAGGATATAAAAAGGTTAAGTTTTGTTATAGTTAGTGGATAGACGTAAAGCACAACTGTTCCTTCAAAAGTATTATATACGAACGACACCGGCTTTTTATTTTCAACTTGTTATTTTCTGTTCTCATTCATTAATTAATTTCGCCATATAGTAATTATTAAAATGGGTTTTCCAGAAGCTATTGATGCTTTCAATTACGAATCTCCAAGTTATACAATTAATGACTGAAGAAAACTCTATTTTCTAGTTTAGCACTTTAAAGAAGAATAATAAAAGCGTTGTTATTGTTTCGATGTTTCGTCCAATAAATATTTTTATTGTGAAAGAGAACCGCGAAGAGAATCGTCGGTCTTTATGGTGCGGGGCGCAGCTAAGGAGAGTAGCTGGACAATTTCTGGGACAGCGCTCTTTAAAAAAAAAACACAATTAGAATTGGTACAAGTTGGATGTGCATGTAGGACGAAATTCCTTTTGCCATATTCTATGGGATAGTTCGGTATTAACGGAGAAAAGACAGCGTTTATTCAGGGTATCATCGCACAAGCACCATTGACTGTATCTTAAAATGGAGGAATACACCTCTTAATAGGTAGTAGGAACAAATAAGCTTTGCACAAAAGTAATAATGGTGCTATAAGCTTATTAGTATCATATTTACAAGGAGGTACCGCTGTTACATTGTATCAAACCCCATCCACATGATACGTATGTCCTCTGTGGATAAATTTCAGAAGAGTTATTTGAGAGCCCTCAAGTTCTTGAAGCGTAACAGGTACATGCAACGCCAGAATGCACCTAGGAGCTACGTCAATTTTTAATATAGCGGATGCAGCATTCCTATTGCCGTTGGCGACTGCATTCTCCGTTGGATTCGATTCGGATGCATGCCTATAATGCCTTCCTGGCTGTGCACACGAGCAGCTTATTGTATTTGCGTACAACAAGCCCTGAAAAGTTGCGTCCGGGCCCGTAGCATCTGCAGGGAGGCATTTTTAGTTTGCTCTTCAGTACATTAAGCGTCACATAATAAATCTCCTGGCGGGGTTTGTGCGCCGTGCTACACGCAAATATCATTAAGGAAACATGTTTTTCTTCGGCGACGGAATCGCCTTTTTTTCGCGCTACTCGAGGGCATAGCCCGCGAATTGCTCTGTTGTTTGAGGAAAGCACCAACCTGCTTAAAACCCCTGTACATGAGCTGTATCTCCTTGCGCGTAAACTTTGTTCTGGACGCCAACTTTTGGAGCTCCTCCGGCCGATAGCGGGACACGTGAAAGTTGAAATCGTCATTTTCGTCATCTGCAACAAAACACCAGTGCAGATATTTCATCAACTTTGTTGACATCATGTAATAACATGTAATAATAACAATAGATTCCTTCATTTCATATCAATGGTAATGGTAATAAGGTAGAGAATCGTCGATTTTCCTTTGGGTTATAAACCACCTCCGATAAATCAACTTCTTTCGCTCGAAACCTAACAGAACCAACTGAAATTAATGAAAATAACGAAGGCGATTCCCATGACAATGACACAATTAGAGTTTAACGGAATGTTTAAGGTGCAGGATGAATGCAAAGTTATATCATATGCGGATGATACGGCGATAGCGTTTAAAGCCTCAAAATGGAATTCAGTAAGGATGATTACTGAAAGAAATTTGTCTAAACTAAAAATATGGTTTAACCACTGACCTTTATCGCTCAAGCCTAAGAAGACTACATTTATAATAATAATCAGAGCTGAGGAATAGAGAATCCGCCAGCTTCGTTCTTCCTTGCAACCGAATATATGAGGGCAAAAATTAACAAGCAACGCGCTGATTACTGAGTATTAGGCACTTGGAAAAAATCCAGAAGTAGTTAGTGCTAACAAATAAATAACTAAACTACTGAATATTATAAAGTTTGAAGTAGCATTGATCACCGAGCAAAAGCTCACGAACATAGCGTATCGAGTTTATATTATAATGATGCAAGATTTATAATTTTATGAGCAATGTAAGAAAAACAATTTTGAAATTGTGAAGTTCCATATTGCGGGAGAGAACCATGTTAATGGGCCTTATATTTGGATCATGTACTTGGGATCTTTTTATAATTTTTTGTTACAACGTATAGCGGTTCTTTATTTTTTAGTAGTTTAAGACATACAGGGTGATTTTTTGAAAACTTCACACCTTAAATAATTTTAAATAGAAGAAAAATTTAAAATTTTGCAAAAACAGGTCAACTTTTGTTTGCAGGGGGACAACTTTTGAGATAAGTTTTTAATGGATAGCGCTTACCCTCTTAGCGGGGTAGATACCCCTTCAAAAATTTTAAATGAAACTACTCATTTTACGATACATCATTTAAAAGCTTATTACACAAGGAGTCTTGTAATGTAATTAGTTTTACTATTTTTTACCCATTGACGGGGTAGTGGGTCAAAAAGTGCATTGTAGCAAGTGGCTTATAAAATGGAATATTTTGGACTTTTTTTAACAAAATTTATTGTCTTGCGGTTACAATAAAAATTGTCCTTACTTAAGCCTAAAAAACTTGTTAAAAAATAATTGTTACACCTAAGCAAAATGCCAAAAATACTTAAAATTTTCTTTCGACATTACTTGATATTGCAACTCGACAGTTTATACTAAATTGGCTAAATGATTATCTACTTTGTGTTTCCAATTTTTTGTTTCAACTTTTTGGCTACTTCTTTGGCACGACCATATTTTTGTTCACATTCCTTTTTATAAATCGCGTGAAATTTTAAAGTGAGAGTCCAAGTGATAATGGTTTATTCAACTGCCGAAAGGGTAGAAATAATTTTTATTTATGGTGCTGAGCATAGCTGTGCTCGTGCGTCAGCAAGGGTGTTTAACGAACGGCACCCCGATAAAAATGTTGACGTTAGG
This sequence comes from Rhyzopertha dominica, assembly GCA_025024175.1. Taxonomy (NCBI): domain Eukaryota; kingdom Metazoa; phylum Arthropoda; class Insecta; order Coleoptera; family Bostrichidae; genus Rhyzopertha; species Rhyzopertha dominica. The sequence continues at coordinate 9,659,688 of QCXZ01000086.1, read as the reverse complement.
TACATTCTCGATTTCGTGCAGAAATTTCAAGACACTGTAGTAAACAAAAAAAGGGCAGGGAATAGAGTCGTTGATGAAATGGCCCAACTTGAAGTACTTGGTCATTTTGCAATAGATCCAACTAGCTCTTTGCGTAACATTTCTACAGCCATTGGACTTTCTTATTCATCAGTAAGGAAAGTTACAAAACTGCACAAATTCCATCCCTATAAGATGAAAACTCTCCAGGAACTCGGCGAAGATGACTTCGATAGAAGACTGCAATTTTGCGAAATTATGACAGAAAAGATAATAGTAAATCCAAATCTAATAAAAAATATCTGCTTCAGTGATAAATGCACATTTTTTGAACGGCTCTGTAAATAAACATAACGTCAGGTACTGGAGTGACGAAGATCCTTATATTTTTCGAGAAGGTCATACACAAGTTCCTCGGAAGCTGAACGTCTGGGTTGGAATACTTGGCAACGCAATTGTAAGTCCAATTTTCATTGATGGGATGCTAAATGGGGGAATGTATTTAGAATTACTTGATAACGTTATTGATCCTTTAATCACAGAACAATTAGAAAACAAACGTGACACTAAAGGAAATCCAATGTTGGATGAATACGAATTGTTTTACCAACATGATGGAGCATTACGCCATTAATGTGCGAAATTGGTTAAATCATAGATTTCCTCTTCACTGGATTGGTAGGCGTGGAACAATTGAATGGCCGCCACGATCACCCTATTTGACTGCTTTATATTTCTTACTATGGGGTCATTTAAAATCTGTGGTTTACAAAACACAACCTACTAGCCCGGACGATCTGCGAGAAAGAATTATTAACGAGTGCAGGAGGATTCAACCTGAAACTTTCCGAAAAGTGCAGCAGGAGTTTGAGAACTGTCTGTATTATTGTATGGAAAGAGGTGGTGCACATTTTGAGAATCTATTGTAAGGTTTGAATTTCTATGGTTTTGTTCACACTGTTTTTGGAGTTACAAATAAATAATTTTTCTTTTTCGTGGACATGGACTTTCTAAAAAATTACATGATAAATACTTTAATGTTAATAATAATGTTAAAAGAAAAATTTCAGTATTCTGGGAGTTTTTTTCAAGTGTCATATTTTTTACAAGTTGTTTGTTTAAATTTTGGGTTCTCGCAAGGACAAATTTTATTTCCGCTCTAAAATAAAATACATTTTGTTGAAAAGAGTCCAAAATATTCAATTTAATAAGCAAGCTGTTTCATAGGCACTATTAATCTATTACCCCGTCAATAAGTTAAACGTGGTAAAACTAATTACATGGCCAGACTCTTTGTGAAATAAGCTTTCAAATGATGTATCACAAGATGGATAGTTCCATTTAAAATTTTTAAAGGGGTGTCTACCCTGCTCAGAGAGTAAGCGCTATCCATTAAAAACTTATCTCAAAAGTTGTCCCCCTGCAAACAAAAGTTTACCTGTTTTTGCAAATTTTTAAATTTTTGCTATATTTAAAGTTATTTAAGGTGTGAAGTTTTCAAAAAATCACCCTGTATATTGCAATAATGAATAAACCTACGTTCGCTCGTATTMAGCCAACCCAGTTTCTTTATCATTCCCCAAAACATGATCCCACCGTCGCAGGCCATAGACGAACCTAATGCAAGAGTTTTGAGAGCGCTGTAAACGTTGACTATCATATTGAGTCAACGCAGGTCCATGTACAACATCACAGTAGTTTAGAAGCGACAAAACTAAAAAATTACATAAGGTTACCTTAGATTGGAAGCTCAATATATTGCGACTATTATATAACAACTACAAATTTGATATGGATTTTTTAACAATATAATTGACATGTGATGTAAATTTTCGATGGGTATCAATGAATACTCCAAGGTTTTTAACTAAACTTACAGGTAATAGCTATGTATTATTAAGTGTTATGTCTAACTGAAAAAGACATCGTTGTCTAATTTGTTTAGGGCCGGACATAATAACTTGCGACTTTGGAGGATAAAGAAGATAATGATCCTAGGTCTGAGGTTATGAATTTATATGATTCAGTAATACCAGCTTCCTTACAAGAATGATATATCTGCATAAAAATGACTAACAATATTTCAGACACCATGAAAACGATGATATGTATATAGAAAATAACAAGGGACCCAGTATGGATCCTTGCGATACGCCGCTTACACACCTAATTGGTTGAGAAAAAGAACTATTGTATTTTACCACCTGTAAGCGATCTCGCAAATAATCATTCATTAAAGATAGAGCCTTTTGGTAGAGACCGACGTTGTGAAAAACAGCAGACATAAGATCATAATTTATTCTGTCGAACGCTTTCGAATAGTCTAAGAGAACTAGTGTTGTGATGCATTTATTGTCAGTTGCTTTGATTATATCGTCTGTAACAGAGATCAATGATGTTACGTAACTACGATTTGCCCTTAACCCTGATTGGTTTTCGGGTATGATATGAAATTTCTTCAAATGCTGACTGATCTGTCTGTGAATAATTTTTTCAAATATCTTGGACAATGGCGAAAGGATGCTTATGGGTCGAAGGTCTTTTCGTTCGTTTGGAGCGTTTACTTTAGGTAACGGAGTAATGTGAGAAAGTTTCCAAACATTGGGATATGTCCCCTGTTTCTATCATACAATTAAATAAAAGCACTATAAATTTTAAGACATACGGGCAACAAAGAAGCAGCATGGACGTACTAATGCCATCTGCGCCTATGGCTTTTGATTTAATACTAAACACCGGATTTAATTCATCGTCCTCAATGACATGATCAAAATTGAACACGCCAGTACCGTCTTGTACTGTATCTGATAGATTATGTAGGGTATTATTGTCAGGGCTATCTGCGGTCTGTGTTGGCGACACAAATAACTTATTCAAGGCGTCTAAATCAAGTAAATTAGCAGGAAGTTCGGTTATTTTGTTTATGTATTACACTTAGAGAGCAAGTAATTAATTACTGCTTCAATTGCAACGAAAATAATTCAATTACTTCTTCAAGTAACTGGCATCAAATAGTAACTAAAACTAAAAATAATTCTAAATCACTTCCCTTGGAATACAGACTACCTCATGGATCTATATTAGGATCAGTTCTTTTTTTAATTTATAGTAATGATATAACTTATTCCTTCCCTGGGCCAAACCTATTTTTGGATGCCGATGATACAACTACATTTAATGTTATTAATAATTTGCATGATCTTGCCTTAGAGATGAGAGACATGTATTTAAAATTACGTCAATGGTTTTTAATATAACCGGTTAACTCTAAATGAGGAAAAACTGATTAATCTATTTTTTTTCTGTGACTTTTACTATTAAAAACACATCATGAGGTTTTTAGGCCTTCATCTTGACAGTGGCCTAACCTGGGCAGAGCATACTGACAAAATTGCTTTATCCACTGCTACATATGTTTTTGTACTAAATACTTTTTTTTGTTTTTTGTATTAAACAACCATCGTACCACCTGATGTTTTAATTATGGATTATAATGCTTTAATATATTCTAGAATTTCTTATGGTCTTTAAGCTTGGGGTCTTCGCCTGGATCACAACGAGTTTCTCAAAATTCTTTTTAAAGGACTTGCTATTTTAACGTTACCCTGTCTTTACATCTACCAATGCCTGGTTTCCATTAAGGGTAATTTTGACAAATATTTAACGCGTGGTACTTATAACGGCTTGAGTTTAAGGGACAATTCAAGCATTCATATCCAATTTTCCAGATTGTCTAGGAGTCGCCGAAAGTAACTATTGGTTTCCAATTTTTAATAATCATTTGCCATACCATCTGAGAGATTTAGGTTTAAGCGAATACAAACGTATACGTCTAGTAAACAGTCGTAACTTCAATACGATCAAGATGTTGCGTACAAATGCGGAGTACTAACGAAGAGCCGTGATAATCGACAGTCTTCGCGTTGGGCGTTCGGCGACTGAAATAATTGGGTTCTTGGGGTACGCGATCAACTATGTACGACATTGTTGCTAGATATAATATTGAAAATAAATGAGCAATCGAAAGAAACGAAGTAAGGGTTGCTTTGAAGAGCTATAACTTCGTAAGGATACAAAAACTGGACTATGGTATGTTGGTTTATTTTGGCTTGTTTTGACCTAAGGAAGCTACAGTTAACGTAAATTCCATACATTACTCGACACCCGGTAAAAACAGATTCTGTAGATCTTCCCTTTATAAAACCGTTCTGTGGAATAGAAAAATCATTCATTTTCGAGAGCTTAATCATTCTCTTAAAATCAAGTCATCGGGGAAAACATTCAACGATGCATTTACTAAGTGGTTCAATCTGGGACAAACTGAGTGACCCACTTAAGTTCACTTTACATGGACATGATTTTTAGAATGAATGAATTTTATTCATGTAAGAAAATATTTTTGGCATGTTTTTTCTGATTTATATCGCTAGTTATGTTTTTGATATCGAAGCTCTGTTTTCTTACTAGATTCCACGTGGCTTCTGTTTCATTGGATGCATTACAAACAGACTTAGTCAAAAGTATGAAGTAACCGGTTTATTTCTGTAAATATGAACTTTATAGCAAAATGTCCCCAACAAAAGTTTTATTGGCAATTATTCTTTATTTCTTAGGTTACTTTTTGTTTTTGTATGGCAATCCAATTCCATAGCAGCGTAACTTTTTATGGCAACCAAGCAATTTTTTGCAAATTTCTATCGGTCCTAATTTTGTTTTTTTTGAAGCCTTCGAGACAACTGCATTGGCATAGGCAACGGCTTAAACCTAAGTGTTGGTTTAGATACGTGGACGACACTTTTACCGTCTGGCCGCATGAAGAACAGAACATAAAGGAGTTCCTGGACCATCTAAATAGCATACATAGCGGCATACAATTCACGATGGAGATGGAGATCAATGGCGCCCTACTCTTCCTGGATGTGTGATGGTGACAAGGAAACAAGACGGCACGCTAGGACATCGGGTCTACAGGAAGCCAACCCACACGGATCGCTACCTGCATGCAGATTCACACCACCACCCCGCCCAAAAACAAGGAGTCATCAACACGCTGATACAGCGGGCGAAGCTAGTAAGGCGAACCAGGCCATCTAGAAGAGGAATTAGAACATCTACGCAGAGCACTACAGAAGAACGGATATCCTAAGGCACAGATTGAGAAGGCTATCAACAAGCAACCACGGAGAAAGGAACCAGAGGAACACATCGCTGGCAGCATACCTGCCCTACGTCAATGGATGTACAGATAAGATCGGACGGCTGCTTAGAAGACACCATATAAACACCATATTTACCGCCCCGAAAAAGATAGCTAACGCTTTTCCGAAATATCGTTCGACGACTGAGGAGCTACAAACACAAGGTGTGTACATCATCCCATGCAGCTGTGAGAAGGTTTACATCGGCCATACCGGTAGGCACATCAGCACGACAATCAAGGAGCACATGAGGGACACCAGAGAGCGGCAAGGTGATAGGTCGGCTGTAGCAGAACATCGAATGGAGACTGGCCACATCATCAAATTCGAGAAGCACAAATGTTGTCGAGGGAAGCGAGATTCTGGCCGAGACTGTACAAGAAGCCATCGAAATCCAGAAGAACCCGCACAATTACAACCGAGACCGGGACATCGAACTACCTGGAATCTGGAAACCGGTGATGCGTAACAACGCCCACGCGTCAGTGACCCGGACGAGTATAAATACCCGAGCGGACTAGGACACTTCAGWTTCAGAGCTACTTCTGAGMAAGACACCGACATGAATGTCGAAACGTCAAGGTCTAATAACCAACGTGGAAACCAGTCCGGAAAACATGTCATTCTATCGGTCCTTTTGTCCTTGAAATGGCACGGTGTTTATTTTGTATGGTTTTCAAATAAGGGACAAACAGCGTTATCAATGCAGATTTTGTCAGGTATCAATACTGGTTTTTATTAAATGTCCTTCTGACGGAAACCAATATTAGCATGGCCAGAATATATATTTCTACACAAAAAAAAATAATAAATATGACCGACCGAAATAATGCAGTACGATTTCTTCGCAATCCGTCAGGGGGGTGGCAACGAGACACCCCGCGAATATATAACTTGTATCATTTTGAGACTTTGCACAAAAATCACAATAAAAATGCAATTTACTTGCAGGCCTTCACAGAGGATTCAGAGGGCAGCTACAGAGCAATCTCCATGAACCGATCTTCCCTATCTTCGCAACCATAGCTTGTATCACTTTGAGGTATTGCACAAAAATCACAATAACAATTAGCAATCGAAAGGTCCTAATGCGATTCACTTGCAAGTCCTCAGAGGGTAGCTACGAAACATTCCCCATTAACCCCTTTCCTGTATCTTCGAAACCATAGCTTGTATTACTTTGAAATATTTCACAAAAATCACAATAGAAATAAACAATCAAACGGCCCTAATGCGATTCACTTGCAAATCGTCAGAGGGTAGCTACAGAGCAATCCTCATCAACTCTTTTCCCGTATCTTCGAAACCATAGCTTGTATCACTTTGAGATATTGCAAAATATCACAAGCAATAAGCAGTCAAACGGCCTTAAAGCGATTTACTTGTAAGCTGTCAAAGAGTAGCTACAGAGCAATCCTCGTGAATCCCTATCCCATATCTTCGAAACCATAGCTTGCATCACTTTGACACTATGTATTGCACAAAAAAGGGGTCCATGAAAATTGCTCTGTAGCTACCCTCTGCCGTCCGATTGCTTGTTTTTATTGTGATTTTTTCTGAAATATCTTAAAGTGATGCAAGTTATGGTGTAGAATATACGGCAAAGGAGTTAATGGAAATTGTTCTGTAGCTAGCTCCGACGACTTGCAAGTGAATAGCATGAGAGCCGTTGGATTGCTTATTATTTATTGCGATTTTTTATGTTTATGTTAAGATTTCGATGTTACTGTAAATATGACAAAGCGCCGTCTTGTTTAAACCAGAAATTGAGGTATCACATTTCTCGTCGATCTTCATCAGGATATAAGTAACGAACAACTGTTTATTTTAGTACATTAATGTTAAGATCACCTCAGACAAATACTCTGGAGTTTCGCGAATTATTTTTTGTGTAGTACAGTATTTCTTCAAAAATATGAAGGGAAAGTATCAATCTCCAGCAGTTTATTACGTTACTATTACTACGCTATCATAAGTTTATTTTAACTGCACTACATTATAATACAGCTTCATGCTTTTATTCTTCTGATAAGTAAGTTTTCTACAAACAGGGTTGTCCCTTACCAATTTCAGCCCCCCCATGACGACTCTCTCGTTGGTAAAAATAAAACCCACAAATATAGCCAGGAAGATGAACAGCATGATGCTTATGAGCACTCAGCCAGTGTCCTGTCAGAACGAGGCCATTTGGTTGTATTGTATACATTTGTAGATATGATCCAGTAAATGTATTTTGTTTAGAATGCTTTGTATGTTTGCACGGAGAACTAAAAATTTTTCCATGCTACTCAGTATTGAATTGGCAGTTACGCGGTGTTTAAGAAAAATTTTATATGGTCCTACAATAACATTTGCGACCCAAAGATTTTCGTCATATAGTTGTTTTTTGCTTTCTTCTACCGCGATCTTAAAGGTAGCAATATCTTTGTGAAAATGTCCATTCTGAGCATTCCAATATTGATATAGCTACGTAGTCTATACCGATGAAAACGAATTTTCATCTAATCGATTACTCGGCATGATTTTTTCGTTTGGTAAGCTCAAACTATATCCAATTTTCATCATCAGTAAGGATTCGACGGTGAATGATTTTGTTTTGTACCTGGCAAGCAGTATTTCGCAAACTTTTTCTTAGGTTTTCCTGTTGTATTTTATTCGGTTAATAAAACACATATCTTCCCACCTTCCGGATCTTTGCCAAACTCGTATTGTTGTGATTCTGATATTCTTGGCAGATTTCAAAACAACAACACAACTTTAACGACTTGGTTTGACAGTATCTACATTTGTAACCTTTGCCAGATATGTGTGAATTTCCATTTCATAGTTACAGACATGGTATTCACAGTATTACGAGGGCTGTTTTCTTTTCAACCTCCGATGTGTTATAAAAATAAAATCCCATTACATAAAAAATATTTCATTATCAAGGTTGAGTAAAATCTTACTAGTTTTTTTTACAGAATCGCCGAAACAATGGGCTACTTGTACTAATTTTATTTTTGGATAAATCTGGCAATATTCAATGGTTATTATTAAGTTTATTACAGACACGAAAAGTTAGCACTTGCAAAAAATTGCAAATGCATAAATTTATTAATTAAAAATTGCATTTGGCCGTTTAAACTTCACGTGACATTAAGGCTATGTCCACGTCACTATAGTTAACAATGCATAAACGATGGAACGAGTGACGAGTGGCAATGACCTCTAAAAGCAGAGAAGCGCGCGTCGGTCGCTTTAACTTATTGTTTATTTGGGCTATTCTGACGTCACAACGATTCAGCGATTGTTTTGGCGCGCAGATGATTGGTTCAAATTTTAACACAATAGTGTATTAACAAAGATAATTCAAAAATACTTTGCAGGCGTAATTATATGACCATATTGATTAAATTAAGCACATATTTTTTGTGCAAGTAGCCCATTCAAGCATTTGACATATTGTAACATTTTTAGATGCCCCCTTCAAGAAACTGTACCGCCAACTCGGTCAAGTACATTTTGACAGCCCATTGGAACCCTTCCTTGGTCACGAAGCGTTATCTGCCTAAAAGTGCCCTTAATTCTCGAAAATAATAAAAATTACTGATACCAAAGCCGGACTATACGATGGATATTCGAAAATTTCACACTTGGATTATTTGCAAAAAGCATCACGATGGTATAGTGCGGCCGTGTATTGTTAAAAAAAACAATGCCGAACGAAAGCATGCGTCTTCGTTTATTCCACTCGTAAATCGCTCGTCGCAAGCAACGAAATGTTTTACAATAAACTTCCTTTGTTATAGTTGTCGTTTGCTTCGTGGTTAAGCAGTTAACGTTTTGCCACCAATTACAAGCTCCAGAAAATGTACTTGAACGAGTTGGCGACACAGTTCCTTGAAGAGATCATCTAAAAGCCTGTGTCACTGTATGACGAATGTTTCGATGGTTTTGGCGATTTTGCAGAGATGAGTAAGACTTTGCTGACCCCTTAATAACAAAATATTTTATTCAGTCTCTTCATCTAAGGTTGTATATCTGAACTGTGACACGTTTTCTGCTTTCTGCTTTTTGGTGTGCMGTATTGTTTCTTTACCAGTAATATCCCTCCTTTATCCCCACTTTTTTCCTTGCAGTGCAGACATTAAGTACGTTTGAGGGCATGAACTAGCAAGTGATTAAGGGATGAAATTTGGCACGAATGTTATTATACATATCAATACCTTCGATTTAAGATAGGAAGCTACAAGAGAGGCCCTCACAGTGCARGCTGGCAGCGGGTTGCATGCCTACCAGGAGCAAATTGCCAAAAATTGCATTTTCGACGTTTTCGAACCGGGTTTTCGACATATTTGCATCTTTTTTCAATTTTAGTTGTTACATCTACTCCATATTAAAGAAAAAACTTCCAAACCCCCGGTTGCCTACCTTGCACCCTTTTGATGATACTGACAAATCGACTATATGCACGCACGAGGGGGTCATATGCAGATGTAACAGACTAAATATGTTACTTTCAGATCTAAGCAATATAATATTAGCTTATCAGCAAGTATCCAATAACATAGCTTATCGTAAGGTAAAATACGGAGAGAGAGAGACTAGAACAAGTTTTTTTACAGTGAATGAATATCAACCGTTCTATTGGAAAGAGAATATACTAAACATTCTTTTTCATAAAATAATTCTACTCAATCTTATGAAATAGGCCTCCAACTGACGGACACTTCCAGAAACGTAGTTACGTACAGTACAATGACCGTGCGAGCGCAGTGTGCCACATGAACAGTGAATTCGGCAATTCCCTGGATGTGCATCTATTCTTTTTGTACTTATTAGCCATGCACGAAAATGGCAACAAAATGTAATGTATTAACGCTAAAAGAGAAAATCATTGTAGGGGAGGTCTATAATAAGCAAAGCTGAGTGTGAGATTTAGCCAAATATTTTGGTATCGGAAAGTCATAAGTGGCGGACGTTATCAAGAAAACAAGCCATCTTTTGGAACAAGTGTTATTCCAATATAAATACTTTTATGAAACGCTTCTTTTTAACAAAATATGCATAAACGTTGATGAACTGTGCCGCGACTCGTTTGTTAAATTGAGAAACGAGTTAATTCGTCTGTGACGTAAAATGAATATGCATTTCTAGTTATGGCTTAGATTTGTAGGGCCTATAGTTAAAGTAAAGCAAAGAAAAGGGTTTAGGACGGGAAAACTTCAAAATCTATCTTAGTATGGTTTGATAAATTTCTTAAACCGCACAATTTTGCTTTCAAAGCTACATGTGTCAATCTCGAAGACGTAGAAGAGCAACTGGCCAAAGAAAAGCTTACACTGTTGTTTAGGTAAACAGAGATGGAGACAAAAAATTTTAGTGATTAGTAAACCATGAAAGCCAAGAGTGTTCAGTAGGATAAATGCTAATAAACTGGAAATAGTTTATAAATGTAACCTTAAGGAATGGATTACTTCCTAGCTCATGGAAGGATAGTTACAAGATTTTGACAAAATGTTGCTAAAAGAAGAGACAAACTGTTTTTATACAACGCATGTTGCCCGTTCAAAAATGCATTTTCTTGCCATCAAATTGCCCATTCCCATTAGTCGTCACACCGTTAGATCAAGGACTTATAATTTTAAGACCCTTTACAGAGTAATTTTTGTTCTAATTATTTCGCAGTAAAACGTTTGCTGTTCTAGGCGCCATTTGTTTTATAACGTATGCTGCAAGAGCTACAGGGGATACAATGAATGAAAAATTGCTTCTGACAAGCAGGCATAACTTGTGAAGATGATTCGAGCTATACTGACGATGAATTCTCAGAAGAAGCTGATTATGAAGAGATCTGAAACATTAGGAATTCAAAACCATGATTTAGAAACATTTTTCCATAGATACAGTTGATACTGATGTTAAGTAGAATATTAAATGAAAAATTATAAAGATGCAGTTGGTATGTAGTAGAGGAGTTTCGTAGTATGTGATAGGGATTCCACTGCGATGGAAATTCAAATGGAAACTTCCAAGATGCAGAGTTAAAGATTCCTCAAACAACCCTTCTGTAGTATTTTGAAACAACGTCATTTCAGTAGTGTTTGTTTACATTTACAGCACAAGCAAATGTACGTAGGTACGTACACACTAGGACTTGTTTATACCTTTATTGCAAAGGTAATAACTAATAAAAGATATAAAGCTGGTGGCTTAATTTTGATTTTCTAATGAACGGATACCTCCCTTGAGTTGAGGGTCCCATAGGTGTGTCTAATATTGACTTCAGTGTACTTGCATGCAGTAAAGCTTAACAATACATTGCTAATATCAGAGGGTAACTCTTAAGGCTCCGTTGCACAAAGCGTGGTTAGCTAGACCACCTGGTTAACGCGCGGTCAACAGGCAGTTGTCATGGAAACGTTTCTTTTTAAGCATTTTTTATTGGTGCTGCCCGTGGCAACGGCTGGATCACCGCGTGTTAACCAGGGGTCTGTGCAACTGGGCCTCTGTCTTTCACATTTGCGAATGACCCCTCAGATGCGTGCACATAGTCGCTTTAAAAAATGCGGTTTTTGGCAATTTCCGTTTGATAGGTAGGCAACCCGCTGCCTACGAACCTTGCGGATGGCTCCCTCGTGGCTTCATATCTTATATTGAAGGTATGAGTCAGATATATTTTCCCTTACTTTACCGGGACCGCTGCCCTAAGCTTAAGCAAGCACCTACAATGAGTTGGTTGTATCTAATAGATTTTAGAATTTTAAGCATTAAATCGTAATGTTCAGATTAAAATTATGGGATTTTTCTCAGAAGATAGGGGTAGAAACCTCTCCTAAATTTCGAGTAACGTTTAAAGGCATTTTGAAAAAATATAACCATTCTATTGGAAGTGTGCGTTTCAATTTTATCATGGAATTTATTTCCAAAATGAAAAATAAAACTTGTCTGCCAAACCCGTGAAGTTATCGCACATGTGATACACTTTATGCGGCGGGAAGCAGAGTCAAATGAAGTTTTAAGGGACCTCAAAAAAGTTCGGGAGCGTGCTGTAATTGAAGATGATGAACAAGGAAGTTTTTTGACGCCAGGCAAAAAACGAAGAAAGACTGCAACCAAAACGAGCCTAGACGATTTTGACATGGTGTTTCTTCATCGCAACATCATCAATTCGTACACTGTGGAAAAAAGATATGATTTGGTTACAGTCATGGCCGCGTTTTATTATGAAAATGTGCTCATAATTATTTTATTTGTTTCGTTAATTTATTAGACACTCACGGTGAAGAGAATCCATCAAAAATTCAAGAAAGAAAATAATTATACGAGTTCTGAAACTAGTATTAGACGAATGATGAAGAAAATTGGTTTTCGATGCGTGAAGACACAAACTAATCACAAGCTGCTTATGGAAAAACCACATATTCAAAAGATGCGTCTTAATTATCTACGTATGATAAAGAAATATCGTCAGGCAAATAGACCAATAATATTCATCCCATACTCATTTGAAATTCTGGAGCCATGGTGCAAACGATTTTTGCGCCAACCTGTGCCTAAGGGCCAAAAGCTAATTACTTTAAACGCAGGCAACGAAAATAGATTCATACCAACGGCTTACCTGAGGTTCAAGTCGCATAGTAAAACTGATTATTACACAGTGAAATGAACTTCCAAAACTATAAAAAATTGGTGATACAAAAATTGTTACCAAACTTTCCATAAGGAAGTGCCCTAATATGTGTGCAAGGAAGGAAGAAATGATGAAATGGTTGCGAAGGAGAAATATTTCATTTTCACCGAGTATGTTAAAGGTCAAGTTGTACGAGTTGATTAAGCTTCATAAACCCGACGATTTCCGACTTCCACCCTATCACCCTCACCTGAACCCCAGTAAATTGGTTTTGGCTGCAATAAAGCACTTTGTTGCAGACAGAAAGGTAGACTTTAATTTGCGCAAGGTCGAATTGCTATGTGACGAATTTTTCAATACATTTGCTGCAGAAGATTGGGAATCATACTGCCAACTTGCCAGAACAGCTGAAGGAACCTTTACTAGACTCTATAAATGACAGTATAATAATCAGTTTGCAAGCCGACAGTGACAGTGAAAGAGACTTTGATTCGACGGATTCGAACAGCTCCAATATTGAACATTTCTTGTAGGTGACATTGTATAGAGCATAGGTATGTGTTTATATGTATGCACGTCTAATGTTAATACATTCGGTCTTGAAACACCTTCTTATATGTTGAATGGTAATGGCAGTTAGGGCTAAACTGTCTCTGTGCCAGAAATGTTGTTCCGATGTCTATCCGAATGCGTTCTCACTCCCTAGTCTGCGCAGGTATCCCCAAATTTCACCCGCACGGATACCAGTACAACATTCGCGCCAAGTTTCATTCCTTAGTCACGATTTACAAGGTTGATGGTCTTAGACACCTGGTCTGCTTTTAATTAATTTCATAATTTCTTCTTTTTTTTTGTTTTTTTATCGAATTACGTGTACTGTCGACTTGGCAGAGGCTCTTGTCTTCATTGAACTGATCTGATACTGAACATTACAGTATGGAGATTAAACTTTATTCTTCTATTCTTTACATCTTACTTTCCAATATTTTCATGATACCAAATTAGTCCAATGCTCGCTTTCACGGTCGTTGTTCATCGTTGAAAGTTACAATCGACGTTTCGCCGATCAGCTTCTTCAGAAAGGATCTGGCTGGTGAATTCGTCCATTGTCTTCTCTTATATAGTAGCTGGTTACGTGTTTGTCCATTCTTATCGGTTTTTCTTACGCGCCCTCGTCGCAGCCTCTTGGATGTTCTTCACGGTGCCCCAATGCTTCCTTTTGAGTACCGACTTGACCGGGGAAAACTAAAAAGTCTGACGGGGCCAGGTAGTCGCCAACAATGAATCTCTTACACTTAAGTCTGTACCTTAGAGGTAAACGATCGTAGCTTTACTTTTACACATTATGCAGTACGGAGGTTTGAAACTGAAAATTTTCAGTTTGCACAAAAAAATCAAAGTTAAGCACTTAAAACTTCATACAATTCAAAGAAATAAGATCTCACAACGGTACCTGTCTCAATTTAAGGGACTTTAGGCTTTTTATCACTGCCCTCGTCCACTTTGCTTCATATCTTCGCAATTTTAGCAAGTACATAGCTATTGAAATAAAAATATTCATCATCAAACATCCCAAAAAGCAGCCCGACTAATTACTAAACATTCAAAGTATGGACTTGAAAATCTCGATTGCCCTCTGTTGATATTTAAACCTCACATTCTGGGAAAAGCATCAGCTGCTGGTTTCATCGGCTGAAAAGCAGATCGAGCTTATTCAAGGTTGCCCCATTGTGATGTACACAAATTCGCAATTCTGAAGCGGGAAGACGCTGTTTTTCTTTATTGATTGTTAGACTTTGTTACGTAATTTATGAAACTGTCAGTGGCTGGCGAAATAAACGGATTACCTCGGAGATAAAATGAATACGGTGAAGGAACGCACTCCGTTCTGTTGGGGTGGCATCCTGGCAACGATAAGGGGGATGATGGTTAAACGTTCTAACATACACATGCATGTCATCGCGAGCCCCGGAGTCGACTTTTACGCAGAACAGAAACTGAAAAATCACGCTTGTTTGTTTAGGGCGTTGCCGTCCGTCAAAATTTGCGTACGAGACATCAACTGTACGTTACACAGATCATTAATATCAAGATGATTTATACAATTTTTATTCATGGTGCGTTTGTAAAGATATCGGCGGATGACCCGGTTGAATACAAAACAACTGAAAGCTCCACTAATGCGGGCATTTTCAATAAATGCGGCCCCAATGGGGGTCGATGTGAGCAGTGTGTCAGTCTTTGGATGCTTTGGGAATAACATATTGAGCTTCTGGGTGTTGTTGACGATACTACATTGTACACAAGAAAGCTTGGTAAATATCGTTTTTGAGGATTCACAAGGATTCATAGAACTTCTTGTAAGTATAGTAAAACAAATTAGTAATCCGTTGGGAAACAAAACAAGAGCTGTTTTAGTAAAAATTGATTGGCATTCTAAACAACTAAATTAACAGAACATCAATAATTAACAAAATTCAGCACAAAGCAGTCAAAGCTTCAAACGGTATAGAAGCTTTTCGTTCTAACACAAAAGACTGGATTTCTTGCCATTGCTATGTACTAAATCTGAAACAGGATCGCTAGTTTTCTTTAAAGATAATTATTCAGATTAGTATAGTAGAGTATATAGAATATTTCATGAAACAAGGGTGTGCTATATAAATCGGTTCCTAGAGAAATGTTTTGATTTAATGTTGGTACACTCTTTTATATAGCAGGTTACAGCGTGTCTAACGCGGTACAATTATATTAAATCACTGCTTTGAAAAAAATTAATCGGTAATTTCGTGTCCCAAAATTATATAATTTGGTAAAGTTTTTGCCCATTATCACACAAAGTTTTCATAATGGGGTATTATCACTTTTTTTTAATTGCAAATAATGAATCTTTAAGTGCATTTAAATTGCACGCCATGTTAAAAAAAACAAAAATAATATTTGTAGGCGGAGAATTTTAGGCCTGAAATTCGAATCTTAGAAGTCACCGCCAAAACGCTTTTATCCAAGGTTATTCAACTCGTGACATCAAATGTCTCGTAAACATTATCCAGGAACTTGTTGTTTAATGGTGTAGTATCATTCTTGTATTGAAAAAACTTTTGTTTGGTGTTTATTGAAAGGACGGTGTAAGAGGTCGCACCTAAAAGTGATTTGTGTAGTTTTACGAGCATCTGTTCTGTATGGAAAAGAAAACAAGTGTTGTTTTGTACCTGGCTGTAAGAGTACATCAGTCAGTACCGCTAACAAAATATTTGTAACCGTTCCTCGAGATTATCAACGTAAGAAAAGTGGTTTAAGGCCACTAGGCGTGATATTTCGAAATCGCAAAATTTGTCTTTCTGTCGTGAACATCTTTTTAATGCAAGTTTTATTATTCTTTTTAAGGTTATAGATGTTTACCATTCAGTTTTCATTTTGTTATGGCTGGAAGAAGATATGGAAAATTATATGTGTTTTAGGTTGATATGAAATGTTATAATAAATAAAGACGTTGTTGACTGTAAGCCAAACCGGAAACGAGCCGCAAGTGCACCCGAAAATAAATAGCAATTTATATTTATTCTGACCTCTAAAGTAAATGTCAAGCTTAGGGTACATTTCTGATTCTCACTTTTTTATGTTTACAAATAGTATGTTACCAACAACCCATTGCGATCAAATTTTCAGTGCTACGCTAATTTGACAATAAATTTACTTATGCTGTTGCTTTTACGTTCCTTATCTCTGCCACGTTGTGAACATGTCTACAGTCGGGAGATTATTTGAAGGCGCCCTAACGAAGCCTTCAGAAGTCATAACTCATAATAAGTACTTCACTTTTTTCGGCGTATTTTAATTTGCTTGTTGTAAAATGAACTCAAACAGCAAACTGATGAATTGACGGGCTGACGCTAACGCGTGACGCGCAGACCTCGGATGTAAACAAGCGACCATTTACAAGACACCTGACGTCACGGCCAATATGTTCGCGTTTTGGCGGTCACTTTAAATATTCATATTCTGATGCATTAAAAATACACATTACGATCCATTTTTTTTTCGATTTTATAAGCTGTCACAGCTGTTTTATGTATTAGACGCTACCTATTAATACGCAATCTAATTAAATATAAATACATGGCAAATGCCCAATTAAATGAATGAAAAGCAAAATTTTACCTTGGTGCCACCCTGATTATGTTGAGGATGAATTCAAAATTGCACGTGGAACACTTATGATTAATAATTATCCTAAGACATAAATAGTCAAAAATTTTGATACTTCTTCAACTAACAATAACCAACATATTAATAATACTAATAGCAAATTTTTTCTCATTCATACAAATTCCCCTATCTTGATGCTGCTTCCAAAATTTAGGTTTTTGGAATATAAAAATTACTTACAATCAATTTTATTCCAAAAAAGCCGTTAGAGTCTACAAAATTCTTTGCAAAACCAGCAGTTCAGTTTACATTGGTTAGTCAAAGAATTATTTACCCATTAGAATTTCTCAACATCGGAATTATATTACAAACCGAACCTCCAAAACAGCTTTGTATAAACATGCTATTGATGAAGGCCGTGAGATAGATTTTAAGGGTGCTTGTATAATATATTCAGAGACGATCAAACTTAAACGTGAACTATTAGAACCAATCACCACGAAAAAACTGCAGAAATCGGTGTGTTACTTTAATTAAGGTAACAATTACCTATTAGCGTTATTTGATTCCCATTCTTTACGCAAACCTGCTAGTTTTACTTCAATATATGATTGACAGACAACAGTAGAATCATAGATGTAGGTACTTCGGCAAGGAAGAGAGCGTTAGATGTATATATGTATATAATTCTCATGCAAATATGAGTTTACAGGAATATTTGAGAAACGCATCGGTACCTTCATAAAATTTTAATTATATTTTAATTTTAAATAAATAATAAGCCAAAAAGGTGCAAAATTGCAGATTGCACTAAGTAAACAATTTATACTGTTTTTCAGCTAATGAACAGTGATCCATATCTTAACCTGGTACTAGGCAAAACTATTACTATTTTTTAATTAAAAGAACAGATTTTTCTTCAACGCATGAGTGTGTCCACGTTACACTTACGGGGCTGACTTACTAATTGAATATGCCCTGCTTCAACAACCAATTTTTGTAATAATAATAATAATAATAATAATAATAATAATAATAATAATAATAATAATAATAATAATAATAAAAGTAATAGTAATAGTACTAATATAACATTTACCAACGCACAGTGGGCTGAAATAGAAAACATCTGGACCAAAACCCTATAATCGAATGTTATCATTCACAGTAAGATGCAACAAAATGTACTCAATTCTGAAACAACAGGCGGTTTAATTCGAATACTCGATGACAGGTGACACTCAAAAGTCACCTTGTCGACGCACCCGAGCAACTCGATTTTTATACGTTGAAAACTGATCCATATTACTTTACGTGGATTTCTTGAATTAATTATTGTTAAATGTGCATCGCGAAGTTTATTCCACAATATTTATTAACAGGTAAAGCGCTTTCAGCTAATAAGCCATTGTCAGTACCAAATTACAAGAGGAAAATATTTATGACGTCAAACTAATAAAATTAATCTAAAAATCTAAACAAGCAATCTTGACTAAAAACTGAAAGCAACTTTAAAACCAGCAACATAAAAATTAGCGTTCAAATCAAAAATTTAAAATGGGACAACTGAAATTGCAAGAATCATTTAGAATTGTCCAATTTTAGTCATTTTAAATTTTGTATATTTCTAAAACTTCTATATAGTTGATGATTTCTTACAAAAATGTAAATTTTTTAAATTGTCCAAAGTCGAAGTATGTTTAAATAATAATAAATTTGTAGTTACAAATTCTTCGTTAGCGAAGAAACCATCGAAATTAACCTATTTGGAAATTTTAAGATTTAAGCAAAGCTGGATGATTCAGCAAATATCTAAAACAATTTAATAATTATAAAAATACAGGCATTGTAACTTCATATTCTTCCTTTGCGAATCATTTATTATTATTTAAACATTCATCCACTTTGAACGATTTTACATTTTTGTAAGAAATCATAAAAATTAAATTTTAAATGACAAAATTGGAGAATTTGTCCCATTCTATTTTTTTTTATTTGAACGCTAGTTTTTATTCATGTTGCTGGTTTGAAAGTTACTTTCCATTTTTAGTCAAGAATGCTTTTTCAGATTTTAGACTTATTTAATTAATCTGACGTCATAATATTTTCCTCTTGTAATTTGGTACTGACGATGGCTTATTAGCAAAAAGCGCTTTGCCTGTTAATAAATATTGTAGATTATACTTGGCGAGGCTTATTTAACAGGAATAAACTGGATTTTTTTTCACTTTCGTGCGCTTAAAATTAAGAACATTAGTTAGTTAGTTGATAAAAGTACTGGAACACAATTGCACAATTTAGTGCAATCCCTACACATTTAACACAAGAATTTTCCATTAAAGTTTTTTTAATAAAAAGTTCCGCCTCAGGCCCGTTGCAGGGGCAAAGACTGAAAGTAAACTCGACATGAATTATTTGACAAAATAAAGCTGAATAACAACTTGCATGATCATTTATTGTTTAAGCAAAAAGCTGATTCTTTTTTCATTACAAGCAATCGCGAGAGGCTCCAAAGATTTGGTGCACCCTGAAATTGAAATAGAAGGTGGTCTACTATATAAAAGAACGATTACTTCAACAATGACAAAAGTACGTTAACATTATTATTCGGCCAATACACTATTGCAATGTCTCTTTTTTATAATAAAATGGTAATATAAATAACAATACAACGATTAAAGTAGTAGTGATAAAAATGACAATAACTGATGTACTGCGTGAAAAAGTTTAAAAAGGCAATCACACTGTGCAGACAATAAACTGTTATTTATACAGCAATAATTACGCATCTAAATATTCAAAATCCTTATAACAAAGTATATTATTGTGATATCACCAAAACACACTGATTGACAACCTATTTTACCCTAAAACACAAATTTTAGGCCCATTTTAGTAAAAACGTCAAAAATCCCTCTGCACATATGAGATTATAGAGCGGAAAATAGCAATTTCATTTTGTTTTTGTTTCATTTTCATTAATAGCAACCTCAAAAACCCCCGGTATGAAATTTGGAATAAAAAAATTGACCAGGAATTTCGAATTCTAGCCCACTGTGCAACGGTCGATTGATAAATTGCGATTGATTGTAAATTTCAAATTAACCGACTCGTACTGTTTCTCAAATGGTCTATTCGTGTAAAAGACATCTGTTAAAGTAGGTAACACAGTTTACCTGTATAATGGCATCAAGAACGCCACTGTTCGTTTGCATACGTATTCCAACCGTGGGAGCGCCCTCAAGACGCTAAGGACGTCAACAGACCCGGGATTAAGCTCACACAAACCCGAGAGATCATAATTTATGTCCGACTAGGATTAAGCTGTTTGGTATGTAGTGTATAATCGTGGTCGGAGGTGACACAAGACGCACGGCGACGGCACTAGACGCGATCCCGCTTTTCATTAGCTCCAGAGGGCTCACGGCGTCGGTGAAATTAAACGCCGCGTAAAAAATCCGCGATTGTTTAACGTATGAATTATTGCACGCGGCGCATTAGCAGCTTTCCTGTTTGCCCAGCCCGGAGGTCCGAGACGAATAATGGGGGGTAAAATGCTGCAAGCGGGCTAAATAAACATTTCCGCTTTTGATCCTTCCGCAAATAAGGAAGGGCACTGCGCGAATCAAACGGCATGTTCAGTCGTAAACGGTTGAATAATTCCTAAAGGATCGCGAACGTGGTTCCTTCTTTGCGAAGTATTCAACTCGATGCGTTCGAACGGCATCAGAATGGACCTGTCGACTTTTACGTATCCGCCATGACGTTGACAGCCGCTAATCGAGCTCCCGACAAGATAATCCCGCTCTTGGGCATCGGTTTTTAGAAGTTTCAAGCTTGATTATATCTGAAACTTCAATATGAAAGCTGAAAAAGTTATTTTCCGTGCCTACGAAGATATTTTTTTATCGCTTTTGGCATCTATGCACGACGATTTGTTCATAGTATTAAGGGACATCTCAGAGAACAACTTGCATATTTATTCAGGATATTAGTGATAGAAAACGATTTTTGATTAAAGGCTATCCGATGATTAAATATAGTTACACTTTTATTTGCATATCATGTACAATCGGCTTCACGGATAATGAGACGTAGTCCGCCACGCCACGTCCCATTATCCGTGAAGCCATTTAGTCTTTTACGATATTTGCATTTTGCACGCACGCGCGATATAATATTGTATATAGTGAGTTGTATAAACATATTCTGCAGCCTGCAATTTCTCTTTACAGGATTTATAGATAAACATTTGACATTAGTTTGAATGGGGGTTGTATTGACAAACGAACGCTCGGGACTTATGTTTTTGTTACGTATTACATTCAATCAAGCTAGGTAACTATTAATAATTATATTTAAAGGCCATTTTATAATTTTTATAATCGAAAACATATTTTGGACAATTTTTATGAAAAAAAAACTGAAAGCTTTAACTTGATATTCCGCAGTTAACTAATAATACATAAATATTAAATTAAGATCTCTTTCGACAGAGCCTGGTATTGCAGTATGAGCAGCGATGAGCGAGTAGAATACTCCATGTAGATTACGCCATTATCTACGAATAAACTATGTAATATTCTACTTTAAAAGTCTACTGTAGACAATAGCATTATGTAGAATGTAGATAAACAGAACAAGAAATATTTAGTTTTTTAACGGTGTCCATCAGTACTTACTGCTCAAAACGCCTCAAATGATTATGATGATATTATTTTGTATTTTATTATTTCTGTTCCCTGTTAACTAAACGAAATACTACTTTATTGTAATTAAGTTAAATAGACAAAGGTTTAAGCAACAATAATCTGTTTGGGCATACGGTTATTAGAGCCAGAAAGGTCGACTAAACAGTACAAGTGTGCTGACAAAAGAGCTTTGGAGCCCTCAGTCAGTTAAATGGACTCTTCAATGACTGCAAACCGTAATTTTATTGTATTTCTTGTCTATAATTAGAAAAGACGGGCAATTTCATATGTTACCTATTATATACCTTATATACGGAAGGAAAGACTTCGAAACGTATATCTTGTTTTTGTGCCCCAAAGAAGTAAGAAAACCGCTTGGATACTATGACGATATACTAAAATAAGTTATGCAAATTTGTAGTATAAATATAAAAAAACTGAATTGTTTTAAAATTTTTAAGCAATTCGGCACAAGGAGAAGCCCATGAAAGAGGGAAATTGGAACAAAATAATTTCCACAATACACCAAATACACAATACACAATAGCCATAATATACTCGTCTCATATTTTCTACTCAAAATCTACGCCAAAGTGCTTTATCTACATTTTCTACACGTGTAGTGTAGAAAATTATAATTTACGCGTGAACGCCCATCACTGAGTATGAGTGAAACACCCAGCTTCAAATGATACTGCATTCGTAGCAATACTAGCAAGCATTTAGGTAAGCTGTACAAAATGCCTGGAATATGAACATTATTGAAAATGTTTGCAACAAAAGTTAATCAAAGAAGTAATAACAACCAAGGTCCAGCCGACTGAAAGGCTTATCTATCAATGGAACCACAATTACAATAGAAAAAAATGACAAAAACAAATGCATCCAAAGTATGCCTCGTCGGATTGAGACACTTGTGAAGGCCAAAAGAGGCCTAACAACATTACAAAATGCTTTAGTTTTGTAAAATACCTGAAAGTAGCAAAATCCAATAAGATGACCAGGGACAGTAAGTTTATTCAAACTTTCTTTATACTTGTGTACATAATACACAAGATAGTTGTATACATAATATAAACTTGAGCACTGTTAAGTACATTCTAAAGTATGAACTTTCATTTGCATAGATCTGCTTGTTTTAGGTGATGTAGTATCCTGAAGGGCTTGTTTAAAGTAAATGTAATATCCACTTTCAAAACTAAACCCAAGACCCTGCCTGTTTTAAAGCTCCTGCCAAATTCTGCTTATTTTTAGATTTTGCTATGTCGTACATTGACAGTCATGTCATCAGCACAAGTTATGAATAAAATCGGTCCCAACACAGAACTTTTATGACACACACTATCTCCATCTATCAATAAATTGCGAAAGCTGGGGGTGCAAACTCAAAAACACCCATGTTACATAAAATATGTTGCAATATTTGATCTTGATAATTATAGGTTTGAATTTCTATTTTCTATATTATCACTTGGTTGAGTGGAAAGTTCATAACGAGGAAACATATAGAGGGAAACATTTTAATAAACTGATTCACATCTTAATTTACACCATCAGCTTTAACAGGTATCCAATTAAACTAGGATTATGCATTCTCTGTCACTTTTGAAGCCATTCGTTAAAAACTGGCTAATAAAAATCAAACAATCGTAACACAATCTATCGATTTGTTTTAAAACAGTTTTTTCTGGTTTGTTTTTTTTACTCATCGTTACCATTTTATTCCTCCTTTCTTTCTTTTAATGTGAGCACGCTCTTGTTTGGTGCCATTTTTTTTCAGACGCTTACCTGAAAAAAAGTGCTTGAAGTAAGTTTTAGTCTTTCAAATACAGCATTTCAAGTACCCCGGAAAACTAGTACTGGTTACTATTATCCTTCTAGATAATATTTTAATTTGTTGCTTGTTTTTACAGATAAACTACTCCAAGTACATATAAGTTGCTCGAAGTAATGCTTTAATGACTTGAAGTTGTATTTGAAGTCTCCCAAACCTGGTAAAACCGAATTGTTTTTTAGGCAGAATTTTTCACTTTTTACTTAAAGAGATATGTTTTTTTTATACCTAACAGCTAAACCTCCTCAGTTATTTCGATCTTACGTA
This sequence comes from Rhyzopertha dominica, assembly GCA_025024175.1. Classification (NCBI taxonomy): domain Eukaryota; kingdom Metazoa; phylum Arthropoda; class Insecta; order Coleoptera; family Bostrichidae; genus Rhyzopertha; species Rhyzopertha dominica. Next base: position 9,635,916 of record QCXZ01000086.1, on the reverse strand, counting down.
AGTATTGCAATCGTCATATTTTCCACAAAATGTCGAATATCTCCATACTAAAATAAAATAAAAAATAGCATACCTAGGTATTATATCTAAAGAAAGGACGAGGTAGGCGTGTTTTTCTGATACAATTCGAAGTCAGCCATCTTTGAAGATCATTTTAGATTATAGTACTAAAAAAATTCTAATAACCTTTGCATAAAACAATTTCTCGTGTTTTCAACGATTATAATAATAATAATGATGATGATGATGATGATCATAATAATAATAATAATCTTTATTCCAACGGACCTACGATCTATAGCGCATAATGCTACAAAGACATAAATAAAATAGTAATATACAACAATCGTACATTTTAAACGCCCTATATCTATTTATGCATACCTTACAAACTACACATCAATATACTGTAGAAGAAGCAATTATTAAGGATTTAAAGAAGTTTATGATAGAATGATTAAGATTAAAATGACAGAAGTTCACATAAAATATCTCGAATTTCTCAGGTGGTGAAAAAATTACGTTCACTTGGACTATTATTGAATATTAACACTACTAGGTTTAGCTGGATTTTCTTAGAGCATTTAACAGTTACTTTTTGAAGTACAAGTGTACCTGGTACTTGAAGTACTTTCGTCTCTGGTATGTACCTACTTGTTGCTGCAAGTATTTGTGAAAATCAATTACTGGACTATATCTTCTGCATATTATACCATTTATAAAAGCTACATTTTGAAGTAAATATTGCAAAAATATACTTTGCGAATCCCGTTAAGAGAGGGTGCGCTTAAGGGAACGTAATATGGGGAAAAGTTAATCAAAACTCATGTATGTGAAGCCGGCGCGGCCCTCCGCCACAGATCAGTATTCTATACCATAAAATCTATTAGTTTTTTGGTCCACAAGGTTTTATTTATTCTGAATTCAATTTTTAATATTCAAAATAATATTTGTATCAAAAAAGTTGTTTGAGTATGCCTGCATTTAGTGAAGATCCGAGGCCAATCCAAAACTTATGAGCAGAGGTCTCGCTATCAACGAACGGACGGACAAAATGGAGTAAATAATCGCTTCGGCTAAAAAATTAAAACACACAGTAACTGCAGTGTGGTGATAGGTATAAAAGCAGCAAAATAACACGTCATGGTGTATGTATGAGTCAGGTGTAAGAGATAGAGCCTGGCTGCTAGTAGTTCTGGAACTCGGGTAGGAGCCGTATAAAACAATAACAAATGACTAATTGCCTTGCAATAACATCCCGTATGCTAACGGTATAACGTAAACAAACATCTGCCGTGAAGCTTGTAACACGAGAATTACACAAACATAGCTAATCGAAATGGAAATGTCAATTAACTGCAGCTTCGCTCCCAAGAGGTGACCCTGAGCATCTGGGAGTCCCGTTCTCCGGCTTTCCCTTTCATATCGCGTATATTTAAAGGGGTGCAGTTTTTCTTCGGGAATGTGCCCTACGTGCCCCGTATAATACTAGATAATCCAGTGCGAGTTGCCGCGTTCTTTTATTGCGGACGATTTTTCCGCTCTGTTATTTAATTTGCAACTTCCGAGTTGAGCGATGCTCCGTTGCAAGTTCTTTAAATTCCGACACCACAAAGGCCGCTTTTTGTGCTGATCCGCCGCAAATCCGTCTAAAACCGAAACTATCTCTCTCTGCTAACTTACTGTGGCCTGACAAGAAAGGCGACGTCTAGCGGAGTTTCTGGGTTATCGGAGCTAAAAAATATCTACCCTGCAAAATTAGCGCTAATGGATTTGCAAAACAATGAGAACTGCTTACCCTCGGGATGTAATTTACGTGTAGTGCGCTACTTTTTGTTGTCCGGGAACGCAAATCGAAGTGTTTAGGGAACGGTGCTCGTTCTCTTTTTGTTGTTTGTTTGTGCGTGTATTTTCCTAGCAACTGAATTCATAATATATATTTGCGAATGCCCTGCGTCGTTTTTCTCAGTCCGAAACTTTACTCGAGATAGCGTCTCCCGGATTCCACGTGCAAAACTTCGAGGCCGATCGAAGTAAACATTCGATGATAAAAATCTGAAACAGAAACATCGCGGGGTATTTTTCTAATTCTCAGCAGCTTTTTACGTCCTGGACGCGACTCCTGCATAAAGTTTCCCTTACCCAAGTTCATTACCTCTTTCGGAGTAATTTCATCAAACTCGGAAAGTTCTGAGTTGCATAGCGCGACGGTAAATCGCAGGAAACTTGCACCTGCCTGGTGAGATACACGGAATAAATTGGGTTATAAACGAGGCTACAAGATAGGGGCGGGGACGAAATCAGCACTGTATTGTACGGGGGCCGTCATAAAACTAAAGCCGGATGCTTCGGACGCTGAAAAGGGATTTTTCAGTAGCGATGCGGTACCACTTGGCCGAATATCGTATAGTAATGCGAAATTGGAGCCTTTCATTGGTAGGAAGGAAAACAAAGCTGCAAAATGCTAGCCTCGCATTAAAGCGGTTACAATCCAATTTAGGAGGACAATAAGTAATAAAGGTAACTGCAGCTTTTGCATAAAAATGATACACTGTGTTTTGCGGTACCACTTTCAATCGTTGCATTTAAATCATCACAACACTGTCTGGATTATTTTGTGCAAACCTAGTTGTACGACAAGAAATTGTATAATTCATACTCGTATAAAAACTTTACATAAACACAATTAGGATTGGGTCGGGCGAGAGCAAAACAAGGGAACCCCCCTATATAGTCTGTGATAAAAAAAAACTGAAGCTTTCTTCTTATATGACGTTCAAAACAAAACAGGGATGTCGATACTCCATGTCTCTAATGCTTTTCCTTATCAGATTTTGTGATTCCAGTTTAAAATGTATTCTTTCGAGAATACAAACTATCTATATATTTATTGAGTTCCTATAAATCATCCTGGCGTTTATGGAAATTATCGATTAAATGAGTTTGCTCCCTCCCAGGAAAGTGAACACAACTATTGATTTGACAGATACTTGTCATCTGATGACTGCAGAATTAACTGATATAGTTGAATATGAAAAAGCGCGTGGGAGGGTGTATTTTCAATATATGCTGCAGTGATTTTTAGGATAATTAACTTTATGAGCTCAAATGTTGGAGCTGCGGGGTGACATGATTTCGGTTATGATTTTAGGTTATGCATCGTTGCGACTACAATAAACCTGTTAAATTGAACTGCGAGGAACTAAAAGACGTTTTCAGCCTGCCGCAATGGTAAAAGTTAGGAATTAGGATCTATACTAGGTAAGTGGCAGTGACGTTAGCTGCACTACTAGGTATTTTACGGGAAAGTTTCTTAACATAGGCATAGTAAACGGCTTATATGTGGTGCCGCAGTGCTAGTTACAAATGAAGTACAAACATTACAATAATGAAAAGTACTGGAATGACTACGTAGGCTTTCAAATTTGCTAAAAATAATTAAATTGATAGAGCCACGTCTATCACTAAAACAAAATGGGGTTATGACGGACGTAGTTGTTTATATTAACGTTGTGCAGTTTCGTACAAGCAAGTTGTTGATATTACTTACTTTTAAAGGAAAATAGAAGCGTAAATTGTTGGAAAATCTTTATAAAACTATCAATTTCGTAGCTATAACTTTATCAGCAACCTTCAGTGCAGTATGTGACAGTATGTTGTGCTTATTGAAGCTTGGCAGCGGTTACAAAAAGGCAGCAAAAAGAATTCAGAAGCCAGCGCCGCCTACATTGCATGAATCATTTATAGAAAAAACCCTGTATTTTACTATTACTATTGTTTTCTATGTTTAAATGATACTGACACTTCGTAGACGTAGTTTGGCTATTCTTATATCTATCAATATCAATCATTTGTGCATGGCTATATAATTTTTTTAATGCCAAGGGTGTCACGCATTATCGTGGGCTAAATGATGTGTGGAATAAATGTAATTTAGTTATTACTCTTGCTTATAGGTATAAAAAGTCACTAAGCTAGAATTTTGTGATGGAATTTGTATAAAATTAAGTGCTTTTTAAGTTAAAAATACCGGAAGTGGATACTAACTTCGTTATTTGAAATGGAACACCCTGTTTGTTATTGCATTATTGAATGTCGTATATAGATAAGAAATGCCTGTTTGTTAATATTACGTTGGGTTTAAGTAGCACTATTCCCGGATCATCTCACATTTTATGCACTGGTGATATTTCATAAAATCTATGGCTCCCAATATTTACTAATTCAACTTTTTTTTAATGGAAGGTCACTTTTGCTGCTGATGTGAAATTGTAGACATTTGCCACAGACGGTTTTTGAGTTTGTTTTTTTTTTGAAATTTCAAATACAAACACGTCACGACACAGAAATGCCATTTCATTGTCGTATCAACTTTTCGTTTATTGTGTGATTTATAGTTAGAATGGGTGTTAGAAAATTTATCGGAAGAAGAATTAATAAACATGGTTTGTTCCTTAGGTAACGCAGAAGGAAACTAAATACTTGTCTCAAGAATATTCGCGCGCAAAGCTTTCCCGACAACATACTCTCAAATTCAGCGGCATTTGGGAATTTGAAGGAGAGGTTTGATAGACGAAAGGGGAGTTTGTACAAAATTTCGACACATGAAGAAGACCAAGTCCTAGTAGCTGCTGTTGTTGTCTAACATCCTCATTTAAGCAACTGCGTCAAATAAAAACTGCATAAAAATTAAATGTCATCCATATAACATTCAGTTAGTTACGAGACTAGATCAAGTTGACTTTAAAAACTGGTTGCAATTTAGTGAATGGGACCTACGTATAAACTTCAACACAAAAAAATCATTTTTTTGATAATATTTTTACGGACGAAGCTACATTTCATATAAATCCTATTGTGTCAAGGCACACCTGGCATTATTACAGTACTGAAGCCCTCAATGGATAAGGCCCTTGTACCATCAGTTAAATATGTATTTTTGTATGGGGTGACATCGTTGGACAACATATAATTTGACCTTACCTTTTCGATGAAAATGTCAACGGGAATCACTACTTACAGTATGGGGTTGGAATCTGATGGGGCGTCGGTGTATTTACGGGGGAGATGTACACTTCGTACAACGCGATCTCCAGATTTAACAAAACTCAATGTTTTTCTCGTGTGACTATATTAAGCAATAATTGATTTATAAAGAAACGCCAACTATTCTGGAGCAGGATATGAAGAAAGAATACATCGTGCCTTTCAAAATCTAGATAAGAATATGTTGATAAATGTAAACAACTTTATGGAAACGGTTGTGGTTTGCTATCGTGAGATCTTATGGCGGGCATTTCTTATAAAGAATATCATGAATATCATATACTGACAGCCAACAATAAGACAATTTTAGAAATTGCACACACAAGAGATTTTCTACAGCCAATGGATCTACCTGTTATGGCAGACGTAACATACTGAACAAAAGCTTCCAAAATCATTATTTTTCCAATTGATAGGTGTAACGCAAATAGAAGTATTTAAAGATGTCGTTAAAAGGTGGTATATGCCCATCGAATTCAAATGCTATTCCCAAAAAAACTTTTCAAACGATTTTCTCAAACGTTTGAGGAATTTACACAGAAAATTTTAAGAGTTGTCTGGAAATAATGGTGTATTTCTAATTTTGTCAATGTCAAGAAGTCCATATGCACAACCACGTCAGGGGACAGTATCAACAAATATATCAATAAAAGATATTGTTGCACCCCAAATAAACTCAAAGGAAACGAAAAGTTTTTTCAGGTGCTGATTTATTTATAATTTTAAAAGATAAAGATAACAAAAAAAAAGATTAAAAATAAAATAAGACACACGGAACAATAAATAGAATAAAAGGAAGGACAACGTAATATAGAACAGAACGAGATATCTGAAACTTTGAACTCAGATGCTAAAAGAAACCATTAAAATATTATGCAGGATTAATGCAAAAAAGGAATGTCAGAATTCGAATGCAGTTCTCTAGTGCAATCCGCTACGTGCAAATCTGCAGCAAGCAACACGTTCCTGATGGAAAAGTATACAGATAAACAGACATCAAAACTAAAGATTAAAAGTTGTTACGATAATATACAGGTAACCCTCAGCCTTTCCGACACTATTAGCAGTGCATGAAAGAAACACATTCACAAACTTGAAGATATTAAAATATAACTGAGCTAGAGCAGTAATGGGCCCTTATTTACAGGTAAACCACCGTTTCGGGACGAAACATTAAACTAATATAGACTGAAAATTCGTAAAGGGCGTTCTAATTATTTTGAGGTAATCGATGCAAACAGGTGGCGAAACAAAGCTAATTGAAAATGAATGCTTTATTCATGTTGCGCTTTGATAATATTCTGTTCGAACCTGGGAAGTGACTGAAAATGGAAATATGCGAGACCGTTTTTTTCCAAATAGATTTTAAAATAATCTGAACGTCATGAAATTTATTTTTTAAGCATCAATTAGTGGTCTCTTGGGCTTTTAGGTTAAAAATGTTGTTTCCAAGTAAAAGTGTACCAGAAGCTGAATCAACGTCAGTTGATTGCAAAGTTATAATTCCCATCGATATTGTGATGCTATCGCAGGTGAAATATTAATGCACCGTGATCGTTAACATATACTAATTAACGAATGGTTTACAGTGCCATTAATCGCTTGTAATTAGTGACCACATTATATTCAAACCGGGGTCGTTTTATGGGACATTATCGCGTTGTTTTGTTCGTTAATTATTTGCTTAGAGTAGTGCATTTGTGCATATAACTGACATGCTGCAAAAGGGTGGTCCTTATTTTTATAATAGTTTCTAATCCCGCTATAAGATTACAAAACGCACGTAAAAAATCGTGTGTTAGGTTCGTGGCATTTAAATAACGAATGTCGCGCACGTCTTAGCAGGTCAGATTACAGGTTCTCTTTATAATTTGTTTATTTTTAGTCACTAATATATGTATTTTAACAGTAAATTATAAACACGCTTTGTTTAAACCCTTTAAATTTCGAATGATAACAAAATACAAATAACGAAACAAATTCAGTGATGGACGTTTACGCGTAAATTATAATTTTCTACGTTATTCGCGTAGAAAATGTAGATTTTGAGTAGAAAATACAAGACGAGTATATTGTGGCTAAAGTGTATTAGCTACACCCTAAAGCTAACGGAAATTATTTTGTTTCTGGTTTTTCTGTTTTGTTAGCTTCTCCATATGTCGAATTCCTTAAAATTTTTATAATTTAATACAATTTTTATAATATCTATATTACGAACTTACGTAACATATTTTAGTAAGTCATCATGGTATCCATACGGTTTTTTTTCCTTCTTTGGGCACAAAAGACAAAATATATCTTTCGAAGTCTTTCCTTCCAGTAACATATTAGGCATATTCCTAAGAATCCTATTCTTGACATGCTATCAAATTACGGACCGCGTACTTTACATACAAATGGGTTTTTCTCCGAGGAAATGTATTTACCAATAACTGCTTATCGCGTACTACTTTAGATCAATGTTATCTAGTTCAGTAATGAAAACTGCTTGTATACCCATTCAATACAGAAGTTTTTGAACCAAGCTCTATCAGTTTTGTACCAAATCTTTTTTTTTTGTAAACAACAAATAAAGGAGTATGGCCGGGTTTGGCTTAACCGATTTAAATTTCCAAGCGCTTTTATTCCTATATGAACTGCAGTGTTAAGTGCTAGCAAATAGTTTGCGTACTGGGTACAAGGCGGCGTTTTATGACAGTTTTATCTAAATATCAATTTATTCTTAATTTTTATTTCATATATGAGACTATGAAGAGACTAGAAGGAAAATACGTGTTCTTTAAAATGGCGAAAACCAGCTTTCGTATAGTACAACTTATGAGCTAACCTCGTAGAGACTGTAATTATATACTGTACACATGAAAATTGTTATTCTCGCTAATACTTAACCTACATTCAATTTCTATTTTAATGGCGTTATATCATTGAATTAAAAAATAATAAAGAAAGTAGATATTAGGTAGAGCTTAGAGAAAACGTCCCCTTGCGCTCACTACATAAACTATTTATTAGTTTAATTTTTTGAAAATCGCACGGAGAACGAGAATGTTTTTCAAAAGATTTCCTTGTCTTCTTTTGTTTTAATTCTTCTGGCAAACGAAGTATGAGGAATAATTCTCTAACAGTTCAATAAATATTGCCGTCGCGTTTACGGGCTGGACCACATGCCATGGACCCAAGATTCAAAATCGACTTGGTCTGTCAGGATGTTCATCTGCCCATCTTGTTTCAATTACCATTTACAAATCATGCTTTTACTAGGGTACGTGTCTCTGCAAGCAGTTCTCATTTTTCCTACTAGTTTGTGATGAAATTAATAACAACAATAATTGAAAAGCTTGTTTTTACACGCTATTTATCCATACCGCAACATAAAAAACGCCCCTCACTGACATTTGTATTAATTAAAATACAATTTCCAATATTTTGTTTCCCGCAGCGCTGAATAACGAAACCACTGAATTGTTTACCAAGTACACACACATTTCATTTTAGAGTATATTAGTTTCGGTTTATACCGCCAAATAATGAGTGGCAGTGGCTAAAACAGAAATAGAGTAAATAACGCGGAACGCATTACGAGGTTAACTTTCATTAAAAAAAGGATCTGACGCAATTAATGGGAGAGGAGTCTACAAGATGTCTTACACGCCCTTAAGCTTAAAATTATTATTTCCGCTTACATCTACCGCGGATGCAAACACTACATATATATTAAAAATCTGCACCCCCTCTAAAATGTGCGATTTTGTCCAAGTTTGGTTAAAATGCTGAAACAGGTAAATTTTAACTTGAAAGGGGAAAAAATTTGATCTTCGTTTTAAAAATTAGGAGCATTAGGCATAAATTATAAGAATTGCAAGACATAGTGGATTGCTATGAGAACTGCATATACGAGTACATTATAGTTTTAACATAAACGTGGCTAGCGACTGAGGAATTTCCATATTATAATATAGAAAATTATGCAGCAGTGCACAATTGCAGAAAATTAGGGGTGGTGGTGTAGTAATTTACACTGATAAATCACTCGTTTTCTAAATGGATGCAGATGTTGTAGGGAAATGTAATAGTATATGTGACATGAGCTTGATGCTGTAGGGGATTTATAGGTCTCGAATCGAAAAAAAACTTGTTTGATGACTTGCGATATGAATGTTAATCTGTTAACGAAAAGTGATGACATAAAGACTACAAAAACGCCATAGCGATTAATGGGTCCTCAATTAAAAATAATATCAATCAAGAGCACCAAACAAGGGTAGGCAGCTCAAGTGATTGCGTAATTGCCCATGTCTTGGCAAACAAAAACATAGACTGTGACATCACGATGGATCAACATTATATATCTGATCATAATATAACGACGGTGAAGGTTAAGTATAAAGCAGAAATTAAACTTAAAGAAAATGTATTTTACAAAATTGTCGAGTTACTAAAAAAATACAAGAAATAAGATACATAGATGGACAGACTGAGCTACTAAAGCGAAAGAGTAAAGCACTATTGAAAAGACGAGCAAAGTTAAATAACAAGGAGTAGGTGACAGGAGAGGATATAGACTACATAAAGGTACAGATTAATTCCAAATGAGAATACTGAACGATATATCAAGAAAGCCAAAAATGAAGCCAACAATTTCAGACCCACATTGAAACAACATTGGACACACAAGAAGATTGGAGAAAACAAACACAATCAAAGAGCTGTTTGGAAAACTATCAATTTACTAATTAAAAAACTCAAATATACCATACAGCAAGTAAAAATTGAAGATGCGATTATATCTGACCCCCAAAAGTGGTGGAAAGGGGAAACAAATAAAAAAAGTGGAAAACAGTTTTAGCGAAGTTCAAAATGAAAAAACACTGGTCCTAACCAAGAAAGATCAGATGGAGCTCTTCGACATAAGTTATAGCCATTTACAAAAGTGAAAAKCTTAAAGTTTTTGATCCTTATCAATATAGTTTTCAATCTATTAGACGCACAACKACAGACCTTGTGGAATATATATCTCAGGAACTAAATAAGAACCAACATGTGATAGTAGTTTATATAGATCTTAAGAAAGCCTTTGATACGGTAAACATTAATACATTATTATCAAAATTGTATAAACTGGGGATAAAGCGTGTGGCGAACGATCTTATGAAAAGCTACCCAATGGGCGACAACATTATACTGTGATAAATTACGTAAAAAGCAATATGACTGATGTGAAAGATGTAAAGAATCAGTGTTGGGACCGTTGTTTTACTATATGTATGTGCAGAGTCTAGAAATTGCAGGCCTTACAGCTATATACTTTATGTTCGCAGATGATACTGCGTTAGTGGCATATGGCAATAGTATTAATTTTGATGTGCGTTAAAAAACCACGTATTAATCTGGGAAAGACAGTTTACATGGCAATGAGTTAAAGGAATAAATAAGGAACCTATCAATATAATAATAAATAATACTTCGATATAATAAGTGGACGTGTATAGATACACATTGATAATATATACATTGATAACAAGTTGGAATGGTCTGTATACATTATCAAAGTAACTGAGAAGTTAACGGCTGTGGTGGGGACATGTGCTAAATACTCAAACTATTTAAGTAATGTTACCAAAAAATGTATAATTGCATAATACAAAATGTATTGCGCTATCTTATTACTTGCCTGGACAATGCACCCAAACATAGACCTAATAAACTGCAACGAGCGCAAAAAAGTAGTTAAACTAATTATCCCGACAGCAGTTAAATATATTAACAAAAAGCTATAGAATATAAGTAACATGAAAGCTGTAGAACAATGTAAGCTTATTATTTATAATACAACTCATACAAAATTCGAATGTAATACTAATATTGAAATAGTTAAAGAAATAGATAACTATAATAATAATCTGCTGAAAATATTGGACAAAAATTTCGTAAAACAAAAAAATACAAGAGTCCCCAATTTATCAAGCTAGTATACGAAGTGTAATAGTTGCAAAAATTTTTCATAAAAAATATATTTCGTTTTCTGAATATAAGTTAAAATATTGCGCCTATTTGTGACCTCTTGATATGTTTTGCAGTTTTTCTTCATATATTCATTCTTAAATGCACTTATATTTTTGCTGCGTTTATGTTATAGTTATACAGCAATTTTTCTTTGTATATAGGAAATTAGTAATTTTAGTTTAAACACCATTATGTTTGCTGTCAAGTTTTATAGTCATGTGACTGCTTGTAGGTTAGAAATAAAATCTTATTTATTATTGTTGTTATTATTAAAGAGGGTTAAATTGTGCGATCTAGCTGCTCTTTCGATGCGACCTCTCCGGTATATCCACTGTTCGGTAAAATGCAAATCAATCAACACTACTTATTCAATTTTTTATTTCTTGAGCAGCTTTATTTACGTATTTTGCTCGTGTTTTTTTTTGTTTGTAACAGAGCCCAGCTCTTCAATTTTAGCAGCTGAGCTAATTTGCTGTTCTCATGCTCTTMATTAAAGAGTCTAGCAGTTACACTGGCACACATGTTCTTTTCATAGTAGAGTTTAATTAGTTCAGATCTTTGTTCTTATTTACTGAAAGCCAATTATTTTTATGAAATCAAGTAGAAACTGGATTAAAAAAGATGATAATTTTTCTGCCTTCGTGATTATCAAAAAAGTTATTCAAATTTMAAAAACTTGGAAACCAAGACAAAAACTTTAACGAAATCAGAGATTTTACGGGGTGCAAATTTTGATTGAGGCATTTTTGCAACATTTATATAGTCCCACGCTTCATTCACGTAAATATTGTAGGCATTACTTACTGAAACTCAAGTAAAGTACAAAAGTAATAAAAAAAAAACTTAAAACTGCATGTCTATGTTAAGCTGTCTGCACCGCAACCAGCTACAGATAGATCTATTTTGCTGTCATTACAGCTTGTTATTCACCCACTGGTAAAATACAGAAATGAATGTTCGAGCCCAGGAATTTTTTACTAAACGTATTAATAAGTGATGGTCGCGACTTCTAATACCCGTAGTAGCGTTTTAGTGACCGGTCGTTAATATTCAAAAATTCCAGACGAGATCGCCAACGGGGTCAGCTTGTTTGTATGTATTCGGCAAATAGTGAAATCCAGAAAATCCGCGGGCGCCGCTTGAGATAAATAATTTTGACATTAAACGGATCATATTAAAACAAACGTAACGGACCCCGAAGAAATTAAAATGATAATTGCCGCTTATTTAGTGAACAATCGTACGCAAATTATCAGCCACTCAAGTTAACGAGCCCCCCTTCCGCCCCAGAGTGCATGAGAAAAGAGCAAAGCAACCAACAGTTAACTACAGATGGAGCAGGACAATGAAGATTAGATAATTGTTAATAAATTATACCCATGGTGCATCTGGCCGGATTCCCCTAAGGGTGCACGAGATCGTGTCGGAAGCGGCGGCAGCAGCGGGACACTGGATAGCCCACCAAAGGATGCCAATAGACTAACGGCTCCCGATGGCGAGAGCGCAACGGGTGCGCGCAGCGCTGCCACTGTCGCACATTTTCACCCTGGTCCAAACTGGGAATGAAGGCAGGATGGCACGCACCGCGGATCCTGAGGGAGCTCCGACAACAWCKCGACGCACCAAGATGGACAACGACAACAGAAATGGAAGAGCTTCCGCCTGCGGCCAGGGATCACCCGGATCCCGCGCGGATACCCGTCCAAATTCGGGGATCCACAGGCGCGTGAATTACCAATCTTGCTGTGTATGGGCTACTTTGTTATTTAAAGAGCTACACAGTCGGTTATAAATGAGGGAAAAGCTGCGAGATTACTAACAGTACACGGTGCTTCCAGATAACCTCTGCAAATTGAATCAATACTTCCGCATCCAATTGTCAAAATGACATTTACGCTTTTATTTCTTATACCATACGATCAGTAATCAGGTTTTGAGTATTTTTTTTCTCCCTACACATTTTTTCTAAGACAAACGGTTTTCGTGGTAGCAAAAATACATAAATTTTTAAAATCGGTTTTTTCCAATAACTGGAAAATTGTTAACTTAACAAAAAGAGTGCTTTCCGATCAGAAATTTGATTACCTATATAAAATTAAAATTTAAAAAAATCGTACGGACAGGGTCCAAAAAACGTTTTTTTTGGAAATATTTCGACAATGTCAAAATTTTGTATAAACAGTTTCTGTGAGAAATTTTATTTCCTATTTTAAGGTATTTTCATTTTTTGAATATATTAGGTATTTTCGGAGATATTTAAAAAAAACCGTTTTTTTAAGTGGCGCTTTTTGCTAATATCTTCTACAGTTTGCTGCACCGAAAATTTATAGGGACGAATAATACTCGCAATTATACTACTAATCACATACTAAAACGAAAAAAAAATAAAAATTTGCGAAAAGGGTAAATACCCCCCAATTTCGCCCTCTTACCGATACTCTACTTACCCCAAAAACAATAGGTCGCTTTGGGTAGTTGAGATTTATATGTATGCCAAATTTCAAGTTCATATGTTGTCTTTCGAAAGTTAGCGCGTCCACACACATGGCGACAGTTTTTTTGCTCAAAAAAATGTTTAACCATTTTAAAGCGATTGAGCAAATAAAAATTTTAGAAAATTTTTTCGCGATACAGTACTTCCCATCCGTTAGAAGTAGAAGTAAAATTAAAAAGATTTAGTGATTTTCAAAATATTTAGAAAAACAAAAAAATACGAAAACTTTTAATTTGTTATAGCCTTCTTATTTATAGGAATTTTGAAAAAATGCAAGATCGCGCACATACAACCAAAATTGTCTACATTTTTAGTGAAACAGAATTTTTCTCGGCCTACTAGGTTTTAATTTACTAACTATGAATATAGGATGTACATGTTACATTATATATTCAAAGATTTCTAACAGCATTTTCTGTTTTTCTTATGTGCGCCATATTAAAGGTTCACATGGTTCGAAAAAAAAAACTAAGGAATACAATATATTATAGTTTAGCTAAAACTAAACTCTTACAATTATGATTATTATTGTTAATAATATGTATTTGTGTTAACGTTTTACATAAAATTTACACACGTCAAGACGGATACATATATACAATATAAAATTAGAATAAGTTTTTAATCACCCTTTAAGACGTGAATGAAGGACATAAATGTAAAATACTCATCAAGCGAGTAGAAAGCATTATCCAAAAGCATTGATTTAATGTAGTTCTTAAAGTTGGACAGATCGGAACATTTGATATGGCTAGGTAATACGTTATAAAACTTGATGCAAAAATACCCAGAATCGTTACGAGTTCTACCGAGTCTAAGAAAATCCGTTTTTAAAAGGTGTCGACTTCTAGTAGGATAAGTATGGTGTGGCAACTGATACTCAGATATGTGCATATGAGTGAAAATAAGACACTGATATATGTATAGGCATGGAACCGTTAAAATTTTAAGACAAAAAAACTTTGCAGTTATCCCGATATCCAATTTTAGCACTAACTCTGACACATCTTCGCTCAAAATTTGAAAAGTTTTGTAAGGTGTTTAGAATGACCCCATACAAGGATAGCGTATAAAATATTGCTTTCTACAGCCGCATGGTAAGAGATGTTTTTATAAAGACTACAGGAACTAATTGACGTAACATGAATAATTTGCTTGCTAATTTATTAAGAAAAAAGTCAATGTGAGGTTCCCAAGTCATAGTCGAGTCTAAGAATACTCCAAGAGATTTGATAGGTTCACTGGCAAAGTTAAAATCTCATAAAGAAAATACAAGTCACTAAGTTTTGGTTGCGTTCACAACCAACTTATTGCTATGAAACCACTGATTTACTTCATTTTGAGTTTCTAAATAATTAGCGTTTAATGAAGATACACTATCGCTTATGCTTACAATAGTTGTACCGTCAGCAAACAAAATGCATTTTCCCGAAACAACAGACCGTGGAAGATCATTTATGTAAATCAAAAACAAACGAGGTCCCAAAATAGATCCCTGAGGAACACCGAAATGAATGGGTGACGAATTTCTTTGATTTATGCTTACATACTGCTGTCTGTCGCTAAGGTAAGACATAATGTATTTATTAGACACATTCAGTTTTTGCTTATTATTTATACACATTTAATTTTGCGCGTACTTCCTGTTTATACCTATAATTGGTAGTTATGGCTAATTACAGTGGTAATGGAACATTATGATTTACTATGTGCTTACAATTCTTGTATTTAAGGGAATATACTTTAGAAGAGTTGCACTTGAAGTTAGTCAAAATAAACGTTTTTCAAATGTCCAAAAAGATCTAATAAATGAGGGTATGAGCATTATGCTGCGGTTATTTTTTCGTGTTTTTGCTGTCATTGTGACGTTTTTTAAAAAAGTTCTACATAAAAGTTTCAATTTTATTGGAAGTGTTCTCGATTTCCTGATGGCCGACGTCAGCTCTGTAGACAGAGCCCATCCCAGATAATGTACATACAACTGAATTCTCCAATAGACGTCACTTAGAAGACCGTACTCAGCCTATAGGCTGCTCCCGGTCCATTAATATTGACCACATTCTCCGAATTCTACAGTTAAATATAGATGGTATATCAAAGGATAAATCCGACTACCTTGCAAGGGTTGCTCAAAACAATAAAGTAGACGTGATACTTCCTCAAGAGACTCATGCGATCGATGTTCAAGATCTCCGCAGACGAGGGACGATCTTGGGATATACCCTAATCGATTCTCTAAATAGAAATTGTAAATAGTGTGGAAATGATCAAAACTAAAGTAGGAGACCTCACAATTTACAACATTTATAAGTCGCCGAATACTGGCCAGACAACTTCCTTAGATACCACGAACATCCTTGTGTGTATATTGGAGACTTCAACAGCCATCATAATTTATGGGGCTACAGTGAAAACGACATGGGCGGACTTGCTCTAATGAACTGGAAAGAAGAGCACAACCTGCATCTTGTTTACTCTGAAAAAGAGAAGAAGAGCTTCCATTCGGCAAGATGGAGGCGTGACTACAATCCGGACCTCTGCATCTCCTCCTGTGATGCTAATTTAATGCCTCTTCGTGTGATACGGCAAGTGTTGAATGACTTTCCGCGAAGCCAACATCGCCCACAATTAATAGTAGTTGGGATACAGTTTAAAAATGTGCCATCACTTGAAAAACCACGATGGAACTTTCAAAAAGCGGACTGGTTAGGATTTAAAACTCAAATTGACATGAATCTTTGATGGGTCCCAGCAACTCCTGAAAACTACGAAAGATTTGTTGGTGTAATAAAGGCTGCTGCGAAGAGAACAATTCCAAGAGGTTTTCGAAGACCTACGTTCCTTGTTGGAATAAAGAAAGTTATGCATTGTATAGACAGTATCAAGCTCATCCCAGTTATGAAATGGCTGACAGATTCTTGAATCCCTGAATCAATCTCAGAAAAAAAAATGGAATAATCTAATGCACAGCATGAACTTCACCCACTCCAGTCGCAGCAGTTGGAAACCTGCTGAAAAACCGCTGCAAATTGAATCAATACTTCCACATCCAATTGTCGAAATGACATTTACGTGTTTATTTCTTATACTGTACGATTAGTAATCAGATTTTGAGCATTTTGTCTCTCAACACGTTTTTCCAAAAACAAAGTCCTTAATGATATTAGCAAAAATATATAAATATTAAAATAGGTTTTTTTCAAATAACTCTAAAATTATTAACTTAACAAAAAAAATACAAGAGTGCTTTCCGATCAGAAATTTGATTTTCTATATAATACCAAAATTTTAAAAAAATCGTACGAGCAGGGACCAAAATAGATTTTTTGGAAGTATTTCGAAAATGTCAAAATTTCGAATAAATTTTCTAAGACACTTTTTGTGAGAAATTTTATTTCCTATCTGATGGCATGTTCATTTTTTGAATATATTAAATATATTTGGAGATATTTAGGAAAAACCGTTTTCTTTAAGTGATGATTTTTTGCTAATATCTTCTAAACAGTTTGCCGCATCGAAAATTTATAAGAACCAATAATACTCACAGTTATACTACTAATCACATACTAAAACGAAAAAAATATAAAAAAATAAAAATTTGCAATAAGGGTATTTACCCCCCAATTTCGCCCCCTTGCCGATATCCTACTTACCTCACAAACAATAGGTCGCTTTGGGTGGTTGGATTTATACGCTTGCCAAATTTCAAGTTCATATATTAAGTCTTTCGAAAGTTATCGTGTATACAAACAAAACCACAGACATACAGACAAGAAATTTGTTTTTGCTCAAATTTTGGTTTTTTGCGTTTTCGACCATTTTATAATAAAAATTTTTGCAAATTTTTTTCGCGATACAATACTTCCCATCCGTTGGATGTGGAAGTAAAAATGAGAGCCAAACATTAATGAAACACATAAACCAACATCATTAATTTCGCCTAATGTTTTAGCTTCCCGACTGATTAATATCTCAAATTCTGTTCAAATATCTACGGAGGAATTAAAAAAGATGAAGAAAATACTTCGTCAGTTAAGAAAAAGATGGGAACCTTCAATAGAGTTGTCACAATTATCCTCACTGGAAGAACTTCGGCAAGCTGTCTTAAAGTCTGGGGAACCTCCAAATGAAGCAGGAAGTTACCGACCCATTGCCCTCCTGAGTGTCTGCTACAAGTTACTAGAGAAACTACTCTACCAGAGAATAGGACCTATCATTGAAGGTTCACTCCCGAAGGAACAAGCAGGTTTTAGGAAGAACAGAAGTTGCTGTGACCAAGTCATATGCTGAAGTTGGTTTCCAGAAACGATTGAAAACTGGAGTAGTGTTCATAGACTTATCGGCGGCCTACGATACTGTGTGGAAAGATGGATTAATCCTCAAACTATTTAATACTCTGAAATGTGGAAAGACTGTGAAGCTCAACGAACAAATGCTATCCCAACGTCAATTTAGAGTGTTTTTGGGAGAGAAAAGTAGCAAATTCAGAATTTTGAATAATGGTCTTCCACAAGGATCGGTTCTGTCGCCTATTCTTTTCAACCTTTACATAAGTGACCTTCCAGTAACTTAATCGAGAAAATTTGTGTATGCAGACGACATGGCATTGGCTTTGCAAAATAAAGACTTTTCTGAACAAAACCTTTCAAGAGACATCGAGATTTTGAATTGCTATTTTAAAACCTGGCGCTTGTGTCCTAATCCATTGAAGACAGAAGTAACTTGCTTTCATCTCAACAATCACCAAAAGAGAAAACAGCTTCAAGTTATGTCAAATAACATAATTCTTAAACATAACTTCTCGCCAAAATACCTTGGAGTGACCCTAGATACGTCTCTAACGTACAAGAAACATCTAGAAAACGTCAGTAAAAATTACAGACTAGAAATAACATTCTGCATAAGCTTGCTGGTACAAGATGGGGTGCAAATGCAAATGAACTCCATACTTCTGCAACTGCCTTGCTTTATAGCACTGCTGAGTACTGCAGTCCTGTTAACATCGGACTTACCAAAAATTTACAGAGGAATGATTTTTGAACATGATATCATTTGTTTCAGTCTCGCATAGTGCCATATTTTGTAACATAGTATTTATATAAATAATAATGAATAAAGTCATATATTATTTAATTACCACTTTATATGAATTAGAAACAAAAATGTATTGCTCTCAGAAATTATTCACGAATTAGATATTTTTATGGCGTCCGGCTCTTACAGCTTAAAAGTTTGCCAACCACTGTTTTAGTGCATTAATATTATTTCGTAACGAAACGCATATTCGGGCAAAATTTTGTTAATACTGTACATTTCGCTTCTAAGGAATCTTTCATAAAGTTATCAAGGGAACTCCTGTAGTCAGGCACTTGACTAAACGTCCATTGTTAAATGCTCGAAACGCAAGAAAGTAATTGTGTCGTTTCTAGGAAGACTGCGACCATTATGGTTTGTAACTATATTATGTGCTGAGGTACACAATTCTGAAAACCACGGATTAGCGCGTGAGTTACTTAGCTTTATATCAAATTCCTCCGTAGGTGATTAGAAATGATTGATTTGAAAGATTACAACTTGGTAACGTTTTTTTTGTGTTTTCAGCGGTTTACGGAAAATTAGAATTAAACAAAATTAACAGTCGAATTCGTTTTTATATCGCGTGGGATCTCAACTCCAGATTCGAAAGATCCATGAGCTAGCTAGGTGTTGGATTTTGATTATGTMTGGATAGCTTTTATGGTAACTTTTGATAATTAATGTGTAATGTAAATGCAAGGCATTTAGTTTCGGCTTTCATACAAGTAGAAAGTCATGTCCAGCTTGCATGCAGAGTAATTGATTAAGGTTTGGCAAAGCCCGTTAAAAGTAACGTAAAAATGTGAAGTGTTGAAAATTTAGATTGCTACAGTCGTTTAACAATAGTTCACCTAAATATTGTGTTAAGTCACGCTTCACTGCATTTCAGAAGATGGTTTGGTTAACCAGGTTGGGTCTCGCCTGCGGTAGCAACTCATGATCTGGCACTTGGGCAGTTTAGAAACGCATTACGGAAATTTTCAGAACATCACAGTGCAAGAGTCAAGGTCCTCCTGAAGTCTAGTGCAGTCGTGCAATGCGGACATATTTACATAAATCCTAAAGTCGTCGGTAAATAAAAGTTTTCTGCATGAAAAATATCATCAGGAAGATCATTTATGAAAATCAGGAATAGTAGTGGACCGAGATTTGAACCCTGCGGAACATCTCAGCCTGCAAAAAAGCGTATTCATTGAATTTTACGTAAAGTCTTCTATTCTGCAGATACGAATGGAAAATTTTAACAAGCACCTTATAATACCAAAAGTCTGAAGTTTAGCAAGGAGAATCCCATGATCTAATCGGTCGAAAGCTTTTGAGAAGTAACTGTAGCTGTGTCTGCCGTGAACGAAATCATGCTGTGATGCAGAAATATGAGACCTAACGTGTGGCAAAAAGGCAATTGTGCACAACCATTTATATATATATATATATATATATATATATATATATATATATATATATATATATATAGGAATATATATAGGGCGGTCATTTTTTGTTTCTGATATGTCACCACTCTTATGCACTGGACAGATTTTAGCTCGTTTCCATGGTCAGGAAACACATCTATATTCAGTGAGAGGTTGAATATGATTACAAGATACCCAGAAAGAACTAAGCCACAGTCCCTAACAAAAATCCGTAATCTTGTCAGGTCCCGTCGTCATATTATTCCTCAACTCCTTAGACTCTGAGCACTACTTATGTTATCCAACCTACCAGGTTCATAACCGAACAAACTCTTTATCCTTAACAGTAATATTATTTTTTAAACCAAAAAACATTGACAACCAAGTAAATGAATATAAAATTCCTTACATATCAGGAGTTCCTGAAAAAAATTCAGACCAGTAGCAAATGAAAAAATAAAAATTGAATTTAAGTGTTACAATACGGTAAAACAGTTTTATTCCAAATTAAAAACGCAAACACCGTAACTTTTTGAAAGCAATGTAGTCTACAGTGTACCATGTAAGAACTGCAACTCAGTTTATGTAGGTCAAACAAGGAGATATTTCAAAAGTCATCTGAACAAACATATCAGAAGTGTTGGACCTGCTTCTTTAGCTATCTTGAATAACAAGACTGTGTTGGCGGAACATTCTGAAAAATTCTTACATACTTTTAATTTCGATCAAGCAAGAATACTGGACAAAGAAGAAAAATTACATAAGAGACTCTTTAAAGAAATGATCAATATTAAAAAATTTACAAACACCATTAACAAGAAACAAGACAGAAAATTTAAAAATGTTTATTACAATTTAATTTGCAGTTATAAGAAATGAATACGTCACATCTCTTTTTTCTTCTACGTTTTTTCGCCTTAGATTGGTCTGTCTTTAGAAAGTGTGCATGCATCTTCTGTACCAAGGTTTGTCTCATATCTAAGTTCTAAAAATATGCTTTATTTTGACATGGTGTTCGTTTATTGGTAAGTTACTTGCTGTTGTATTTTAATAATATACGATTTTAATATGTTTTATTTGTACATGTGTTTTGCTATTGTTGGTTCATCTTCATATTTATACTATCATTGTTAGTATTCAATTCTAAAATATGTTGTTACTTGTCACTATCATCGTCTTTCAATGCCCTGAAGATCACATATTGATCGAAACGTCGGCTATCAATAAATAATTTAAACACTACTGGCGTTTCTTGATATACAAATCCAAATCCAATCAAGGTTGCTGCACTAAAATAGAATCATATAATGCATGAGAGTTTGCCTTTTGTATGGTTGTGTTATGGTGATTCTATCTACTAAGGTGCTAATCTACATCTGCTATTTAGAAAATTTCGTGCAGCGGCAAACGAAAAGGAGGGTATCAGTATATCGTGTCGGTAAGAACATATTCAAGCAATGGCTAGGAAACTAAAAATCTTAGGTCAAAAGTTATAATATTTTATAACAAATATAGCGTAGGTCTATCTATATGAATCAGAGAGAAAAATTGTGGAATAAGGTGTTTTTTAAATAACTAATTGACCGCGGCTTAAATCCCTATTATTTTTCAGAAAGCAAATCGTAAGAAAACATGTATTGATTTTGTTAGTTAGTTGGTCGAACGTCTAATTAGCATAGGAAGATCATAATATCCAGTAAAAACAACAACAAGGCAACGGAGAACTTTGAATAAGGTCATGTTGTGCTTAATATTAGCGATCACCTTCCGATAGAAACGGGCAAGAAAATTGAAAAAACAAACCAAATTCATATGCGATCAGTGTTAAGTATCTCCCATTGTTTCACTTGGTTTTAAAACCTTTTGTATACATAAAATATAAGAAGTTAAACTTTGTATTATCTAGAAAAACATAGATTTAGTTTTAAATGTTTTGTTATTATTACTACCCCACAGTACAAATACTTGCCGGGACTTATACTGCAACTATGTTAGAAAAAAACGTTTTCTTTAGTAACGCTTTTTTGCTAATATCTTCTAAACAGTTTGCTGTACCGAAAATTTATAAGAGCTAATAATACTCGCAGTTATACTACTAATGGATACTAAAACGAAAAAAATATAAAAAAATAAAAAATTTGCAAAAAGAATAGTTACCCCCCCAATTTCGCCCCCTTCTCGATACCCTACTTACCCCACAAACAATAGGTCGCTTTGGGTAGTTGAGATTTATACGTGTACCAAAATTCAAGTTCATATATTAAGTCTTTCGAAAGTTATCGTGTCCACAAACAATACCACAGACACACAAGATAATTTAAAGTTTAAATTTTTTTCTATATTTCTTACACATACAGACTAGAAATTTGTGTTTGCTCAAATTTTGTTTTTGCGTTTTCGACCATTTTAAAACGATTGAGCAAATGAAAATTTTTGAAAATTTTTTTCGCGATACAATACTTCCCATCCATTGGATGTGGAAGTAATTACTGGGAATACTCGAAAATCTAGATTGGTCACCCCATTTAAATGAATTAAAGATAAAACCGAATAAAATTTTGTATTCAATGAGATTTGTTAGCAAATATGTGGACATGTCATTACTTAGAACTTTATATTTTGCAATTTTCAGTCTGTATTGAGTTTTGGAATAATTTTTGGGGGCAGTGAAAAATTATTAATGAAATTTTTATTATTCAGAAAAAGGCTGTGAGAAAAATTAACTTAGATTTTAGGCAATCATGCAGAAATGGTCTTAAATGCAATAAAATTTTAACAGTGATTGGTCTTTATATTTATGAATGTTTAATGTTTAAATTTAGAAATCCTAATTATTTTACAGAATTTATTTCATATAGGGATAACAGAAATAAACTTCTAAATTACAATCACACGGACCTGCAATTTATGAAAAAGGCTATTTGTATTCGTGCATTATGTTTTACAATAAATTACCACTGGATATAAAAAACTGTACTTTATGGCGCAAATATAAAGCGCAGGTGTTTAATTTACTAAATGATATTGAACCATATAGTATTAGTGAATATTTGTCAAATAAATTATGTATTGATGTATTTATTATCTTATGTTTATTGTTAATTTCCTGCTTTGGCAAATGCATATGGGACATCATTTTATACATTTTGCACTTTGTATATTTATATGACATAATTATTATTATTGTTGTTATTATTATTATTATTATTATTATTATTATTATTATTATTATTACAGTAACAATAACTTCGTGACAGTCGCTACAAAAATGTCTATAAGAAATGAGAAGCTGCATAAAATGGAGGTTCAGTTGCAAATACCTAATCTAACAAAGTGGATGATGTCTTGAACAGTAAATTGTCATTAAATTCCGTCTTTTTTGTTCTAAATTTATTTTGTAGTGTACAATAGGATTCGATAATGCCCAAAAATACCTATGTTGAAAAAAGACACTTGACGAAAAAGTTTAATCGTGATGAAGACGAATTTGATACTAAATAACCTCTTACAGCTCATTGGAAAGTGAGATCGGTAACTATATTGAATTTCTAAGTAAAATTGATCGTTGCCTTGCTCGCTAGATCTCGACAAAACGGCGCCTACGACACTTAAGCGAAACGACCGATAAATTTAAAGCAAGTAACAATTTTAACATCCTCGTCCCACAAATACGGCATCGGCAAAAGGTAATTGCGGGAGCTGTATATGCGCCGGAGATTGTTTCCGCATCGGCTCTTGTTATTTTCACATGGTCAGCTAGTTCTGAACGTCTCAATGGGGAAACATCCCACCGAGGAAAAGCCTAATTGTCCTCCACAGAGTTAAATGGGGCAGCGCGTCGACACGAAAATAAAGCCCCGGGTTCTTTTTGCATTCATTTCCGCGCGTAAAAAATCTATTTGGAAATTCCTCTTAGGGCCGGGACCAAACAGTCGCATATTTCATGCAGTCGGGCTACAGAAACGCTCCAGGGACTACCCAGCCGATAAATTCGTTCAGTCAGKAGACGCAAAATGGGAATGACAAATCCACGAAATCAAGCTACATCATAAAATATGCCGATTGTCTCCTCGGTCTAATTGGCGGTGAATGAGCAAACTGTTGGCTCTTTTCTCTGCTTGTGGGGCGAAATTAGCGGCCGATGGCCTGCTGGGATAAACGTACCGTCGAGCTCTATGTATTACGATCACGAATACTGCTTGCTCAAATTGTTAGTTGGAGATCGTCCAGTGGGGGAGCCGACCGTGTTCCAAGCATGATAAATACGCAGGATAAAGGATTTAACAAGGCAATTTGGCGACGGAACCGCCACAGCAAAAAGAACGCAATCATTTAGTCTTGAATAACCCCCATTACGATACGTCGGGCAATATGACAGACTATATTTGCTCTAAATTGCGTTGTCAACATATGTAGAATTTAGAGCACTTCCATCCGAACTTCGGTTATGTAAACACCGTCTCGATACTGCAAACATTTACCTAGAGCGTACAATCAAGCGAGGTATTCCGCAAATTTTACAAGTCGCTCGAGTTACGACCAGAATTCTTGACGTGATGTTATTTGAGACATAACGGAATTCAATAATCCTGAAGGACCCTGCAGATGTTTTCCTCACAAACGTGTCTCCGGCAAAACATAAAGCACCTACTAAGCGAGGAGGCACGTCTTTTGAAATCCATGTAAATGCAATAGCTCAGTGTATCTTATATGAATTCTAAGAAAGCCTTCGGAAATGGAATAATTCCGGATGTCTCTCACTGAGGCAACACATCTGCAACTATGTATTTTGTCAGGATATTGCGGTATTCAGTTTATTTATATGATGTAGTGGCTGCTAAAGCCGTGTTTATTTCGCCTTTAAACTGAGATATTGTCGAATTAACCCATTTAACGACAGTTTGTGTTTGTCTTCCATCAAAGCGGATGTGCAAGTTCCGACCAGCATCCTGTACATTAACCTTTTTATTTGGCGCCCCGTCAACTAAGTTTGGATTTATACTGTATCTAGTCGTGCATTCGATGACCGACATAATTCTTCGGATCCAGCTCGTCGGTCCTTATTAAAATACAGTAAACAACTTCTGGAGATTTGTCGCAGACGTCTATACAACTCAGATGAGGATCCTTCGCTTTCGAGAGACTTTTTTCGTACGGTAAATCCGATTGTAAATCCGCCTCATTATTGGAGTCGATGTCGGAAATGTTCCAGCAAGCATAAGTGCCTTCCTTTTAGACGTGGGGTGGATTTTGCAGTCATTTACCGGAAGGATCAAATACTCCAACTGTCGTGACGGAAAACAGAAAATTTCGAATTGCTCTTGAGCTACACAGATATATTCCATGGAAAGCAGCTAAATAGGGTTCACAGCATCGCTCACTGATTCTTTACTAAAAACTTTACCACGATTACTAATCCTTATGTATCCTTATGCGGTGTGCTTTTTTTTGCTATCACATATATATTTTTAATTTTTTTAAATGCTCAAACTTCAGTATTTTTTGTTTTGCTCTCGAATGAATGCTTTATGCTATTTATAGTCGTATTCGTGTATAAAAAAACGGCTCAAACTGATACAAAAAGAGGGAACTTACTGAATTAGAGTTGTTTTTTCACCAAAGCATGCGCTTGCGCAGTTCTCGGTGAGACTCCGTAGCGCTCAGCACGTAAAAAGGTTTTTTCTATATTTTAAAGTAGATATTTTGCTAAGCTTTCATTATAATAATCAAAGTTATTTATTGTTTGAATGTATTAATAATTATTATAAGGAGTTAATTGGATAAGCAGATCAATATACTTCTAGAAAAGTACTGCCACTTTTCTAGGTCAAAGCGGCATTATATATTTTAAAGTTTACTGATATTGTAGCTGAATCGGTCGTCGATTGGTATTTGCGAGCTTAAGAGTGGACTTCAGTAGCGTTACATACAGTTAACTTTAACACTTTGACCTAGAACTTATAAGGCTTTGGTTGTTTAAATAGCACCTTATTTGAACAGCATTCAAAAGGTCGCATGTTCGAGTCCCGGCCAAAGCTGGCAATACTTTTTCAGTAAAACATTACCCTGCTAACCCAATTGGGTATTTGCTATGTATTTATATTTTATTAAATTGCATATTAATCTAATACACAAAACAGCTGTGACAGCTTATAAAATCGAAAAAAATGGATCGTAAGGTGTATTTTTAATGTTATAAATGTGAATATTTAAAGTGGCCGCCAAAGCGCGAACATACTGACCGTGATGTCAGGTGTCCGCTTATTTACATCTGGGGTCTGTGCGTCATGCGTCAGCGTCAGCCCGTCAATTCATCAGCTTTCTCTGGTTTGTTGTTTTCAGTTCATTTCGTGACAAGCAAATTAAAATACGCCAAGAAAAAGTAAAATGCTTATGACTTATGACTTCTGAAGGGTTCGTTAGGCCGTCTTCAAATAATCTCCCGACCGTAGACATGTTCATGGTTATGGAATTTGTGAAGAGCGACGAGCAGAGATAAGGAACGTAAAAGCAACAGCATAAGTGAACTTTTTTATTAAATTAACGTAGCATTGAACAATAGGTTGTTGGAAACGTACTATTTGTGAACATAAAAAAGTGAGAATCAAAAATACACCCTAAATTTGACATTTATTTTAGAAGTCAGAATAAATATAAATTGCCATTTAGTTTCGGGGGCACTTGCGGGTCGTTTCCGGTCTGGCTAACAGCCAAATATATGGGGAACAATGTCTTTCTTCATTATCACATTATCAACTTAAAACGCATATAATTTTCGTATCACAGCTAGCGGCCTTAAACAACTTTTCCTTACGTTGATAATCTCAAAAAACTGTTACAAAAATTTTGTTAGCGGTACTGACTGATGTACTCTTACAGCCAGATACAAAACAACACTTGTTTTGTTTTCCATACATAATAGATGCTCGTAAAACCATATAAATCACTTTTTGGTGCGACTTCTTACACTGTCCTTTCAATAAACACCGCACAGAAGCTTTTTCAATACAAGAATGATACTACACCATTAAACAGCACGCTTCTTGGTAATGTTTACGAGACACTTGACGTCACATGTTAATAACCTTGGATAGAAACGTTTTGGCGGCGACTCCTAAGATTCGAATTTCAGACCTGAAATTCTCAACCTACAAATATTATTTTTTTATTTTTTAACATGGCCTACAATATAAATGCACTTCAAGATTCATTATACGTGATCTTCAGAAAAAAAGCGATAATACGCAATTATTACGAAGGCGCAGAAAGGCCACGAATATTTAATTTTTTTAATGACAATTCCGATATTAAAGTTGGAATTCCGAGAATTAAACTCGGGGAGTTCAGAAATTAATTATAATAATTAATCATAGATTCAGGCAATAAATAACTTTGATCATTATAATAGTTGCGATTGCAATCAGCTACTGATCTCCAGAATCTGGCCACCCTAGCAGAAATCTGCTCTGAAGCTCGCAAATAATGAGCTACTCAGCTACAAAAGCGCAGGATGGGGTTCAGTAGCGTTACACATAGTATACTTTGACGTATAGGTATATGCATTTTTCCCCTGGAATAGGGCTTTGATGGTGTAGATCACATTTGAACAGCATTCAAAAGGTCGCGGGTTCGATTCTCTGCTAAAACTGGCAGTACTTTTTCAGAAATGTATTTTAACTGCAAACCCAATTAACTACTTGTAACACACATGATTCGAATATTCATATGATTTTGGCAAATTTAATTTTGTTGCAGATACAAAATGCCAGGAACGTGTCTTACTATATTTGCGATGAATTTACAGTAAAATCTCAACGGAATGCAATAACTACTTTACGTTACTTTGGGTTTCCTGACGATGAAAGATATAAAAATTGGCTCTCGAAAATACACTGTAATAATTGCCCAAGAACTTCAACAGCTTGGTTCGAAGAAAGTCATAACACCCATAATTTGACGTGAATTTCATCATTTTCTTTCGCAATTTGATTTGAATGATTTAGGGCTTTCATATCCAAGGCTCAACTTCTTGYATCTAGACTGATACAATGAAATTTATTAGAMAAAAATACGACGTCATACTCTCYTAACATGCAAGAAGATTCTATAAGTTACTATACAAACATGGCGGTTTGCTGTTTTGTAATAAWCCTGAAAGASTTCTAGAAAAACCGGATTTTCTTCAACAAGAAGGAACGGCGACCTTTTATTGATTATCGAAAATTATGTTAATATGTAATTGGAAAAAATAAATATTCACAACACACGTGGAACATTTATTGTTTTTTATGCGAATGGAACAATCACAAAAGGGATAAAAACTAGGTTGTGAAAAACAGACCATGAAGAGCGAGAAAAAACATGAAAATTTTTTATCATTAACGCAAAATAAAACTTTCCTGAGTTATCGAGGACATATTGAAAGGAGGAATCTCTTTAGAGAGCTATTAATGACATGTGGCCGGTTCTCTTCTCTATTTCAAGTTAAAATCAACTCTGTAATTAAAACCAAAATCAGTCACACAAGTCACGGTTACTTGATTGATTTTAACAAACATAAACTTTATCAAAAAGAAAAGAAACCGACCCATACATTTTAAAATTAAGTTGAATGAAGACGAAAAGGGAGTACAAACCGCATTTGTGAAAGCGTATCTTAGTTTTTGGAAACAATAAACATAAAATCTATTACGAAATCATTCATTCATATCAATATCAAATCATTCTTATATCACTCTAAAATGCAACATGTTGCTAAAAATTTTTTGGACTACTTTCTGTCACACACGTGGATGTGTCTATTTTTGGACACTTTCTCTGTCTGAAGAAGATGTAAATAAAACCACCGAAACGTAATTGAGAATTATTGGTTCTATATGTCCCAGTAATTCCTTAAGAGCTTTAATTTTCTCAGATGTCATGTTAGGTTTACACATACGTGCATTTCTAATGGCGTGGCATACAGCCATCATAATCTTAACCGCTTGATTATTCGGAAGCAACTTATTGAGGATTTTAGAAATGATATTATTTCCACTTTTGGAATTGTCCGTGATACAGCAGAGTTCGTCTCCTTCTCTAAATTATTAACAACAGCATACAAGAAACTCTTTATTGTTAAGTTTCTCWCCTTTTTGTTGTTGCCGTCTTCAACTATTTTGCGTTTAATCAAACTTAAATGTGTTTGTACACTTTTTCTGTAAATTTCATTATTCCATCAATTTTTTGATAAAAAGACAATTGCAGAGGCGCTGCAATGTTGTTGATATTTATTGTAAATGCTTGGATAAGTGACAGCGTTCGTGTTCACGAAAACATAAATATTATTGTATTTTTAAGATTGGTTTAGAATACACATTGACATCAAAGCTTTACCCAGCGCTAGTATGGTAACAGTGATGAACATTTGCCCAATACCTGCAAATTTAAAAAGGATGAAACKCGGAGATTTCCAAACTGCAACCGAGCATAAACAGTTGATATCAGCCGTAGATCGAACTCCCAGCTGTTTAATCACCGCTAAAAACGATTGCTACTACTTTTGCATCTCTTTTGATCTACGGTCCATGAAAGACTCATGAAAACGCTAAATTATGTGTTCCCGCTTTTCTCTTGTGTAAACAGAGATTCGTGCGCTTTTCGATTACTGTCGCGAAAGAAAACGGAATACCCAKCCGCGTTCGCGGCGTGGCATGAATTCGTCGGTGCAAAATAACCATATTTAAGTTAGTTCAAGCGGATGAAAATTTACAAAGACTCCTTTTCGGAGTAAAACAGCACGTCCGCGACCATAAAGTTCTGTTTTTAAAAGGGAGTCCGATTAATGAAAGGAAATTGGGAGCTTGAGCTTATGAGAATTTATTGGAGTGTAGGATACACTTGCCTCGGGGCTATGTTCCAGCCAGGGGCGTACCAGGCGGGCATAATTCAACCTGGTTTAAAGGAAAATCATCCAGGACACTTCCTCCAGAGTTATAGAACAAATTATACGCAGTAGGGGGTGTATAACATATCTAAATCTTCAGCATTTCATCTTTCCCATTAAGCTCACGTTGTTACACACATGACTGCACCAGGTTAAAACAAGCAGACCTAATAATAAAGTACAACCAAAAGCGACGCTGACGGCGAATTTTCCGTTACAAAGCGTCTAGTCCACGAAAAGCACGACGTCTGTAATTGTATATTCCATACGTACACATCGCAAACAAGAAGTGAAATTAATCCTCAACGTCTAGACACACCGTTATCCACATTTAAAAGGACTGTCACACTGCCGAGGCAGGGAAGGGGACGCTTGATTCCTGCACTGCTAACCCAATGAGAAACCCTTTGAGGGATTACGGCGTCGAAGCTTTCAGAAAGCTTGTCATTTTATGTTATAAGCAAGCCAACAGCTTTCACTGCCTTTTTCTAGTTCAATTATAGCGTGGTAGTTCATGAATTGTCTTAACGTCAAGTGCCAGCTTGTCAACCGCTACGCAGCCTTCTTCAGTGGCTTAACAAGTATAATTCAATTTTATACCTTTAAGCCATTGAAGAAGGCCGCGTAGTGATTGAAACACTAACATTTATCTTTGACAAAAATTAATTTGGAAGGATGAGCTTCTTTATAATAGGCTAATTCGCTCATGAAAATGAGAAATGCCTGACCATGTTCTGATTGGGCTCCATATAGTAGGGATCATATAGTTTCAAAGCACTGGTTTTGGCCTTTGATACACATTTGACCGCCCTGGTCATCTTTACCCTCTTAACGGGGTAGACATCCCCATCATATAATATGATACATCACTTAAAAGCTTAAGACTAATAAGTCTTGCTAAATGATTAGTTTTAATATTTTTCACTCATGGGGTCGCAAATCAACGAATACTATGAATATTGAACTCCTTTATTTGGAGCTACAATAAAAAATTGTCCTTGTTACACCATAAAAAATTAAAAAAATAAAAAGTGACATCTAAATAAGAAGCTCAAAATAACCTAATATCTTCTTACTTCCTACTGCAATTAAAATTGCGACAAAAAATTCTTCTAAATTGGTTTTCTGTCTTGTTCTCATTTTCTTAACTTTTTGGGAGATTTTCTTTATCACGACCATTTTTTTTCGTCAAACCTTTTTAAAATCGCCTTAGTTTTTGAAATGAGAAGGTTCCATTCAGTGATAGTGAAAATGGTTTATTCTTCCAAAAGCGCATAAATAATTTTTATTTGCTGTATTAAGCATAGCTGTGTTCATGTGACAGCAAGGGTATTCAACGTACGGTATCCTAATAAAAATGTGGACGCTAGGTACATCTTTGATTTCGCGCGGAAAATCCAAGACACGATTGATTTGTATGAAATAAAAAAAAAACATTAAACATTGGCCCATCTGCAGGTACTTGGTACAAATTACTGACAACATAAAATTTAAATTCCCTAATACGCGTTGCATAGCGTGAAGATGGACCAACCCCTCTATTCAACCACTAATAACTAATTATGGACAAGGGCACAAATTATAAAATTATCAGCACAAATGAGCACTAATTACTGACAACATAAAATTTAAATTTCCTAATACGCGTTGCACAGCGTGAAGTTGGACCGACCCCTATTCAACCGCTAATAGCTAATTATGGACACCAACACAAATTGTAAAATTATCAGCACAACTGAGCACTAATTGCTGAAAACACAAAATTTAAATTTTCTAATACGGGTTGTACAGCGTGAAGTTGGACCAACCCCTAGTAACTAATTATGGACACGAGCACAAATTATAAAATTAACAGCACAAATGAGCACTAATTACTGACAACATAAAATTTAAATTTCCTAATAAGCGTTGCACAGCGTGAAGTTGGATCGACCCCTATTCAACCGCTAATAGCTAATTATGGACACCAGCACAAATTGCAAAATTATCAGCACAAATGAGCACTAATTGCTGAAAACACAAAATTTAAATTTTTTAGTACGGGTTGTACAGCATGAAGTTGGACCAACCCCTAGTAACTAATTATGGACACGAGCACAAAGTATAAAATTATCAGCACAAATGAGCATTAATTGAGCACTAATTACTGACAACATAAAATTTAAATTTCCTAATACGGGTTGCACAGCGTGAAACTGGACCAACCTGTATTCAACCACTAATAACTAATTACGGACACCAGCACAAATTAGCACCAACTGAGCACTAATTGTTGGTGTCTTGAAAACTTTGAAAATTACATTGGGTTGGTCCAACTTCACGCACCTCTTCGTCAACTAGCTTCTTGCGCAGCGCTTCCACACCCACTGGACTTTCTTATTAATATGTAATGAAAGTTAGAAAGCTGTACAAATTCCATCGTCCCAAGGGCTCAGAGAAGATGACTTCAGCAGAAGCCTTTAATTCTGCAAAATTATGACGGAAATGATTATACTGAAATGCACAAAGATTCAAAGTGCCCTGTATTGGATCCACAAGCAAGCCGGAGAGATGAGTATACAGCTATCAAACTCCAACTTGCAGGTATCTGTGAGAGTTTATTGGAAGAATTCTTCCAAATTCCAACATATAATACCCTAAAATAAACTTCTTCTATTGGCAAGCTGGACCGGTTTCGCTATTTTTTTTTCAGCTCATCAGACTTTGCAGTCTGCACCCTCGTACATTTATTTAAATTTATACTGCTAGCACGATTCAGTACTTAAGGGGCCCGTCTTTGTTGGTTGGCAGGCTGGTATCTTCGTCTGACGAGTTGAAAAACAGCGAAACCGGTCACGGGGTCCAGCTTGCCAACCATAACAGACGGCAGCTTGTTTTAGGCTTCAACAGTCATGTTGTAAATCCCAACCTAATGAAGAACATGTGTTTAAGCGATGAAAACACGTTTTTTGTAGGTCCTATTTTCATTGGCGAGAGGTTGAATGGTGGAATGTATGTAGAAATGGTTGAAAGATTAATTGATCATCTAATCATAGAACAATAATTAGACAACGAAAGTGACTATGAAGGAAAACAAATACAGGTATTGGACGAATACCAATTACCAGCATGTTGCAACCCCACACCCACCGCATTATACCGTTATGCGAAAATGGTTGCCAGATTTCCTGATTACTAGACTGAGCAAGAATTATTAACTGGTGCAGGAGTATTCCACGTTAAACGTTCCAAAAAGTGCGACAGGTGTTCGAAAACCGTCTGCACTGCTGTATAAAAAGAGGTGGTGCACATTTTAGGTCAAAGAGAAGGGATCCTACAAAAGGCGACACTCCATTAAAATTCTTTGTTGTTTGAAAATGCTCCACAATGACCTCGAACGCGTTCGTCCCTTTAAATCGGAGTCAGAACCAGCGCGAAATTCAAACGTATTAGCGTTGACCGACACCCATCGGCTGAATTCTTCATTTTGCGAAAAACACTCTGATTCACAGCTTCATTATTTATGAATGCTTAATTTAATAGTGGTCATAGTCGTGTACTTTATATCATATTTTGACTTTTAAATAACGTTAAAAACGTCAACTAAGTAATTAATATTATCTTTACATTTACATTTATATAATAATATAAATTGCTTTGAAAAAATAAAAATCAATATTTAGTGAGGTTACATAATTATTAATTACATTTTTTTATTTATAAAAAATATTTTACAAACACTTGGTATTTGTGGGATTAAAAAATGGTCTGTTAAATTTTTGCTATTCAAAAAACTAATGGTACATTACTTCTTTGATAATCATATCCGTTTTATTGTATCGCGTTTGAAGAATATATTAAATATAAAAATATTAGTGATATAAATCCAACTTTGATAAAACTTATTAAGTTTCAACTTACAACTCAATGTTCTTTAGGCACCTAAAGCACTGAGCCTTCTCAGTATCTGCCTTTGACGAATAAAACGAACGCTTGCAGTTCTTGTAACTGCAAGTACCTACTGCCTTTTCCACGTTCCGCCATTTCAAACAATTATAGACACAACCAAGCAAACTGAAATTACTGTTTTTGTTTATTGACAAATGTGATCTATCCACCTTTGCAGTGCTCCGCTGCTCTGCAGATGCCAACAACGCATCATTCGGCGTTGCCATATGCCACATTTTTAATTTCGTATACAGCCAGTCCGCACCAGCAACCCCGCTGTCGAAAGACGGATTGACTTTAATCGAATATTAAATCGACCGTCGTTATGATCGACACCGATAAAAGTGCTTCAAAATTCAGCGTTACTATGACAAGTATCGCTTTAACAGTGGATTAAAGTTAATCCACCTTTCTGCAGCCGGATATTTGTCAACAGTATTAACTTGCAACGAATTTTTTATAATTTGGCAACAGCTTATAGTAAGATTGCGGCCTTTCGCGAATAACAACGATCGTTCCCAATTCAGGACCTTTAAATCAGAGTCTTCTCTATCTCTCGTGTGAAAAGTGGTTTCTTTTTCAAGCGTCGCCTCTTGTAGGATCCCTTCTCTTTGGTAAGGTCATGGACTCCTATGGTTTTGTTTGTTCCCTTCTTGTCATTACAAATGAATTATTTTTCTTTTCGACTTGGATTCATCTGATTTTTTGTTTTAAGGTATATTCCGTGAATTCTTCTCTAAAGGCAACGCCATCTAACGGTGCCAATGGCAACACCATTTAGCGGTAGAAGTTAAGCTCTATATATAGCGGAACCGTAAAAGCTTTGATTATTATTATTTATTTACTTTTATAGCTTTCTATATTTAAAGGTAGAAGTAGTTGCTTCGGTAAGGCAAGCGAGAATGCATGGAATTTATATATAGGTATAATTATCATCTTGCGCGCATCAGTTTACAAGCATATTTGAGAGACGCGTCGGTATCTTTATAAAATTTTAATTATATTGTAATTTAAAATAAACATTGAAAAAATGCAAAATTTTATATTGCACCAAGGAAACGGTTTATACTGTTCTCCAAATGCCAAAATTGTAGGATGTATCAGACGTGTTCACGTAAAAATTACTAGTATATGGAAGATATAGCCCTTCCACAATTTTTTCGTCTTAGTTGGAGCTGATAATAACCTTGACTTAAAATCAAGATGACTAATGTATATAGCTCCTGACAAAAAATCTAAAATTTATGAAATGTTTATCAAAGGGACGACCAATCATTATGAGATTCTTCTGTAATGTGATCTTCCAACATATCGTATATTCGTGGATATTGGCTTTCTAAAACACCAAAATAAATATACTTTCTAATGGTAAATAATAACAATAAAGTCAAAAGTTTATTTTAACTATTTTGAGTATCTCTTTTAGTTGTCATGCTTTTACAAGTATTTTTATTTATTATTGGGCTCTAGTAAGGACAAATTTTTATTGTAGCTTAAAAAAACAACATCTTATTGAAAATAGTTCAGAATATTAAATTCAATAAACAACTACTTGCTTCAAAGTAGTTATTAGTATACTGTCTCGTAAATGAGTGAAAATAGTACAAATAATCACATTACAAACTCTTTGGGAATTAAGCTTTCAAATAATGTACTGAAAAAGTCGATTTCAAATTTTTAATGAGGTGTCTACCCCCCTAAGATAGTGAGCTGTCTCCTGCCAAAGAAGAATTTGTAGTTTTTCCTGTATTGAAAGTAATT
Source organism: Rhyzopertha dominica (assembly GCA_025024175.1). Taxonomy (NCBI): domain Eukaryota; kingdom Metazoa; phylum Arthropoda; class Insecta; order Coleoptera; family Bostrichidae; genus Rhyzopertha; species Rhyzopertha dominica. The sequence goes on along the minus strand of QCXZ01000086.1, from coordinate 9,600,272 downwards.
TATGTGCGGTATTAAAAACAAAACACTCGACGGGCCGTATCTAGTGCAATACAGTAAATTAATTAAAGCCAATCCCAATACATGAACAATCACGTTACGATCAAAATGAAATTTCTTTTAAGGGCGTTCCACAGTCAAGGTGCATACCTATTAGTGTATTTACACGTTTTATGTATAAATATTTTCGTCTATAATAACTTTTTACAATGTAGTGCAATGGTGATACGCCCCTCTCTTGGAAAAACCGTGTTAGTCGTTCATTTACAGGGAAAATTTGTTGAAATTTTTGAGAATACATCTAGACATAGTCTTTAAAGCTAAGTTTCGTTTCTTTGCGAAAAATTAATAAAAACCAAAATGCGAGAATTACAGTGTGGATGACACCATGTCATCTAGTGGCAATACGGCATCATCCACTCGTCTCTGTGGAGAACTAATCTGAACGCCAGCCCACTCTTGCGTGGCAGACGTTCTCCAACGACGATTTCTGCAACGAATGCAGTTCTCAAGCATAATAATTACGTCTATGCCATGTCGCCTGCGTCAAAACAATCTGTGGACAGCTGCTTCGGCTTATAAAACCTCCTCAGCACAGCTATAGTCCCAAAGCCAACGCCTACCTTGGCGTATACAAAGGAAGCCAGATCTATGACGTGCTGTCTGCGTTGGGACCATAGCTGTGCTGGGGAGGCTTTATAAGCCGAAACAGCTGTCCACAGATTGTTTTGACGCAAGCTTTCAACGTGGCAGCCAGTCCGGAAAAGGACAAGTCATTAAAGCAGATGTTGTCATAGGGCAAAAAAATTCTAGACTGTTTCTTAGTATAACTTTCTTCCGTGTCATGTACGCTCTTGGAATCTCTTGTGTTTCAAGATATTGAAACTGTATTTTTGTGATGTCCACGAATTTGATTGTCGTGTTAATTAAAGTTCCACAAGCCGTCACTCCCTTTATTGCGATCATCTAAAGGCGCCAACAACAGGAAGTAGACTATAGGCCCGCAAGATCTATAGTGTTGATTAATTAACTGCCCGCGTTGCCGAAACTATGAATAATACGGTCCGTAATGGGCGCATTTGATTAGCGCACCAGTACATTAACGACTGGCGCGCTTCAACAGAAGGATAGATAAATGTGTAATCGCTGTAATACCATCCGCAACCAGGCGGCCGGCTTCCTGATGCTATTAATTCATCAGACCCGTTTATGGGCCTGGTCGATTTTGGATATTTATCATACCGGGAAGGGGTGTTCTACATATTGATTAAAAATAATAATTTACGGTCTAGCTGACGCGAACGGGGACGTCCCAGATAGTCAAGTTCTGTTATAAGGGGTCGCTGTGGGACCGTTGACCCGGACCCGGCTCAAATCAGATTGATGGAAAATTAACTTAAGTGCAGCACTGAAAGCCGGCTCAATACAGGTGCCCCGCTTCGCTGAGGCTTTTGTCAAAAGAATAACGAGAATCCAGCCCAGTTCGACCTTTGTTGATGAAACGTGCAATCCATTTATTGCTTTCAAAAAACAAGATCCGACTAAATTCCAAAACAACGTCTGTTTCTCCTCGCGATCGACTGGTTTCGAACTGGGATTCTAGAGTGCTGCTGCGAGGAGAAAAACAATGGGGAATTGAAATTGCAGATCTTCCTGCGACGGCGTGAAATAAATTCAACTCTCGTCAGTGCTTCCGCTACAAACAGCACGGGCCTCGGTTGTTTGAAGTTCGCATTAGCAAAAGAATATCCTCAGTGCTCGCTGACTGTTACGTAATTACTTCTTTCTGTATTAAATTTCAATTCGCCCTTCTGTGCGCTCATGCTTATTAAAATCATCAGTCGACTGTAATCTGCAATCTTTCACAGGAATACCTGCATTCAGACAGCTTTAGACYTTTTAAAGGAAGCCTTCCTTTTAGCGTACTCGAAAAGTTTCCCTTTACAACATCCCACGATGTTAATTAGTGTCTTGCTTGGAAAGTTCACGGTGTGCTGTCAGCTAGAGGATGTAATCCTTAATGCATTTATAATTTATTGATGAACAAAGTGGGCCTGCGATAAACAGCTCGGTGAACACGTCACGAAAACACTGCAGAGGATTCACCGAGTGGTTAACGACATTCCTTTGACAGGTACTGAAAACTTTCAAAATTACCAACCACCAACGCAATTTTAGGAGAGAAAATCGTTCGAGTCGCACTGTTTATTCCAGCTCTATACCTATGAAACCGGAAATCACACATAGAGGGCCATGGCTACAAATGTACGTTCGCGTTACTTTGTTGTTCTATCGTGGGTCAGCGACCCCTTCTTTAGGAACTGCGAAGAGTGGAAGTAAGCATAAAAACTAAGGATAAGTTAAGTATTATTGGTATCAGTGCCGTCTAATAGTTATAGTTTTTTTTATATACTTAATATATGTGGTTATTTTGATAGACATGGTGCATTCTGTGCATTGTCGGTGATGGCCAGTGTCATCTAGCAGTGGCAACACACTAACACTATGTACCGATAGACTTATCTACAGCTCCCTGTAATCGACCAATACAATAACTTGATGAAAGACGTATGTCTAACCATTCTAAACCGTGGACTAGACGAAGTTCTAAACACAGTTCTAAATTAGGTGTGATTCTGACCGGATGCTTTTTCTCACACGGTCACATGTCACATAAATTAAAAATTGAAAACTGATCCATATTCTCTAAGTGGATTTATTAATTAATTCTTCAAAAGAAAATATTCTTAATGTGAACTTCCACTTTATTTTTGGATTTTCACATAAATTATATCATACAAGCAGGTGGCGGCGGCAAGACCAATGATATCGAAATAGAAACAGACACGGCGTAAAAAGTAAATAATGAAACGAAATGTCTGACAATTGCAATGATAATTTAAAGAACTAAGTTCCGCGAAAATTAGAAGTGAGATTGTTACTTTAATAAAGGTAGCAATTATTAGTTAGCTTTATTTGATCCATATTGCTTATGCAAAATTGTCAACGTGTGACTGAAATATTCAGACAATAGTAAAAGCATAGATATAGATATTTACTTCGACAAGGAAGGTAGGTATATACGAGGGGCAAGTAGAAAATAAGGTTCCCAACGCTGTACACTCGCCGCGCGAGATGCTAGGCGAAATCCGGCAACACAGCCTTGATTGTTGGTCCCCCCACTCCATTCCCACTACCGGGAGCGATGGCTGCGACGCTCAGTGCCGGTATAACAGCTATGCGCAATGCAGCCCGCTATCGCCGTCACCGCCAGGGATTCGATTTTTAAACGCCAAAAAGCTTAAACCTATTGAATTTCATATACAGTTGGAAGGGGTTTATGGTAAAGCTTGCATCAGCGTCCAACACGTCCGCAAATGGTGCAGGGAGTTCTCCGAAGGACGGACAATCTTCCACAACGAGCAAAGGAGTGGGAAGCCATCGGTGTCTGACGAAGTCGTGGCGTAACGCTTTGGGAGTTAGCTGACCGGGTTCATGAGGTTTGTGAAAAAAACATCGACAGCATTTTGACCGAAAAGCTTGGTTATCGCAGTGGCAGTGGCAGTGCGCAGTGGGTCCCGCACATGCTTGCAGAAACCCACAAAGCAATCGCGTCAAGTGTGCCGAGGGGTTTCTTCAAGAATGCACCGAGAATACCGAAGAATTCTTGGACTCCATTATTACGGGAGATGAAACATGGTGTCACTACGTCATTTCGGAAACAAAGGAACAGTCAAAACAATGGCGCTATTCCGGATCGCCTATGCCGAAGAAGTTTAAGCAGACGCTGTCCGCAGGAAAATTATGGTTACGGTGTTTTGGGACCGAAAGGGCGAATTTATGCCTAAAGGGACCACAATAAATTCGGACAGGTACTGCGAGACGTTGATGAAACTCAAAAGAGCCATCCAAAATCGCCGGAGAGGAATACTGGCCAAGGGCGTTAGGCTGCACCACGACTACGCGCGCCCGCCTGTCTCTCGACAGACTACACCCTACTGGACAAATTCGGCTGGAAATTGCTTGATCATGCCCCCTACAACCCTGATCTTGCTCCAAGCGACTTTCACTAGTTTCTGAAATTGAAGCAACACTTGGGTAGACAACGCTTCAGTACAGATGAAGAGGTGAAGGAAGAGGTCACCAAGTTCATCGGTGGCCTACCGGTGGAGTACTTCGAAGCGGGTTTTCAGAAGTGGATAACTCGTCAGGGAAAATGTGTAGAAAATCTGGCGACTATGTAGAAAAATAGTTTAAAGTACAAGATTTCAGATATTTATTGCTATAAAAAATTCCTTACACCTGAAAAAATGTGGGAACCTTATTTTTTACTTGTCCCTCGTAATTCTTATATGCACACATTTTAAATAAATAATCATGCCGGAAAGGTTGCACTAAAGAAACATTACACAGTATTTTTCAGGTACCAAAAGATGAAAAACTTGTGTACAGTGTATAAAAGCAGTTTGTGGTACATATCCTAATATTAGGCAAAACTTTTACTATTAATAATATAAAAGTTTTCTACAATGCATCAGACGTGTCCACGTTAAAATTATGAATGTATCAAAGATACAGGCCACCCACACCTCTCTTCTACCTTTTATTACATATGCATACTATTTATAATTTTAAAGTACAGGTTTCGGTCTGTATTCCTGTCATAATTATGTCATTACATAATATCAAGAAACATTGTTAATGCTCAAAGATCTTAAGATGATAATAAAGAAGTATTTGCGCGAGTTACGATGACCCATCGTGACCGGCAGTAACCTGTTGTTATGTCAGGAACTGCAAACTGAACCTGATATAATGATGAGTTGACATTGTCGTCATGGTCACGATACCAGGGAACATCGAGCAGTATTTTAGACATTCTTAATGTTAAGTTCATACATACGTTGTAGTATAGCTGTAATTCTAAAATAAATAGTTTTTAAAAACTATTTTCGGGTTTTCAATATTCTAAATGGCGCAGTCAGTAGGATATTTCTAAACAGCCGTGGACAAACATCACCGTACGCTGGTCGGTTTTAACCGTTTATTAGAAATATTCGAAACCGTTCGATCTCGGACATTGTGTTGAAATAACCCACTGGAAACAGCATCGACGCAACGACGACTCAAGCATCGCTCGAACCTATAGGCAACTATATTAAGGAAAAGAAGAAAGAAATAATCAAGAAAGAAGAAATAAAGAACATATGAAGCTCAAAACAATAATTAAAATCATCGCAACGTAAGTACTAGTTTTGCTCATACATTTTATTGCTTTATAGTTATAAGACAGCTCATTGTTAGACTATCTCTCAGTATTTAATGCAAGAGCAAGATATTGACGATATCATAAGTAAAATCAATTGGTTAAGAGTAGACGAAAGTAATTCGCTAAATTCAGATCAAAAAGTTATAGAAACAATGACCACCCCGACTGATATTGCACTGCTTAGATACCAAGCGGACAACATTCCATTGTTTGATGGGAATCCGAAACAATTAAACAGATTTATTGCCTCATCTGAAAAATGCTAAAAAAAATCCAAAACCGTCTGTTCCTGCAGACCCAATAAATTCATGTTTATTAGATACAATTCTAAATAAACTAAGAGGTAGGGCCGCAGATCTAATTTGTTCAAGATCGGAGCTAAGCTCTTGGGACAAAATCAKACAAACACTGATCTTGTCATTTTCGGACCACCGAGGAATTCATTGCCTTATACAGGATTTAATTAACATGAAGCCAGTAAGACATGAAACGCCTTTACAATTCGGATTGAGAATTCAGGACACTCGTAGTTTACTTTTTCCTAAATTAAATGCTACTATTACTGACGCAAATGAGGCTTTAGTACAAACAAAACATTACGACAGTTTTGCTTTGAAAACATACATTAATGGTTTGCCTTATAACTTACAATTGGTTGTTCGACTTAAAAATCCCACTAGTTTAGAACAAGCCATGTCATTTGTCACTGAAAAAGAAAATTTCAAAAACTCCAGTAATCCTCAAAATTTTACTTTTAACGCTTACAGACAACAAAATTCTAAGCCGGTTCAAAATTACCAAAAACCACAAATAAACGTAATTTCTGCACCAGTAACTGTGTATTGGCAAAAATAGGTAACATGATCGTATCTGGCAACCGCATAATGATACAAATGCGAATTGTGATACATTTTGAGTTGCAAACGAGATGTATTAAAACCTTCCAGATGACTGACATAGTTACGGAATTTTTAGACAAGTATGCTTATTCGATGTTTCAATACAGAAAATTCAAATTGGTAAATTCGTTGTAAAGTAAAATAATCAAAATGACGATTTCTTTTTAGGTTTGATTAGTAAATAATTTAAACTTTGTATTGGCAAAAAGTAAGTAACATGATCGTATCTAGCAACCGCATAATGATACAAATACGTTTGTTTAAAACTATATTTAGCGGTCTGGGCATTGCCGGTTTGCTAGTTATACACGACGAGAGTGTTTACTCAGCTGCCTAAGCTTGACCAAAATTTACCTGTTTCCGAACAAAGGTTATATGCAGATTGCACCCTTGCGATTTTAATCGGTAGTTCCCTACACCTTACCAAATTTCGTGGATTTCCTAATAAGCGTAATTTGTATCTTGATTTGTATTTTGAACGAAAAAAACGTGGATTAATTAATGGACTGGGGTCAATTATCAAAATTATTACCGGCAAACTCGATTCAGAAGATGCCAAGATTTATGATGAAAAAATCCAAAGTCTGGCTTCCAATCAGAAAAAATTAGCATCAGTCATTAAACAACAAATAAGCATTTTACAAACTACAATTCAGGACTTTAATGAAAGTATTTCCATTTTAGCACAAAATCAAATTGTAATTGCAAGCCAATAACTCAAATAGAAAAATACGTATACCAATCAAAAGCAGGTCAATATCACATATTCAAATCGTTACAGAATACCAAACAATTATTCAGATTCTAGATACCCTTGAGAACGCAATTTCGTTTTGCCAAATTAAACATTTTACACAACTCTATTATACAGAGTCAAGAATTGTTAATCGAAATTAAAAGCATTCAGAAACATTTAATTAATGAAGAAAAGTTACCTTTCGAACCATTAGCAGAAAATATTTTACTGTTTGAAAAGATAGCTACCGTCAAAAGTTACTGCAAAAGTGATCAATTAATATTTATCATAGAGATACCTCTGACAACAAAAGAACATTACAATTATTTCAAAATTTTTCCATTACCAATCCAAATTAAAGATCACATCGAATTAATTGTTCCAACGTCAAAATTTTCAATTATGAATGAGCAAAGCTACATACTTAGCAACGAACCCTGCAAGAAAGTAACGGACACTGAACATCTTTGTAAAGACGTCAACGTAGAGAAGAAAACAAGAGGATCACGATGTGAAGTACAATTATTGAAGCTTGAAGAAAACGTGACCAATTGCAACCGATTTCCGATAAATTTAACGAAACTTAAATTACATAAACTTTTAAATTTTTAATAACTTTACCGAAGAAAATTAATGCTATTCAAACTTGTAATGATCAAGAAGAAATTGTTCCACTTCATGGTAACTACGTACTGCAGCTTATCTCAAATTGTATGGTAAAAATCGATCAATACGTTTTAAAAGTATATGAAAATATATTAAATTATAAACCAATTTTGCTACCGGAAATAATTGTATCAATGGGAATGGCAACACCGTCAGGCCCAAGATCACCACTTCAGCTTGACGAAGTCCACATAGAAGACCTGAAGACTTTGCAAGCCAAATTAAGTAATCAAGAACAGTCCCTACGTCAAACAGAACTTCCATCAATACTCAAGTTTAATAGTATTGATATTTGGACAGTCATACTTTATTGCTTGTTATTCATGTTAGTCACCTATATACACTGTTCAAATATGTTCTAGCAAAAAATTCAATTCGGAAGGACTGCAAGATCAGCCAATGCTACGAGACATGTTTGGCAAATTCGACCAATCGAATCCAAATTTAGCGACATGCCATCCAGATGTATCTCGCTCACTAAGGGTGGAGGAGTTACGATGATCCATCGTAACCGGCAGTAACCTGTTGTTATGTCGGGAACTGCAAACTGAACCTGATATAATGATGAGTCGACATTGTCGTCATGGTTACGAGACCAGGGAACATCGAGCAGTAGTTGTTAGATATTCTTAATGTTAAGTTCATACATACGTTGTAGTCTAGCTGTAATTCTAAAATAAATAGTTTTTAAAAACTACTTTCGGGTTTTCAATATTCTAACTCGCCCAATTTTCCTTTGTGAGTTTAAACTGGGCCACAAAAGCGACAAACAAACGTCTGTTGCAAAACGGGTTCCAGGAATTTCTGAATGAATGAAACGCTCGAAGTTGAAGAAGGACGTGGGCGAAAGATTGCCATCGAGGATGAAAAACTAAATGCTCTAGTCGGAGTGAATCTATGTATTATAAAACAGTTTTAAAAGTATCATAAACACTATATACACCCTATGGATTAGTAATCAATGTGGCATACATATATATAACTGGGATGACCTTATTGAGACGAAATGAATGATTACTCTCACCCTACGACTAGTTTCGCCCTATTGGGACTCGTTGGGTAGGGGTAGAGAGTAAACTGACTACAGCAAACCGAGGCATGCGGACTGGAGTGTAAGAGAGCTGATGCCCTCAGTGCCATCTAAACGGAACTAGGCTCTGAAAGACACCGACCCAGTGCAATTTCCTGCCGATGACATCGGAGATACTTCTACATTTGATAGTTTTTTTGTCAAACAGCGAATATCGTCCAAATTTATTTGTATTCAATTCAAGTTAATTTCATTGTCAACGTCGGTATCAGCATTTTTATGTTCATTGCACTTCTTGTAAATGGAGGATTGTACTCTACTTTAGCAGTTTACCTGTCGTACGATCTGTGTGGTGTGGCGTATGTGCTTATTCTAGTATAAATAATGCAAATCTTAAATCAGTCTAACACTTGAGACTCGAAGACCCCCGGAAGGACCCGATCCTCTAGTTACAATGTTTGTTCAATTACTTTTGTCTTTATTAATGTTTTATTACTTACTTTATGTACCTGTGTTTGTTTACAAGACTTATTTTAATATTAATAATAGATTGTTATGTTAACAGAACCTAAGTCTTATCACTCCTACCCTCGTCCCAAGTTCTGTTTCAGGTACCAACCTTCGGCAACGCAAACAGCTCACACCCTACTGTATCATCCCATTAGTCAAGAGAGTAATGGCTTTGATTTAGATTTTTGGTGACTATTGAATTGTTACAGAAACGAAGCGCTCATGTATCCATTGAATGGAAAACGATAAAATGTGTTAGCCTGCGCGAGAGCAAGAGAAGGCTTCTTCCGATCACGATATCTCGGAGATATTCCGTGAATTATTAAATGACACCTAAAAACGTCGTTCAAAAATTAATACGAGTTCGATACAGCGGCTGACGTCACGTCTGCATTCGAAGACGCTTTCCGTAGGCATTTTGCAGCGACCCGACAACATTACCGAAAATAACATCCATAAAAAGCGACGAAAGGATGCGAGGAAAAAACTCGAGCGATTCAGATTGGAAATTTATTTCAAAGGGATGAACTGCGCCACCAGGGTGCAGCAAATCGACGGCCGGCGTCTGAACTTGAGTGCGGTCGCTCAAAGGGAATTGCATATTTGCGCGTTGTTTCTTGGATTAATTGATTCTGCACGAGTTTGCGGTATCTTCCCGTCCCCCAGCTTTGTGAGCGCTACTTTACATAATTAAAATACCCCGCGACACGCGTTCAAGTTCACGTATCGACGCCACAGCACGCCTAGGAAGCTAATAAATTTAGAAATTCAAATCAGATGCCAGATGGTAAACAAAATGTCACCCCCAGCAGTAAACGCGCCGAGGTGCTAAACAAAAGAGTAAAGTTCATGGAAGCTGGCCACCCAATTAAAGGGAAATGAGTTAAACCTTCATCGAATAATCCCCAGCAAAGTTGTGAGTATTTAATCTGAAATTTTCGATTCATCCCGCTGATTCGATTAAAATCGAAAAGAGACCGAAGACATGTTTGACGTTTGCATAATACTACCTAAATTGAAATTCAGCTAAGCAATTTAGCCCTTTGCAAGAAGTAATATTCGCGAAGGAGCTTTCCATATTAATCGCTGAAGTAGTCCCGTAAATACGATAAAACTTTGCTACTAAATTTGAAGAGTGCGCTTCTTACAAAAACATAATTTAAATATAATCACTAAATCAACTAAATAACTTACTTAGGATACGATAACAGATAGACATAAACTAATAATACTTTTATTTGATGCCTTCTATTGACCCTTGACTGAAGCAGTAATGTCACAAGCAAGTTAGTAACGGACGTTCATAAAAAGCGGATCCAGCTACAGTTTCCTCTTTCTAAAGCAGGCGTAGCGCCTACTCTGTAAATTATTTCGTATAATTAGATGTACATTTGACGTTTAGCCCATTTGACATTTATATTGTTTATTGCACTGATGAAAATAATAAGCTATTACTGTTAGCTGTGATTGGCATGGGCATCGTTGCTTCTGGGGAAACATTTACGAATCGTGGAGTACCCTACGTATAACCGCAACGTCAGTGCAAATTGCTCGTTTGATAATCGACAGTAGTGACAGTTCAGGTTGTTGCACGATGTACGTTCACGGCAATAAAAACCACCATCGGCTTATACGGTTTTTTTATGAACGCCCATTAGTTCGAATAAAAAGGCAACAACTGCTACATCGCAAGGCTAGAGAAAAAAGTAATTAAAGTTTATTTAAAACTTCTGAATCTTTTGAGTGCTTATTTTACTTCCACATCCAACGGATGGGAAGTATTGTATCGCGAAAAAAATTTTCAATAATTTTTTTATTTGCTCATTCGCTTTAAAATGGCCGAAAACGCAAAAAAAACAAAATTTGAGCAAAAAAAATTTCTTGTCTGTGTGTGTGTCTGTGGTTTTGTTTGTATACGCGATAACTTTCGAATGACTTAATATATGAACTTGAAATTTGGCAAACGTATAAATCTCAACTACCCAAAGCGACCTATTGTTTATGGAGTAAGTACGATATCGAGAAGGGGGCAAAACTGGAGGGTAACTACCCTTTTTGCAAATTTTTATTTTTTATATTTTTTTCTTTTTAGTATGTGATTAGTAGTATAACTGCGAGTATTATTCATTCTTATAAATTTTCGGTGCAGCAAACTGTTTAGAAGATATTAGCAAAAAAGCGTCACTTAAAGAAAACGGTTTTTCCTAAATATCTCCGAATATACTTAATATATTCAAAAAAAATGAAAATGCCATCAGATACAAAATAAAGTTTCTCACAAAAAGTTCCTTAGAAAATTTATTCAAAATTTTGACATTTTCGAAATATTTCCAAAAAACCTATTTTGGTCCCTGCTCGTACGATTTTGTTTTAATTTTGGTATTATATATAAAATCAAATTTCTGATCAGAAAGCACTCTTGTAATTTTTTGTTAAGTTAATAATTTTCGAGTTATTTGGAAAAACCGATTTTAAAATTTATATATTTTTGCTAATATCACGGGGACTGTTTGTCTTAGAAAGAGACAAAATGCTCAAAATCTGATTACTAATCGTATAGCATAAGAAATAAAAACGTAAATGTAATTTTGACAATTGGATGTGTAAGTATTGATTCAATTTGCATCGGTTTTTTATACAGTTGACGTGAGGTTTTGGTTCCACAGTACGCAACTTTTTTTCAATTATGTAGCATTTTAAAAGCTCAAGGCAGAAAAAATTATTGTTATTAAAAAAACAACAAAAATCACTGTGAATGGACTGTAACTTCGATACACCCGTAATTTCAACGCGAGTGGGTCTGATGCATTATAGAAAAACTTATGAAGTTTTTTCTAACATCATAGGTGAGGCTATGCGTCAGAAACTGCTTTCATCCACTGTCCACGCGTTTTTTTATCTTTTGCCAAAAACAGTGCAATTTTATTTTCACCGTGCGATCTGCAATTACTTAAAATTAAAAAATAATGAAAATTTAATAAAGGTACCGATGCGCTCCTCAAATATGCTAGTAAAATCAGGGTGCGTTAAGTTGGCCCGGCAATTCGTCATTTTTCAAAATATTTTTACACAAGTGAAGAATGCTAGGCAAGTGCTAACGAACGCTGTCATTTTTATAAAAAATGCTAGGTAAATAAAGTAAAAAAATAATGTAATTTGCCGGGCCAACTTAACGACAGCCCGGACATATTAAATATTTACAAAATTATTTTGCTATTTATAGAATGCTCAAGAAATGCTAGCGAGCGCTAGGGTTTATTTTAAAAATGCTATGTAAATAAGGCCCTACGGATAACTTAAAGTTGCCGGGCCAACTTAACACCAGCCCGGACTTGGTTATTTTTTTTGCAGTTTTTGTCATTAGTCCGTGAATGCTAGCGAAATGCCAGCGAATGCTGGGGTTTATTTTAAAAATGCTATGTAAATAAGGCAGTACGGATAACTTAAAGTTGCCGGGCCAACTTAACACCAGCCCGGACTTGGTTATTTTTTTGCAGTTTTTGTCATCAGTCCGTGAATGCTAGCGAAATGCTGGGGTTTTTCTTAAATGCTAGGTAAACAAGGCCGTAATAATAACTTAATATTGCCGGGTCAACTTAACGACCGCCCGGACATGTGAAAAATTTACAAAAATTTGTTGCTATATATAGAATGTTCAAGAAAAGCCAGCGAATGCCAAAGTATATTTTAAAAATGCTATGTTAATAAGGCCATACGGATAACTTAAAGTTGCCGGGCCAACTTAACGCCAGCCCAGACCTGGTTATTTTTTTGCACTTTTTGTCATCAGTCTGTGAATGCTAGCGAATGCTGGGGTTTATTTTAAAAATGCTATATAGATAAGGCCGTACGAACAACCTAATGCCTTACCGGTCCTGTTTATATTTTGCAATGTTTGTCATCACTCATCAGTCTAGAAATGCTGTTAACGAATTATGGAGTATACTTGTATTTTAAAAATACTTAAAATTACAACTTCATGTTAGGCCGGAGCTGTTTGTTTTTGGCAGTTTTTGTTATCTCTCTGTATACCAGGCTTCAAAATCTATGAAACTCGTAAAATCTTAAGAAAACCCTCCAAATTAATTTTTATTAATTCATGTTGTAAAATAGTTCGCACTAATCTATGACAGCCCGACCCTTTCGTAGCTGGTGGAACTTTTGCTTAACATTCTTTGCTTTGACCTAAACAAATGTTTCGTTTTGAACAGGGCTGTCGATACTGTCATAAATAGTTGAGATTACTTTACATGATTTTACAAGTTTATTCATGGCTCTTGAAAGCTGTATACCCACTAAAATTCGTTTCTTTCAACTCTTGTACCAATTTTACATGGCAGGGATGAAATTTATTAACATGAACAATACAGCATATTAATGATTGTCTCACTCCAGTTCTATTCAGTTGGTTTTGGCTGGTGTGATGGTACTTTTCTCTCACTTCGAGTACTAACACTTCATTCTGTGGATTCGTAGGTGTTTTTCAGATGCAATTTTTTTTGCAATTTGCGCTCTAAGTTTCGGAAACTCTTTTGACGTACAGAGCTGTTCGCAGCGGCTACAGCATTCTTTCCGCATTTCCCATAAATGATAAAAGTGATCATGGGCGTACCGAAGGGTGGCAGCTGCCCCCCCCCCCCCGGACCTGGACTGCCAACTCTGGGCCCTTTCCACCTTCCATACATTTAGCTAATTAATTAAGTACGTATTTACGAAATTATTAATGAAGTAAAATTTATAGATAAGCGTATTTCACAATTTTCATCCAGAACTCATATTTGACCTATGCAAATGACATTCAATAAGTCGTTGTCAAACTGTTTCCAAGGTTATTTTGGCCAGGTGTTATAATACAATTTCTACTTTGCTCAGCTCTTCTAATATGTTTTCTTATAGGGATTGTTCAACTATGCATGATGCTGTTATGTAGAATACACAGAATCGGTCACATATTGTATATTGTATTTGGCGGTAACTCCAATCTTCTTAGTTCCAAATTTCAAAATTAATACAGAGAAACAAAAAAATTCAAAAATATCAGTTATTTCGAGCAAAAATCCATCCGAACTAACAGTTACGAGTCTATTTAACGTAAGTATTAGTATTATAAGCACAAATTAAAACGAGGTGTGCTGTTAAAATGCCAGTATACAAAAAACTTTTTGAAAACGGATTAAATATATTTCAGTTTATTTAAATGAGGCTTAATTTGGTTAAAATATTAAGTGCTGGATTAATTTTTGGAAGCAGTGCACTGGCGGACTACGGAGGTTGGCTTAATTTAAAAAAATAATAGCTAAATGAAAAATGGGATAATCAAATAAACCCAAAGGTTCAGTCTAAATAAAAGATGGTATATTCTGTACTGTGTTCATAACAAAGCATGTCTTGCATAATTTTATGCAGCTATCTAATTCTGATTTTACACAGTACCTACTCATAATGTGTACAAAGTCGTCGTCGAACATTGAGATGTAATATGCTATCATTTTAGTGATGTGTTGCGGTGTCTGGTTATTATCTCGCATTTATATAATTGACCCAACAGCACTATTTTCGATTTATGCCCTGCTCATTATTCTAGCCAAAGAGCAAAAAGAAGTACTCAAATTTGATCTATTTAAAATATCAGATCAATGAGATCACGGTTTTTAATCCAAAATTTGCTAATATCCAAGTTGAGTGGAGTATTATCGATGTGCTCATATTCAGTTTCAGATGACGATATTAGGCGCTTTAAGCACATAAACAATGCTTTTTTGATTAAAGTTAAAAACATAAATTACTTTTATGTCACAAAAACTGCCGCAGAAGTAATAATCGAAGTATAATAATTTACATTGCCATCATAAGATTAATTGAATTAATTGAATACCTACATTTGTAATAATTTATTCTGTGCGTTTAATTGTTAATCCTTGCATATTTCGGTATAGTCAAGTAAATTTCGTAAAAATTTTTAACATACGTTTTTGGCGATATTGGGTCATTTTTTACAAATCGATGACAGCCAGCAAGATGAATATAATACATGGTACGATTTTTGCAGCTTGAGAACAATAACAAATGATGGTTTTAAAATATGCTGAAATTTGAGTAAGATTAGATGTATGAGTGAATGTATGAGAGATAAAACGACCATCAATGTAATGCTGATTGGTGGAGTTTGGCCAGCTGACGCATAATGCTGGAGTTTATAACTAGTATTTTTAAGTTCAACTAAGATTAGCTAAACTAGCGGCTTAAATCATTACAGTCTTACGTACTGTTTCACGACCAGGTTGTTTCCTCATTCTCAGTTTTGATATTTTTTTATCTATACTAGCTACCTATTCACTCCTAACTTAAATTTCTGATGCTTCTAATGCGAAAAGTTGAAACTAAAAAATCGGTTAATTAATTATTTCACATGTGCAAATTCCAAATCATAAAACGTGGTTCTATTAGTAGATGCTTAAGGCGAAATTTATATTTCTTTGGTAGCTCGTTTGACATTACTATAGATTATGTGGGTCGCGGATCTTTATTCCACCAAATAAAATGTATCTACTAATATTTTGTTAAACGTGATAGACATGCAACTGAATGTGCTAAATATCGCCCAACTGAGATCATCAATAATTGAGTTTGGAATAAACGAGCTTTTGAGAACAGTATATAAAAACATAAAAAACTTGGGCTTTCACAGAAGATGTTTTAAGTCACCTTGCAGAAAATTAACGAAGATTATTCATGAAATAAAAACTTCGTTAATTACTTAGGTACATAATCCGATAAAGGCACATTTTTGTTTATGTTGAATTATTCACTAAGGGAAATTCCTGCTTTGCCCTCCCCTCCCTTAGACCAAAAGCTGGGTACGCCCATGATACTGATATTCATGTCAGTTTTTTCGTCGGTATTGTAAAATACAGCTTTGAAAGTGGTAATGATTTTTTTCTTTGACGTCAAAGTGATAAAAGTAATAGCCGTCGTGGATTCAAATTTGAAACCAAACAGCTAGCAATACGTATGTTAGGTTGCGGCAAAAAAACAATTAGAAATATCACTCTAGTTAATACAATATTTTTGATTGTTTGTGGCTTTATTTTGATTCATGGACTGATGATAAAAATTGCAAAAAATCAAGAGGACCTGGTTGCCGTTAAAATAGGCAACTTTGAGCTATATCTACGGCCTTATTTAGGTCTTATTTTAAAACAAACCCCAGCATTCGCTAGCATTAATGAACTGATTATAAAAGTGGTAATAACAAACAGTTTTTTTGCTGGTGTATAGGAACCGACAGCTTAAGTTGGTCCGGCAAGTTTAAGTTATGCGTACGGCCATTTTGTTTTTTTTTGTTTGTTTTTGTTTTGTTAAACAGCTTGTTCTCTTGTTTGATTGTTCCCATACGCTGGCATTAGAAGATTCAATAATAAAAACAATATTTAATTATATCAAACACATTAATAAAATAATAAATGAGAAAGATGCAGTACCACCGGACTTCAGCAGTTGAGAGCGCCAGGCTTTGAAATGACATTAGCTAACACAGCGTTTTTTATTATTGCCCAACCATTTTGCCGCACACCCATTAACATAAATGTAAAATAAATAGAAAATAATATCGTTGTATTTGTATTCTTTATTGTTTTGTATTTTTGAATTTATAATAAACATAGGTGTAGGTATTGTGTTAGTTGTTTTCTTATTAGAACAACCAAAAATCTGGAAGATAAACAGAATATATTTAGTACGGTCCAATTTAAGTTAACCACCGTTGTTAGTACGTGAAGCAAAGTTAATTACTTGCATCTGGTAATTTACGTAATTAAGGTAAATATATATTTCTTACATACTAACAATTTAATGCTGCACGCCTCAAGCCACAAAATTATTTGTTGTATTACATTCTTCTCGAGATTCTTTTTTATTTTACGCATAAGGGCGCTAAATATTTTTTGAATACTCACTATCAAATACAAAGATATCCAGCATAAGTACTAAATTAAATTACAAGAAAGCTTCGCTCATCAGATATGTAACTTTTGCCTACATTTTTAAAACTTTTGAAACGAATATTACAGTACGGTCCCATTTAAGAGGGGCGTTTAC
Source organism: Rhyzopertha dominica (assembly GCA_025024175.1). Classification (NCBI taxonomy): domain Eukaryota; kingdom Metazoa; phylum Arthropoda; class Insecta; order Coleoptera; family Bostrichidae; genus Rhyzopertha; species Rhyzopertha dominica. The sequence goes on along the minus strand of QCXZ01000086.1, from coordinate 9,583,068 downwards.
CTAGCGCGAAGCGGGTCATTTCAAGCACCTACCGTTTTACATTTTACCGAGCTATTCGCAACTTTTTCGAAGTGAAGTTTCGACATGGCAATGACAAAAGATGTAGCTACAACGTAAAGTTCGAGTTTTTTCTGAATTTGGTACGGTAATGTAAATATTTGTTGTTATATTTTGCTTAAAAATGCGCATTTTTGGCGAGCTATATCTCGAAAACTAAGGCACATAAACGAAAAATTCGAACTCCACGTTGTAGCTACATATTTCTTTGTACACTACCAAAAACATGAGCACGATAAATAAGTAAAAACATTCAAAAAATCTAAAACCGCAAACCCTTTCGCACGAGTCCGTCAAGAGAGCGGAATGCGGATGCCCATCCCCACCAGGTCCGTCGCGTGGTATCCAGAGAATAGTGACGCTAAGATACAAACCTGTCGGGAATGATCGAGCGGTATACGATTTATTCCGATAAGACTGGATTTCTAAAATTGTATGTCTAAATACACGTGACAAGTTTAATGTTAAAAGCTCTTTCACATTAGTTTACTGTCTGCCGAAGCAATGGGGAGGCGGAATGAAAATTATTATAAAAGTTCCTCCAGAAATCATAGTCGACATGTAGTTAGAATGAAATGCTATAGAGTTCATATTTACAGAAATCAATGGGTTATTCCATATTTTGAATAACCTGGTATAATATCATAATATGTTACTAATATCATGCTTATTTTTTATGCACACGCTGCAATCAGCAATTTTCCGAATATTAGTTTAGCCCGTCTGATCTTTGCGTGATTTCAACCTATCGGCTATCCTCTTACGTCCCATGTCCCGCTGGTAACACGGGTTGCATAGTTTACATTTTGCCCGATCGCTCCAAGTAAATGCCCCTCTTAAGTTTACCGCCGTTGTTAGTACGAGGAGCCCGTCACGATGACGCTACACCAGAACTTGAAAAAGCATTACAGATTGCATTCTATTAATTTAGATGTTCTGTGATGGGGACTCCACTGCAATAGAAATGTTATCTGGTTTGAAACTACACTCCCAAGATGCATAATTAAAAGCATTTTGGCACAACATAATTCCAGTGATGTTTCTTGAGATCTGCAATAAAAACAAATGAACGGACACCTCCTTTGAATGGATATATTTCAGAGACTCCATTTACACTGATTATACGTGCCTGCTTGAATTATTCATTATTTGTACAGAACTTTCATTATTTTCATTTCTTGCAATAGTTGTTTGTAAATATAGATTTCAGTAGATTTGTTGATTTTTCGCAATGAAGTATTTTGCCCCTAAATATTTTTGGAATGCTCAGTATCAAATAGAAGAATATCCAGCATAAGTACTAAATTAAAATACGAGATATGTAACTTTTGCCTACATTTTTAAAACTTTTGAAACGAATATCTTGAAAATTTTTCGCCATACAGCCACACGTTTTTCACATTTTCGTACTTAGAAAGGAAGGAAGCCAGGAACGGCAAAGATCATAACATCAACGCCCAAAGAGAAGAAAAAAAAGAAAGTCAAAGTATTGAAAAAGTGAAACGAAAAATAACAGATACAAATGAACCTCTTCCAAGCAAGGCGAAATAGAAGAATTTGAACAAAGATTCTTCTTCAAACCCTGGGAGCACTTCTTTTAGAACCCCGGATTCTTCTATATATGAGGGAAGTTTTTATTTAAAAAGTTCTTCAAAGGAAACGCAGTATATTGCGTGCGATAGCAAATGTTCTCCAGACCAACGGGGATAAATTTGGATGATGTGTTGTGTATCAATGCTGGGCGCATAAAGAATGTGCGGGGTGGAAGCTGAAGTTTACGTATGTGATTTCTGTAATTCAGTTTTTTGTGTTTATTTTAATCTTTTAATCCTAACGTTTAGTTTCTTTACATTTAAGCTGCATTCAAAATAAATGTTTGGGTAGTTTATTAATATTATTTTGATCAAACTATTCATTTGCTATTCCACTTTAACCAGGTGGTAGTGTATACTAGGGTACTGAAAATCTAGTAGTGCAAAATGTATTTTCGTAAAACATTATTGTTTTTTATAATACTTTAATTCGATTATAAACGGTGTTATTCAGAAATATTTTATTATCCCATCCAACACACAATAAAGCTTAAACGGTTCATTTATAACAAATTCAAACATATACAAACTTGATACCTATTCCACATTTGTCGACTTTACTCAATAAATAAATGATTTACTTTACGAACTCAGTAGAAGAAAATGGGAGATCCCATTGCTAGATAGCAATCTCAAAATTAAGGAATGTGGAGAAGTGGAGAATCTTGTGTTGGATACGTGCATAAACATTCAATTGCTCCTTGCGCTTGACGTGTTACCGAAACTCATTATTAAAACTACATTGTCATATAATCCCACCCAGCTGGACTCGGAATGGTTAATTCGGAATGTTCACACTCGAGCGGTTCGTTTGAAATTACCGTCATGAAAACGGAATTCATCCGCAACTAGCGTGCTGGTGACAATGGGGTTAAATTCTAATTCTAACCTTAACGGTCCGGGGAGTAAGCGAGTTAATAATTGAAGTTTGCGCCATTGCAGCAAACGCACCTCGATTACGGATTTATGAAAGAAGAGCAGAAGAAGTTTGGATGTAATTGGACGAGAGACATCCAATGCGCCGCAGTGGCTGCCAATATACGGAATGAGTTTCAGAACCGAAATGCTTATTTCGTTTAATACAGACATAAATCGCTGAAGAATCCCAGTTGGCATTCATTCTAACGACAATACACATAAATTGGTTGGAACGGACTTGGCCCGATTGTAGCTCTAATTGATGCACAAATAGTGCAAATGCCTACAAAGGAGGGATGATGCTATGCGGCATCCAGATCGCAGGACGTTATTACCATGGATTCGCCGTTAATCCTTTAATTCCAGCATGAAAATCTCATCGGACTACGCGTAATCCGCAATCGCGTTATTACTCCTTCAATTCCTAAGCTATTTGGTTAACAAACAGCTGCGCTAGTGCAATCTGTCATATTTCCAATCGTGCAATCAGGCTAATTGACAGACAAACACCTGGGGCTCTTAGCCAATTCAATTAACCAATCAGCCTCCCTGTTGCATGCCTTAAATTTCATTATATGGGCATCTAACCATCAACGCTACATCTGATTAATTAGACGTAATCACGACGATTAGAGGAACGAATTGCGTGATCAATAGCCTTTTGTGGTTTTGAGTTGATCAGAGTATGCGCATCAACTTGTGTTGATTTCAGAACTACTGCCTATTTATTTCTACTTATCATAATCTCGAACGACTTTTGATAATAATAATAACGATTATCGACGCTGATATCAGCTTCACAAAAACAACAAGGAAATTAAACAGAGGAGTATAAAACTTGACTATTAAGTAAGTAAAGCTAAGATTTTAACAATAATTTAAATTCCCAGAAGGCGTTTTGTATGAAACTATGAACAAAAAAGTCCATGTCAGTGGTTACAAACTTGGTTGAAATAGTCAACTCAGAAAAGAGGAACAGGGATTCTATAAATGATTCATGCAACGCGGGCGGCGTTAATTTCTGAATTCTTTGTGCCGCCTTTTTGTAACTTCTTCCAAGCTACAATATGCACGGCGATAGTACTGAAGGTTGCAGATCAATGTCACACCACAGCCGCGAAATGTGAGCTTTCTGTAACTTTAAACCAAAACACTACAGAATATGTTGAAAATACACACCCCAGGCATTTTCTCATATTAAAATATATCAAATAATCGACAGATGACAGGTATACGTGACTTTCCGGAGAGGCGGCAAATTGATTTAATCGATAATTTCCATAAGCGCACTGGACACATGAATCATTTATGGAAACCCTATATAATGAGTTCAACAGGCATCTGAAGTATTATTTAACAATTACATGAAACGTAATGCAAGGTATATTTTCAATTCCACACTTGCAAGATCAAGGTAGACCATGCTCAGATCATAGATTACACCAATTTTTAGTGGAAGTATCCATCTTATTTTACAATAAAATCTTTGTTGGACAGATTCGAGTCTATTTATGTGGACTTTGTAATATAAAGATTAAACTACCGAACAGTATTCTAAGATCGATCTAAATAGCGATACATAAAACATCTTCATGTATATTTTTGAAGTCTGGACAGTATCTTATTGTACAGTTCAACCACTTGTTATCTCTGCTAATGATGATAATAATAATAATAATATATTTATTCAATATTGTACATTAACACATACTGTACATTGAATACGTCCAATAGTAGTAAAAATAGTACTAGATACTAACATTACACTTTAAAAACTCTTCTATTGTGTAGAACGCCTGGCGTCTTAAATAGTCTTTCATGGCTTTCTTGTAGTGCTGCATTGACAGTTCTTTTATTTGTCGCGGAACATGACTGATCAGATTGTGAGTTGCATTACACATTCCAATATGTAAATGCTGGGTAAGGCAAGTATCTTCGAGTTTATAAACCATTTCTTGCAGCCGTCCCTTTGTCTTAGGTCGAATATCCCTCTAATGCAGCGATCCTGTATTAGGAACAGATCTTTTGCGTCTGTTGAGTTTCCCCAAAAGGTCACTCCATATCGTAGACGTGAGTGCACATAAGCAAAGTATGACATTTTTGCCGCCTCCGCACCCACCTATATTTCGAAGCGCGTAAGCAAACGGCGCTATTTTAGAAGTTAAATAGTCAATGCGTGTTTTCCAGTCGAGAAGACCGTCTATTATTATTCCCAGGAAGACAGCGCTCTTTTGGACGGTAAGTACATTTTCTTTATATCTGATAGCTGTAGACTGTAGAAATATCGGAGATGCAAAGTTAACTAAATTTGTTTTTGCTACATTTAGGATAAGGTTATTTTGTTGTAGCCGTCTTTCAGACAGTTTTCGGTCCTCGGAGAAATTTCATTTTTATTTCTCATGTTTATTATAACTGACGTATCGTCTGCAAATTGAACAATTAATTCGTCGTTGCATCTGTGCAAGTCGTTTATGTATATCATAAAAAGCATTGGCCCCATTATTGACCCCTGGGATACCCCTCTCTCTATCTTCCTACATTTTAAATAACTGCAAGTTCCATCTGTTTTTTGTACTAATGTTATTTGCTTCCGGTCTGCAAGGTAAGACCCGAGCAAATCTCTTGCTGTGCCTCTAATACCTATCCTTTCCGCCTTTTCCAACAGTACTTTATGCTGTACACTGTCGAAAGCCTTGGACAGATCTAAAAATATGCCAAGCATATGCCATTGTCATAGTGAGGAATAAATGTTAATATATAGTGCAAGAGTGTTCCTAGATCATGAATAATGTTAGTACAGGAATGGCATCACCATTGAGAAAATAAGAAGGAAGTGAAGGTAATATTTTTCTGCTGAATATTGAAATGATGACACCTTAAATTTACACGGTCTTTAGATAAAACATTTATTTTACAAGGGAGTACATACAATTTTAGGCTATTACGGAAATTAACTATAGGAGCCGAAAAGGGTATTCTGTTCAATAAATATGACTACTCAATTTTGTTATTAAGTATATTATGTAAAAATTTCATGACGCAGATTGAACGACGGAGGTCTAATGACGTAAAATTAAAGCGACTTAGTAGTATTGTTTGGTCAAAACCTTTAGACGGGTAAATAWCGTCAGCCAAAAACATTTTAAAAATTTGCGTTGTACAGGCATACTCCAACTTTGACCTAATTAAAGCATTGAACAAGATAATGACGWTAATGTTAGTAAAGTCTTTACAATTTCTATATATAAACCTAGTATTTAATAACGTTTAAAATACATTCTGATATATGTTCAGTAAAATATAATTTGTTGTCGAACAAAACACCTAGATCGCTAAAGTTGTATATTATCACTTAGCTTATAACTATAGGACAAACTTATTTCTTTACGTGAAAAGGTCACGGCATGACATTTACCTTTATTTAGACATAGGCTATTAACTTTAGTCCTTTAGTCCATTCATTCAGTTGCAGTAAACTATTTTGAAGATGTTCACAATCAAGTATGGTCAATTTCCACAAACAGGTTTAAGTCATCGGCAAGAAATAATTTTTCTGAGAATATAACATTTGTAAAATATCATTTCGTAACCTGTCTAGCCAAACATTCTCAAACGATTCCTATGAAAACATACTTCTTCCAAACGAGACCAACTTCGATTATCGTCTCATCAGCATAGACAATTCTTCTGACGAAGATATACTACTTTCTATAAAAAAGCTGTCGACGAAAAATACTTCTCGTACTGACAGCATTCCTAGTTTCCCAGTTAAGGACTGCGCCTTTGGTTTAGTTATTCTATTAAAAACTATATTTAATCTAATATTAAGCACTTCCGTCTATCCTGATTCTTGGTAAACTGGTCTTGAAAAAGAGCGATCCATCCTTATTAAATAACTGCAGACCCATCATTATATTGAAAATTTTTTCTAAAATATTCGAAATGTGCTTATTTAATTCTGTTTATCCAATAATGCAAAATTACTTTTCGCCCAATCAACACAGATCCTTTAAGGGTAGATTTAATTCTACGACTTAAATTTGCTTTAACCAGTACCTGTGGGATGCATTAGACCATGGCGACCAAGTAGACACCATATTCATCGATTTCTCCAAGGCATTCAATAAAATAAATCATGGTTTAACTAATAAACTCAAAATATACGGTTGTTCTCCAAGACTTGTAATGATGTTTGCTTCTTACGGCTCTAATCGAAAATGATTACAACAGTTTTTAAGTTGTCGTTCTTCGAAGGTCCGCGATTCCTCAGAGGTCTAATCTGGGATCCCTACTGTTTTTTGACGCTGAAATCTTTACAAATACAAAAACTGCAAACGACTGTGTTAAAATTCAGAACGATATTAACACATTATCAGAGTGGTGCAAAGTAAATGATCTGTCATTAAATATATCTAAATGTAACATTAACCTTCACCCGTAAACTTAACATAACTCATTTTAATTACACTTTGACTATGTCAGTCTCATACGTTGCTCTGAACAAATAGATCTTAGTATACTTTATGATCAGTCACTAACCTTCCTTAACTATATCGCCAACATTTCCAGTACCTGCTTGAAAACCTTCGGCAACAGATTCCTCCTCGTGGCCACACAGTCGGCATGTGGTGGTTTCAACCGGTTGCTTTAGAATATGCCTTTTGTAAAATCTTGTTGGGACAACTTGGTCCTGGATCGCACATTATTATTATTATTATTATTATTATTATTATTATTATTATTATTATTATTATATAATTATAATAATAATTGTAGTCCATACGAGGGAAAAATTCATCTCAGTTCAAAAATTTCCGGACAATATGGCACGTCTGTAGAATTGTTGGCCTTTGAATTGATCTTAATAATTGCCTGGAGACATCAGCAGCTTTTAAGTTACTTTTAAACGTGTTGGTCACAACTCGTTCAGCTAAAATTACCACAGGTATTATGTGCACTATATCCCGGATGTTCTTGATTTTGAAGGCCAGGTTTTTATATTTTCCACTTTTTCTTTTTCAGTTTTTGAGAAATTTTGGCTCAGAAGAATGGCAATATCAATTATAAATGTAACCCTATTTTCTTTATCTATAAGGACGATGTTGTAGTCAGTTTGGACTAGCCTAACCCAGTAGAGAATGTAGTGGCTGCTTTCTAGTACGGGTAGTGGACTCGAGATTTTCTAATAGCCTGTGTTTAAGGGCCAGCTGGATGTAGATGATCTTGGCGACTTGATTGTGTCTTCCTAGGTACGCTGTTTGGAAAGGGCTGGGCAGCCTCTGATGTGATCTACGGTTTCCACCAGTAAGTTGCATTTCCTACATATGTCAACTACTGTTGTATCTTTGAAGATATACTTTTCGTGATTCCTAGTTTCTATTACAGTGGGCGTAGATTTGAACCTTGCTGTATTCCAGATGTTGTTGTGATAGAGTCAGACTTTAAATTCATTCTTATATTTAACACAATTTTCTTTTATATAAGATGCCAGTAAGTCAACTAGTGGTTGAAAAAGTCCAAAAGCATGTAGTATTTCAGCAGAATGGACTGATCAATATGATGAAATGCTTTATTACAATGTCCAAGTCAGTTAAAAAATTTTAAGAAATAAAACGTCCAAAATTGGCTACAAATCAGACTAAACTCTTGATGTATTAGTTAGCACTATGGGTCACCTTATTTACGTAAACCACACAATGTCGGTTGTTCGAATATTAAAAAAGAACAAATACAAATTCTACAAAACACACCGCTACATCGCTACTGATTTTGTGAAAATCCTCACTGGATGATGGAACAGCCTACACAGTATCCTCATAAACAAAATTGAGGGCTGGTAGTATTGGATAACACAACCTAGATCCATACATCAAAAATGGAAAGTTACTACGTGATACTATCGTACCTGACATTATACATTAATTTATATCCCGATGAAGTTCGACGAGTGCTGTTCGTCGCATTATTTGAGTTTTGAATCACGCGCGCCTCCCGCTACTAGCGCCTCAGCCTGAGCCGACAGCGGGGCTTTCGGCGAAATGACGAATGACGGGCGGCTTGCTCAATCGAAAGAGTTCTTAGCATGTCAACCACCAACTGTACATGTAGCATGTAATACTATAAATAGTGCAAAATCAATGATCAGAAGTTATTTATTCATCAGCAACTGCTAAACTGCAATGTCTGGTTTTGGAATTAATTTTCGGCTGTATCTGGATAACATCTACCCAGGTTGGTGGATAGAACGTCAAGGAACTATTAAATGACCTGCTAGGCCGCCTGATTTAAATCCATTGGACGTCCAAAAAAGCATGTAACTGTAAGCCAGAATCAGTTACGAAATTGAAGAAACACTGCATAATTGGCCTTCAGTTTGAACATTTAATTTAGTAAACAAAATCCAATATTGGCAACTGCAGAATCTGCTTAAATAACTCATTCTGTCGTTTATGTTATACAGACAATTTTCACAAAAATTTTGTTATCAAACCGTCCAAAGTAAACAGTCATTTCAGAAATAAAAGGAGCAATACAAGTCCGTAAAAAATCGTTTGGTTACCATTAAAAGCATACAATGCCATGGGAATATCTACGCTGACATTCAAAAACAAAAGTGGGCTGAGAGATGGAAAATAATTAGCAAAAATTTTTTTGTTCCATACTTTTGTTGACCAACGCGGTATACTGTGTTAGAATGTGCAATATTCTGCTGCCAATTGGTTTGCCAAATTTACATTATGCTGTTTCATTATTTCATAATTACATAGGTTATAACAACAATAAAATCATTTTCAATCTGAAGGACCATTGAGGGCTCTCTAAAAGACTGGTTCTGTATTTTGCAATAACTATGATCCTTTTTACGTTGGAGAAAAAAGTAAACACTTTAAAATTGCAGTATTTTATCAACTAAAACGTTTTTTTATTAATTAACTCCGCTGTATTACCGTACAATATATCGACAGTCTCTACGGCATTAAGTTGATGCCACCGCAATAATTGGGTTTCTCCATATATATATAATAATCATAAAATTGGCTACGCGATGACAATATTCAGATGCTGCCGTAGTGCTGCGCAAATTGATGCGGATATCAATATGACATTCAAAATGCATAGGCAATCAAAGCGCGGACATGTTTAGGTCAAAGCCTACAAAAGGTATCTTGAACTTGAACGTAATAGATATTTTCAATCTTAGGATGTTTACAAAACACGCTCGTGTACCCCATTTTTCATTTCCGAGGCTTGCTGCGCTTCTGCTTTGAAGATGCCCGTCGCCGCATGATTTACTCTGTATCGAACAGGTATATTGAACAATAAAATGACTCGCGACAGGGTGCCTTCGAAATTAGCTCTGCAGAAGACGTTTCGAGACGTTATTAACTATATTTTGCTTCGGAGGGTTATTTGTCTTCCGGAAATGACCGCTACTACATTTTTTGACCGTAAACCCCGCTGGAAAGGAAAACATGCAATATTTGAGGGCCGGAAATTGAGATATTGGATAAATATAACCTTCTCTACAGGGTGGTGTTTCAATCAGGCAAAATCCACACATTTCGACGAAACCCTTGACATCGTCGCTTGAAATGTTAGATGAGCGTTCTTGACTGGATCGTGAAGCTTAGCCCTGTAACATTATTTGGACCCCGTCGATTTGCCATGCCTCCAGAAGATTAATAGGATTTCGGTCAAAGGGTAATGCGCTCCCATTAACTTCAAGATTATTCGGAATGTTCTTGTACGTCGACTGACCCGGGACCGAATTGGGTCGTTACATTGTACCTAAATAACGCACCAACGAAAAACGCGGGTTTACATAATGGAACAGTTTGAACCCCAATATAATCCGACAGAGCGGGCGTACGCCTTACGAGCTGATCTCCAAAGTTTATATATACGAAGGCAGTAACTACACAGACTGCATTTAAGTTTACAATGGCCAGGTTGCGGCGATACATTGTTGCAAGTTGCGCTATTAATTTGTAAGACAAGGCGAAGGGGCAAAGGGGCAAATTGAATTTTCGACACCTCTTTTTGATGCACACGATATCCGAAGATGGTTCTCTCACCATTAGTTCATGTTTACAAGCAAAGACATCTTTGACAGTTAATCCGATGATCAAAGTTAATTTAACAAAGTAATAATAAATAATCGCTTGTATACCTCCTTTTGCGTTCACAGTATGATACATATTAGTGATGCCGCCGAGATTAGAAAAAGGGAGTACGAGAAATAAAAAATTTCTCGCCTGGGCGATGAGATAAGGTCGAGAGATTTGATCTCGCCGAGACGAGAAATAATTTCGAGAATTCTCGAGTTCTCGATATTTTTTATCGGTGAAAGGAAAACTGAACAGAAAACTATTTTATCAAAGACGAATCATGTACAATAAACAGCAATAACATAACCAAACTAAATCTTAATGAAAAACAGAGTATCGAATACCATAACAGTAGTATTTCTTAAAAAGAAATGTCCTTGCATGTCTACAACCTACTCTAGAAAAGATTACACGGATTGCATAAATGGTTAATAAAAATACCTACATGTCACATAAGTAAATAGGCAAATCTTCACCATCAATTATAATTTTATTACTATACAAATTTTAACTATAGTTATTTTTTATTAACCGTATGTTTTATATTGTAGCCTTGAGAAAGGAGCAATATAGCACCGAAACGTTGACTTGAACTGATATTGCAAGTTTTATTTAAATCGTCCAAGAACCTAAGAATCCCGTCATAATTTTTTATAATGCTTTAAAGTTTGTTACTTCCTTCACGAAAACAGTTAATGAGTCTGCAGAATGACGAGATTCTTTTGCATCTAATTCAAAGATGAACTTTTATATCTTATCAATGAGCATGTTAAATCCAACCACCCCTAGCGGTAATGTTGCATATTTCTTGCCGCCCAGTGTATATATATATATATATATATATATATATATATATATATATATATATATATATATATATATATATATATATATATATATTGTCTTCGCCAAGTATGTCAGACAAAATTGAGCCTAGGCATTGTGATAAGAACTATTTTTCTTTCACTTTGCTCTTATAATGAATAAACTATGTTTTACTTACTTAGGATTACAGGTATAGGTGCCTATATGATTTGAATCATTTTTTAAGAAATCATTGTTTTCGAGAAATCTCGCTAGGAGACGAACCTACCAAGTTCATCCGAACGCTTTCCTGTGTCTCCTGTGGTTAGCAACAAATAAGTTTATTTGCACTGCTGGTTAGTACTCATAATCTATTAATTATAATGCATGAATTTTGCTTAAACTATATTCTTTTTATGAGGGGGTCTGCAAGAATAAAAACATCTCGTTTAATATGTTTTATGACCAAACACCTTCTACAAAAATTATAGTTTAACTTTAATAACCTACAGGATTATTTAAAGTTTCAAATTCATAGCCTAGGTACTTACAAAGTCATTAATATAAAGCTACACGTATAACATAAATTTGCTATTGTTGAAAGCAACAAAGAAATTGCTCATTTCTTTCACATGTAATTATCAGAAATGATAAAGAAACTGTAGGTGAAATTTAATACAAAATTAGTGTATTTAATAAAAGAACATATCCTTTAAAAGATTTTAAAGTTATTGATTTTCATTGCCACAACGAAAGTTTGTAAATTGCAACCGACCTCCTACTCCTGAAAAAAAATCATGCACCGATAACACTACATTGCGCGCTGCAGTTGTCAAGTGCTTGTATGCATTCTCTAAATCAGACATATTTATAATTTGAAAGATGAAGAACTAAGGTGTAATCAGGAATAGGTTTGGAGCCGCTGGTTTCAAAACAACTCGAACGCTTATCTCGAAACCCAACCCTTAACAAGTAAATGTAAAAATGACCCTTATATATAAGTGAGCTAAGGGGCATTAAAACAATATAGCAAATTATAATTATCATATTACGGTAGACCTTTCCTGGAGAGCGGCTTGCAGTTTTGGCAGAGTATTACATAAAAAACGCATTTGTAATAGCACTAATTTTCCACTTATCTAGAAATGTATACCGTACATTTTACAAACTCGTATTATAAGAAGCCGTCCCCATTTTACTGCTTGATCACTCAAAGTCAACTGAAAATACTGTATCCATATTGTCTCCTATTTCTTTGACTGTCTTGATGCCCTTTTCGTTACGTGGTCCGCCGTGCTACACTTGTTCCTTCGTACTAGCTTATTATTTTCGTAACATTTACTTTTCCCTTGTCCTGCTTCACTAATACACCTTCCTTATTTCGTACTGCACCTTCCTTTCCTCTTTAGTCTTTAAACATGTCATCCTTTAAGTATACTATTGCATTCTTGCATCCTAGTAACCTTTTCTTGTTCTTCATATTTTCATTAATTGTGGTTTCTTTCAGGAGACTTTTCTTACTGTTTCTCATTTTCAACCCTTGGATAACAATGTTGTGTTTGATTCAGCTCGAACGTGTTTCACACTGTTAAGTCGTAACATATTCTGCATTCCTGTCCGAAATGCCGACCCTATTTTTAAAAAGACGTGATCTATTCCAAAAAGACTAAGATTTCAAAATGACTCTGGCTGTTTCTTTTTGTTCTACTTTTCTATATATTCAAAATTTTTCTCTATAAGTCTTCATAAAATATGCTGTAGTTGGATCTCTTCATTTTTCTCCCATCTGCCTAGTAGTCATCACTCATTTTGATACTTCCTTGGTTTGCAAATAACAAACAGCTCAAGAATTCGATCTTATGTCGAATTCCGTTGTTTGACAGGGTCGCGTGCAGAAACTGTTTCGTATTTAGGTTATATTTTTTTGTAATATTTTCTCTACTTCCCCAGGCCGCAGTCACAGAACCTTGCTCTTTTATCTGTTTGCGTTTAATCAGATGTTTTCCAAGCCTCTAGCTACACTCCAGTCTTCTGTTTTGTGCCCTAAATGTCACACTTTGAGATTAAATTTAAGAGCACCCAAACGACTTGAAACATGCTTCACAATATAAAGGAAGTATAAAATAACAGACCGAAACGGTGAAATTCTGCTCTGACCAATCCATTCAGCACAATACCTGTCGATATCAGTGGCGTGCTAAATACGTAAAAAAGCGGAGTATACAAGTGGGCAGTGTGATGGTCAATTCATTCGGTATTCCCACATAATAAGCCAAATAAGGAAGAAACTCAGGTCGTGGGATCAGATGTTGTTCGTTTGATTTAGCTTCTACGATGCTACTGCCACAATCCTGCTCTGGGTTATATGTGTAAGGCACTATATTCTAGGAAAACCTTTGATATAAAGTTTTCGGGGTACTTGTTATTTAGGAGGATATAATTTATTTTTATCATATTTTTTTGTATATAGTCTTCGTGTCTATAAGGGCGTATACAGCTTTCAGATCAGGGGGGGGTCACCTAGTCAGGACGGGCTACAGTTTATTAAAATAATCTAATTGAAAACGAAATAGTATTTTATTGTTATCAGTTGAAATAATTTTAATCAAATACCAAATTAATTTTTCGTTTTTTGTCTTCTCGCGAAACGAATTGTAAGTTCAATCCACTTCAGTCGCTATGTTTCTCTGGTAAAAACAATTAATGATAATAAAATTAAATCGTCACAGGTAAGGCACTGAGGGTTGACATTCATTAGTTATTAGCTGTGCTTTCGTTTTTATTAGCAAATTTACAAAAACAAGCCACCTTTTACCAAAGAATACGATATCAAAGCACTACGTGACACACATGACAGATTAAAACATAACGTCCATTACACTTTTGGTAATTACGTCATTCAATATGGCTTCCGACAGGCAGGCAATTTGACTGATTTTTTAGGTATGATTTTTTATCGTTAAAGCAATAGTAAATAAAATGAAAAAGTTAACACTGCAACACTGCTACAGTTACTGGTTACGGTACACAATTTGCAGCTCTCTTTAACCAGGTCTTGCAGCTCGCTAACTCGTTTTGGTACCGATTAATGAACGATTTGAATGATTCGAATCTACGTGACTGAATGAGCGATTTCCTCTAGTGATTGACATTAGTATTAAGTAATGGGATTTCTATGATAGAGCGTAAAAGTAGCATTGTTTTTATGTATACCTCTCCACCGACATTTGGTAAGTCACGTGTTCTAAACAGCTAAACTGCCAAAAATTCAATTCGGTTTCCCCCCAAAACTATGTTGCCGCTCGTTACTCTGGGAATAAATTTCGATGTTGTGTTTTTTTACTTAAAAACAGCTAATAGTGCGTGTTGTCCGTGTATGTATGCGCTCGCCGTCATAGTAATTATTTTATGAAATATATCAATTACATTAAAAAAATTATTAGTGGTCGAACTATACCCAGCTCAGGCCCAGGGGGCGTAGGGGTCATGACCCCCATGACCCCCCCCTGGATCCGCCCTTGCGTGTCCAAACATTTTCCGTATTGCCATACGCTCTAAAAAGGATTCCTGTTGTTCCATGTATAATTGTAAAATATAACCTCGGGTGGAACTCGTTTATATATTCCTTAAATAGTATGACCGACACATAACACACGGTAATTTTTAAGTAAAACGATCATTATTTAATTATCATCCGGTACCCTTGTTTGCGTACTCTAGTACTACTCTAAACGAAGATCCTTGAAACATCTTTGAATTTCTGGATAATGATGTCACAGCGTCTCTTGTTCGATTTTTGAATTCTTCAATATTATTAGGCAAGTTACCAGTAACACAATTTACTTTAAACATCTTACAAATAAAAATACAAAACTGTTTAAGTGGGAACTTAGGAGTCAGCCAGGGTAGACCACAATACTAAGCCATTTACTTTGGCAAAATACTGGCGATTCTTTTTAATTCTGAAAAGTGGATTAGCGTCGCTCCATGCGATAAAGGTTGTGGTCGCTCGATAAATGATGAAATGTCTATATGTATGGGCGAATTTTCTTGACTTTAAAATTTCTTTGAATGTGGGACTTAAATATCCAGTTGGCCTGACCGCCTCCTTAATGGGGTTTGGGGTTGTTCCAGTGTAGTTTCCAACACCAAAAGAGAAGCAACGTCTCCTTTATCATACGATATTTTCGATTGTGTTTTAATTTTTAATAGGTCCCGCTGTTAAAAATCCTTTTATCAGTTGTTTGGCCCCCAGATGAGAAACATGAATACTTGAGAATTTCTCATTGAACTTTTTAATAACATAAGTATAACTTTGCTCAACTGTACCATATCGAAACATATAAATTATCTGCTCCAAAGTTAAATGTTTACGACAGCAAACTGTCACAGAAGAATGAACTTTTCTTTCTACTGAGCCAGAAAATAGAAGCTTTGTGAACAGATTTGCTAGTTTTAGAAGAAGCAAAAATATATTTTTCCTTTGAATAAAATAGTTTCAGAAAAATATATTTTTCCTTTGCAGTTTTGGTTAAAATCAAAGGTAAGATCTAGGTATATACTCATTAGAACATGAAATTTTGAATAAAATAGTTTCAGAAAAGGTAATTGATAAATGTACTAAAGAAACATCTAGTTACAAATTATACAGAAAAACCTTTATTTTTATTTAACATCATTTGGTTACTTCTACGTATGTCTGGTTTTTTTTTAATGTAAATAAAACTAAAATCTTTCTTGCACAGTTTTTGTCCTGGGAGTTCGAAATATCCACCGCCAGGGGCCTCCAATCGTTTGAATCCGCCACTACTAAAAATGAAGTAGCTGTTGCCAAATAATATATTTATCACGTCTAATATGTCTTACATCGCATTTAACACGAGTTTTACTTTCGTTTGAGAATCCCTGGATTCTATTCGGAGATCCCATCCTTTAACCCATCTGTGTACCACTTCTACACCTAGTATTTATAGTAATCTTTCATTTGTGCCCCAATTATAGGGACACGGTAAAATACTTTTCCTGTACAGTCATTGTCAATGCAACTTAAATTAATTACGTGGACCAAAAAAAAAGACTTTGTCGTTGTTGTCCACTATACTTAATTAAACTGTCTTAATCAACAAAAAAGAACGTCGGCGTTCTGCAGTCTAGTGACCCCGGCAAGTACATACTTGCACAAGTTCGCACACATGTTTATAATTCATGCATGATGTAGAGGTTCCAGATAGCTCCGGTAAAAAGTTTTAGCGATCCTTCGCGTTGAATTCAGCCCCAGAGGTTTCGGGGTGGACGTCGTAGTCGCAAATTCTGCAAGGGAAGCGACATAACCCAAAAACGGGGTCGTCCGTTATGCCCTGTGGGATGTGATGCTTTTCGGTCAGATGGGTAACAGTGCAGTTCGTCACGTGGAGGTCACTGGTCCAGGCTTCGCAATTGTTTGAAATGTATAACTTCATTATTTTATTTGACACTGTGGTGTATGGAGGAAGTTTCACAATGCCGCCATAATTACTCGACCCGTCATGTTCTAGGCGAGTTTCGATAAAGGGTTGTGGCAATTACTTCGGGTGACGCTTTTCAGCCCGTTGGAACGTCACAGTTAGCTTTACTAAGGAGCAAACAGCGTAGGGATCGTGTTTTCTTTCCACCTGCGAAAGCTTTTGCATCAACATTCGACTAATTGAACGCTTTAGTATTTGCATTGCGTTTTCAGCGACAGTGTGGTCGTTCTCTAGAAAGTATGGAAAAATCTGGACTAATTGGATTCGCCTGAAAAAGGACGTCCCCTAATCCCTGAGCGCCTGCAACGTACTTAAAGCGTCTTTTTCCCAATAATGAAATTTTCCACTGCGGTAATCCAGTCGCATTTCATGTAAGTGTCCCCAAACGCCGTAAAATTTATAGCGTAATGGCCTTCATTAAAACCAATCTGTTTTAAAACGGCGGGATGCCACGGTGCTAAAGGTTCCGCCAGGCGTTCCCGTCTTAATCCCCGAAAAAATAATTTCCGCGTCCCACTTGAAATTTTAATTAAACGAGATCCGTTCGCTGTAATTCGTAGATACGTAAACGCGGCCCCATCGAGGGGCGGCAAGTTGGAAATGTTGGTCTGCCGGCGATTTACCTCATCCCGTGGGGCTCAACGTTAGTTTCGGAACTTAAATGATGTTTCGCGTTTTGTATTCAATCTGGAATTGCGGAAACGTGCAATAAAAAGATCTAAAGTCGTGCTTTCACAGCATCATTAAGGAACTTCGACTAAGAAAAGAAGCACGCGCAGCTCATTGCACAAAGCACCGTGTGCCACTTCTGGCTCATTATTCGTCGAGGTGAGCTTTCAGTGGCAATTTCCCATAGCGCTTCCGATTTACCTTTTCAGGGGACGTTGAATATGACTCCCCTCAATTTTTTATTTAAGCTGTCGCAAGCTCTTTCCCTCTGTTGTTTCCTTGCGAGCTTGGTGGTTCAAATATCGAACAAGGATGGTAATGGTTCTTCCATTACAGCCTACTAATGGTTGAGTTACAGATCTCGAAGTCTAAAAGCCCAACGAGAATCTTATTATACATAATTCCGGTATGGTTACTTACTTATTCCGAGAAAATGAGATGTGTTTTTCCTTGATTCAGTTTATGCGTGAAATCGATACGTATAGTACGACAAACCGTTTAATACTTAATACATTATTTAACCTTATACCCTGTTATTTATTAATGAAGGGCTAGTCATAAAACATCGTTGACAGTACCCAATAAATAACCTAGTTAGTAAAACAACAAATAAATAAAACATTTTCACGATACGTTCGCGATATAAAAGCTGGCTATGACAAAATCAATGTCGATGGAAACTGATCCATTTTACTCTACATGGATTTCTTGAATTAATTCTTGTTAGATAAGCTTCGCCAAGTTTAGTCCACAAAATATTTATTATCAGGTAAAGCGCTTTCGGCAAATAAGCCATCGTCAGTACCAAATTACAAACAAAATGAAAGAATTATGACGTCAAAATTATAAAATGAATCTAAAAATCTAAACAAGCAATCTTCACTAAAAATAGGAAGCAACTTTCAAACCAGCAACATCAAAATTATCGTTCAAATAAAAAATGATAAAGATGATTCGCTAACGAAGAATTTGTAACTACAAATTTATTATTATTTAAACATACTTCCACTTTGGCCAATTTAAAAAAATAAATCATCAATTTAGAAATTTTAGAAATTTAAAATTTTAAAAAGCGCTTACCTGTTAATAAATATATTGTGGATTAAACTTGGCGAAGTTTATTTAACAAGAATTAAAATCAGTGTCGATTTAATCAGATATTGTTGTCCGTTTATAATTCCGATACTTAATCTTATCGTAAACTTTATATGTGATTTAATACGGTAGCTATCCAGACTGATCCAGATTAAGGGTCCACTGGTAACTTTTTTATAATCAGATACATAAACAATTTCAAATTAGCAAACTGAATGTATTTTTAACGCTTATTATTATGGAATTGACGTCAAATATATAAGTACTTATTTCTTTAATGGAATCCTATGTATATTGTCCTATCTTCTGGTAGACCTTTAAATTTATATAAATAAATCTTGTTGTACATTTTTATCCAAGATGAAATATAATGAAGTTGTGAAGCGCAAACTGAATTACTTTTAATTACTTAGCATTATTTTAAAAACCAAAGCCATCCCGTTCTTTAATATACGAGTACCTTTTTAACGTTTTTGAACTGCTCGAACTTACTTAGACAGATAGGGCCCCACCGTCTACGCCATTTATTTTTCCCTAATTATAATCTGTAATGCGTCAACGATACCGAGCCTTTCCTTGTATATTTGGAGAGAGATCTCCGAGGACACTGAATACTCATTTGTTCTTGTAAATTGGTTATTAAAAAAGTGCACCGCCTTGCTGGAAATGCAGATTCTGTTACTTATATGGTCGAGTTTGTTTAAAATATTATTCTGGACTAGCTAGTGTAGACTCGCTCCGCTCGGGCAGTTTCTTTTTTGTATTTCTGTGCAGTCGCGAGACAGTTTCGGCAACATACCACGCTTGGGAGTTTTTTTATATTCTATTAAATGTTCTAGAATATTTCATGACTTCTTAAAACATCGATTTTCGACATCTCCATAACGACACGGTTACGGCAATGTTCCACACTTATAGGTGCCTTCGTCTGCTGATGAATTTTCCAGAATGTTCTATGCGTCTAGAAACATCGATTTTCGCCATCTCCACCGCGAGACGTTGCGKAAATATGCCAATGTGTTTCACGGCCCTCTTGTAATGTCAACTTTAAATTTGTCCATCGGGGACAATTTCTGCAATGCGCCACTCTTAGGGTTTCTAACCTCCTGTCAKATTTTCTGTAACGTTCTATGACTTTCTAGTAATACCATTGAGTACCCCACCGCGAGACAATTTTGGTAACACTTGAGGATTTTCTCATGTCCTATTGAGTCTTCTAGAATATTCTATCTAATTTTCAAGAACGTTTATGACCTTGTAATCTCGATTTTCGATTTTTCCCTGACCAGACAGTTTCGGCAGTGTGCCACACTTGGGGGTTCTTTAGTCTTCGGTTAAATTTTCTAGAAATTGCAAAAGAACCAGTCTTCTCTTTGGATCCACTGCTGCTAGCGCTTGAACTGGCATTGTACTTATAAGGCATAAATTTATGCTTTTTTAGAAACCTATGAATACTAGCATAAGACAAATTAGAGTTTTGAGCTGGGCCGTTTGTAACAACAGGCCGGCAGGCGGCGAACGTGACGTCACAAGAGCGGTCCCATTTTCTGCAGTGGCTGCGTGCAGCACTTTACTTCGCTGCCTAAATACAATTCGCGAATAATTCAAGCTTATCTTCACTAAGCGAGGCAATTCCTTATATAGCATGTCTAGCATTTTCTTCAGATGAAGCATCTGGACGATTGTTTAAGCAGTTATTTAATAAATAAACGTAACATTGCTTAACGTTTCAAGAAAAACATAACTTGACTTGTTTCTTCTCGTATGGTGAAAAACGGACGGGATGGCAATTTGTATTCGATTTTTTGGTAAAGCACAAAGCTATCAACATTAGTTATCAATAAATAAGGCCTAAGCTTGAATCTAGTTATGACGCGAAACGTTTACACGTGGCTGGCGAGCACACAAAATCCTTGATAATAATAATTGTGCAAATGCAAAATTGTAAATAATTTTTAATTATCTGTGTTATAATAAATCAGACTATTTTAAAGAACGTGTAATTCATTAATTTACCAATCCAAAATTAAAATCCGGTATGTGTACCTCATACTTAAAACAAATTAAACAGCTAACGTCATAGAGGTTACCTCAAAGTAACCATGTTTTATTCGGACAGATGTTTAAATGAGTAAATAAAATAGATAGGTACCGTTACAATCCAAGATCTCGTGCTAAAATGCTCAAGTACAAAAACTATTGTCAACATCATACGAATCTCCGACCTTAGTGGATAGTACGACTCTTCAAGAGCTCGTAAGGAAATACTGACTTAAGTGACATAAGTCGTATATCAAATAAAGTGAATCCATCCCATCGATTGTTTAATTTGGAACCATGTAACAGTACGTATTACGG
The DNA here is from genome assembly GCA_025024175.1 of Rhyzopertha dominica. Taxonomy (NCBI): domain Eukaryota; kingdom Metazoa; phylum Arthropoda; class Insecta; order Coleoptera; family Bostrichidae; genus Rhyzopertha; species Rhyzopertha dominica. Next base: position 9,561,963 of record QCXZ01000086.1, on the reverse strand, counting down.
TACATAAATGTAACAGACTAATAAAGTAAAAAAAAACTGTAATAAAATAAATAAATATACACATAGACTTAACATAACATAAACTTTTAAGAAAAAGAAAATAAAATTCAGAGCACACACTCTATTTTACAAATATGCGACAGCTAGATTTATAATTTTCCAAAGTAATGTTAATGTTAGAAACTGTAATATTGATGTTATTTATTTTGTGACTAGAAGAAAATTTATAATACGATTCTTTGTTTTAAATCTTAAGCTTTACCAGAAAGCAGCATAATATACACGGGTTTCCGTTTTATAAATATATAACAATAAGCGAAATAATATATCTTTTAACTAAAAATTACTTTTATCTATTGGTGACCGGTTTCGAGATTATAAGTTACCTCATCATCGGACCAAAGGCTACAAAATGAAAACCATATATCTACACATAAGAAAAATACAAAATAATGGAGGTTTGATTTGCTGAGTTGAGTTTTCAAAAAACATATATTAATAATAATATTGACTCCAAAATTATTTGTAAGTTTAGGGTTATTTCATCTGGACATTTGTATGATTCCATTATATCCTAAATTTTTAATGAATCTAATAAGTGGCCCTTTTCTTGAATATGTAAATATAAACTTTAGTATTAATTTCGAAATTGTGTATAGTTTGTTAACAATAAATAATTGATAATAGTACCTTTAAAAAAAACTAAATTTAATAGTAAATTTAAAACGACGTTATAAAAGCTAAAGCAGTAAACAAATTTATACAATAGAAACTATGTAATAAATTAATAGGTAAAAATCTTCCTATTATGAATATTTCACAATTCAATAAAAATATTATTCAATGTCTTAGATAGCTAACATTAACAACAATTCTAAATAGGGAAAGTATAATAATTACATTTACACCAAATTATTTATTGTTTGGAAACCATCTTTTACAATCGAATTTAATAGTAACGTTAATATTTTGCATACTCAACAAAAAAGCCACTTTTTAAATTCATTAGAAGTTTTTAAAATAATGAAAACATTCAAATGCCTTGATAAAATAACCCTCAATTCACAGATAAGCTTCGAATCTACATTGTAATAAATAATTTTTTGAAAGTTTGCCGTGCAGCTGGCAATAAAAATATTCGCGATTTAAATTAACTGGTAGATACTTCCGGATTGGTTGGCCGTGGTAGTGGCTATTTTCTCTTCGCTGACGTTTCGCCCACTGCTGTGGTGAGCATCTTCAGAAATAAGTTCATCCTGGACGTAGCCGTCTCCGAGCGAACACAGACTGAAAGCTTTAATCACTATGGATTAAAATTAAGTTTCCCAAGTCCAATCAGCTGATCGTTAATGAGTGGCGACTGTCATATCGCGTTGACGACATKAGGCTGTCATTGTTGCCCAAATTTATATTTCTCTTGTGTGTAGATACATGCTTTTCAATTTGTAGCATTTGGTCCGATGATGAGGTAACATTTAACCTCGAAACCGGTCACCAATGATTGAAATTTGGAATTTGGAGTTAAAAAAAGGTATTTTATTGCGCTTATAGTTATTATTATATACTCCAAGGTCGGGTCAAATTTACTGTTTGACAAACTTTTTTTGTTTTTTCATAATAATAAGCGTTAAAAAGGGTCGTCCCACAATATTTTTTTATTTTACCTTTAAAAATGTACATAAAAAATGAAGTACAAAGGCATTTTTTGCAATTTTTACGGTTCCTGTTTGTCGAGAAAAAAATGTGAAAATATGGATTTTAAATATTTTGAACTGTCTCTATATTCCGCCACGGAGATGAGGTAAAGGATTCTCATGCTGAAGAAAGCGAGAAACGCGAATAATAGTCAATGCTCTAGCGGCATTGCGAGGAATATTTGTTTACATTTTTTTCAGCTGCTTCGCGTTACCAGTGTGGGCAAATTTTCGCGATGCAATGAGGAATGTACTCGTAAAGTGGCATTGTGACATTGATAGGTCAACTTAAGGCGTATTTGTAAAAAATAACTTAAATCATCATTCAGTCAGTTTATTCTATAATGAATAGTTCAGTATAATAAGCGCATTCACTGGCCTTTTGCTGAAACACCAAAGCACTTTAACCATCGAACCTGCTTTTGAACTGTTTTTATTATGAGGAATTAAACGACGCTTGACGCTTTATAATATTAAAAATGTTTATACTTACGTATGGCAACGATATGATAAATTTTGAAACTGCCAGGACTGTCTCTGGCTGTTGTTAGAAAAAAAACGGTAAAGTACCACTGACAACATCGGACATGCTGCATGTATCCCATGTGCAACGTAATAACCCCAACCTAAATTTAGCCACGCGTTTTTGTTTACATAGTTTGGTCAAACTTCCGAGTTTCGTATTCGTCAGATTAAGTGGTGTGGTTGAGCAAGACGTTGCGAAGTATTTGGGTATTCTGTCGTTTTTTTTAACTGTAAGAATGGCTTACGCTAAGAGCTAAAAAGTGTTTTGTTCCGTCTTGTAAGAATACAAGTGTTGACAGACAGTGACGATTATACCTTCGTCCCTCTCTCTCACCCCCWTTGCATTATTTGTATTTATRTCMCTGTTCATAGAACTGACAGCAGTCAGCACATTGTTACCTAGGGAGCTGTAACAGTGCGCATGATGGAAACTAGGAACCTTTTGCGTAGTTGTTGGCGGATTCAAGAAAATGTTTGAAACAGGGTTTGTTACGAGCTGAATTAATCTGAAAGCAAAATAGATGCCTATCACTAGCATTCGTGATGTAAGCAATAAAAGGCATAGTTTTAATGTGCGGGACGACCCTACTGTTTGATTACAAATATCAAAGCATCGAGATACGGTAGGTATCCAACTCATTCATTTAACTCATTTTACTATTTAATACCATGACTGCATTAGCTTCAGCGGCCGTGTCAAACCGGAAGCCCACCCACCTTTCTAATAGACATGTTTATAGTTAACTAATAATAACAAAGCACAGGGGAGCCTCCTTGTTAATTGCTCTAATTGGGCAGTTAAACCATTTTAGGGGTTGAAGATGATTTACAATGTGTTCTGGTCCCGTTCTCTGTTTAGTTTCCGATTTATTCATCATTTTTGACATGATGCGAGACGAGCATATATTTATCGTAAATTTTGTTACACTTTGATTCGAAAACCTTATTTAAATTGTTACGAGCTAGGATTGAAGTTCCATTTATAGCACCTGCTACAGAATAACAATTCCCAGCAAGATAAGATTTATATATAGTATGCACTGTACTATACCGGATAATTTTTCCATCAATACTTTTTCCGCCATTTTAATGGTATCCATAAATGAAAACGACACATTATTTGAAATATATTTTGCTCCTACAAACAGCACTGATGTTACGGTTACAAATAGTAATGAAGTGATGTCAAGAAAAAAGTTTAATTCTCTACTGATTGTTACATTACTGGTAGAATGAGTATTCAGCATGATAAGTTTATGGTCACAAAAAATGAAATGCATCGTTGAAAGCTTGTGGAAGTGAGCCAACAAAATATGCAGTAAAGGAGCTTTTAACGCCGACAATAAACTTGACATGGTTTCTGAATACGAAACAATGATTATTGTAATTTTGAGCTTAATATAAGAAATATAAAACATGAAATGTTTTTGTAAACATATTCAAAATATGTGCAGCTAACAACAAAAAAGCTTTCCTGCATACTTTACTAAGCATGGCGCCAGAATTCATTTATTATTTTGTTTGATAATCGATAAACAAAATTATTCCACTTTATTCAAAACGAACCATAGTGTGAAGCCCCTAAATATATGCGTTAATATTTGTTCACCCTGCTGAATGGATTTATTTCAAGACAGTTTATATGTTTCCATTAGAATGCTAAACAGATAATAATGCGAGCGCTATCACATATTCATGTGAATCATTTTCACGTACCTTATTTTCAGTGATTGGAGGTAATTCAGTTACAAGTAGTGAATTACTGAAATTCATTTACTTTTACTTTTCTTGGTAATGAGTAATAATTGTAAAGCAGTACTTAAAACATGTAATGAGTAATTGTTATGTAATTTCAGTTACAATTACATTTTATCTTGCAATGAATTTTTCGACAGTTGCATCGCATGTTTTTGTGGAATTTACTACTGTGAAGCCCCCTGTGATCTTTATTAGGTCAGATGTCATAAAGATAAAAATCTCAAGATTTACACAGTAGGGTTTAATTATGTAGGGTTTGGAATAACTACTAATTCTCCATTTATAAGTAAATAAAAGCAATTCCGTTTTTCTTAATTTATATATCAAACAACTGTCGCAGTCGTATGAATTTTACGAAAGTGATAAAAGTAACAAAACGCAATTAATTTGATATTTCGGTAAAGGAAAAGTTGTAGCATAATAATTAAAAGTTGTTTTTAATAGTTATTAATGAAACTATAAACGGAATAAATTGGCAGTATTTTTTTATGGTATCGATTAACTTCATTGTTGTTAAATTCGCAGGATCAATGTTCTGTGATTCTAAATAATATTATTGTTAAAACACTAAAAATAGATCGTTGTGTGGTTCTAAAAGAATTAAAAAACAAGAACATTTGTATATATTTTATTATATCATTACTTATTTTACTGTTAAGAATTGTTATTTCTTACTTTTTGTTCATAATTATATGTTTATGTAATTTTATGAACTTTTTGCGATATTTTGCATTAAATTTAATTAAAACATTTTTGCAAAAATATTTTATTTTTCAAAACTCCTTTTCTACCCTCTATATGTCAGTATAAAAATATTTAGGACTCGTAAGAATATACAGTAAATATACGTATATAAGGAAATATTATTGAAACCACTTTGGATAATTAATACACATTAATAATCTAATATAAGCAATCAATAATATCAAAAGCAAATATACATAGTAATTGGTTAGAATTAACGATAACGATTTTGTTAAAAGTAACGCATTCTTATCTAAAAAAAAAGTAAAAGCGCATCTTATGTAGCTTCATAATCCACAAAGGCGGAAAAGACTTTCACCTAAGTTGTCCATCCTGGGTAGGACCTTAAAGAGTAGCAAAAAGGATTAATGGAGAACCCGATGAAAGGAGAGAGTAGTGCTCCGCGCCAGCGAAAGATGCGACATCATGAGCGCCATCTATGGGCCAATCTGCAATCTGTTAGGTAGTGATCCTAATAATAGATGGGTGATGTGCGAATGTCGACCATGGTCTACTAACTTTCCAGAAACATAAGCGGGATTACGTACACGGGAAGCTACCTTATATAAAGCGCAGGCTGGCTCATGGCGAAAGGCTGAAGCAAATGAAGGAGTAGCATACCAGTTCTTCTAAATTGTTTTAAGTGTAGTGTTTTGAACAGAATTAGTCGTGTTCAGTTTTAGTGTATTTCGGAACTGGTGTTTTAGGAACTTGAGTTAAAAATCCGCATAGTTCGAACCCGTAAACGTCACAGTACATTATATTATATGAAGGACTTTCCTTCGCAAACATTTCTTCCAACGAGGGTTGGTCGCGGCTCGGAGCAAAACAAGAATTCTGAATTAATAACACTGCAACCGCGGGTGTTTTTAACTGCCGACGCGTCTTTGAATGCGAGGCACGTTTTCATTTAGCGGTGTACCGGAAAACGTTTTCAAAGCTCTGCAACGAGCGTTTGCTTGTTGCAATCGACGGCTGAAGTTCGCGCTGTCCCACAGGGGCCTCCGTCCGACGCTTTATTCACAAGTGTTGGCTGTAAATCTGCAAAGGGCATATTTAATTTATTTTCTCGTTTCGCCGCGCTATTGTGCCGAAATCACTTGATGAAGTGGGTCCTCGGGCGCCGTCCTTTAAGGACCGCGGTCAATTCACTCCCTGTTAGCAGCCAACATAATGGTGCGCGAAAGTCAAACACAATGAAGTTTATTTTATGGACCTTTGTTTCTCCACGGTTATTATTTATGGGATTTGCTGGGACCCGTAAAAAAAATTTTACCCGCGGGCCTGTCCTAGAAGGCGAAGTTTACCGTGTTATTTTTAGGGCCGCCGTCAAATTTAATATTCGTCGTGCATTTTAATATTCATAAAATTTTATTCGGGACCGTCCGTGCAAGCAGCGGCTAAATTTATTGATTCAATAAATTGTGTAATCCCTATATTAAAATAAATAGCCACATTAATCCGCGTTTAGCTAGGGTGGAGGTACAGTGTGTCAAAACTGTAATTGAGATTTGGAGTTAAATGCTAGCTGATGGTTGTCAATAGAAAGCTCGCAGTGCGTACTAAAAACATGATACTATCGCACAAGGTCTATGACACAATTGAAACCTACGCTAAGGCGGAACAAAACCATCAAAATATGTCAGGACCGTACACAATAAAGCTTTTAAGACTAGCACGCAGCTCGTGACACTTTATACATCAATATCAGAACAGATCCTAATTGCCAATACTAAATGAGAGTAGCGAAATCTTATTAATGACGACAGAGGCGCCCAGGGGTCCCGCCATATATTAAGTTTTATTATTTTTCGCTCATTTGCGGGACAGTAGATAAATAAGTACAACAAAGCAAGTTGCTTATTAAACTGAATATTATGAACTTTTTTCAACAGAACGTCCACATCCAACGGATGGGAAGATTGTACCGCGAAAAGAATTTTCAAAAATTTTTATTTGCTCATTCGCTTTAAAATGGTCGAAAACGCAAAAAAAACATTTGAGCAAAAAAATTTCTTGTCTGTGTGTCTGTGGTATTGTTTGTGGACACGATAACTTTCGAAAGACTTGTAAATCTCAATTACCCAAAGCACCCTATTATTTGTGGGGTAAGTAAGGTATCGGGAAGGGGGCGAAATTGGGGGGGTAACTACCCATTTTGGAAATTTTTATTTTTTTATATTTTTTTCGTTTTGGTATGTGATTAGTAGTATAACTGCGAAAATTATTAGTTCTTATAAATTTTCGGTACAGCAAACTGTTAAGACGATATTAGCAAAAAAGCGCCACTTAAAGAAAACGGTTTTTCTTAAATATCGCCGAATATATTTAATATATTCAAAAAATTAAAATACCATCAGATAGGAAATAAAATTTTTCACAAAAAGTGTCTTAGAAAATTTATCCAAAATTTTGACATTTTCGAAATATTTCCAAAAAACCTATTTTGGACCCTGCTCGTACGATTTTTTTAAAATTTTGGTATTATATAGAAAATCAAATTTCTGATCAGAAAGCGCTCTTTTTTTCAATTGTTTTATTTTAAAAATGTATATATTTTTGCTAATATAACGAGGACTGTTTGTCTTAGAAAAAAATGTGTAGAGAGAAAAAAATGCTCAAAWCCTGATTACTAATCGTATAGTATAAGAAATAAAAACGTAAATGTCATTTTGACAATTGGATGTGGAAGTATTGATTCAATTTGCAGCGGTTTTTGTAGCTGCAATAACAATTTGTCGCTAGTACAGCCTAAAAATTAAAAAAAAATACTTGAAAAAAGTATATTACCTGAAAAAGATGATCACAATACTAAATCTAAAGCGGTTAAATGGGCTGATCGCAGCAGGCATACAATTGTTCCATGCCCACTAATCCAATGATCAGGAAATCTACTATGACTGAACCAATTTCGCATATTAATCAATCTTGCTAGTAAAATAATAAGAATTTGCTTTCAAACTATTCTGTAATTAGGGGATCAATTACATTTTCAACTATTACTAAAAACGTTCCACAATGAGGTTGTTGTCCTTGACAGTAAATTGTGATTATAACACATGTGCGACTTTGCCTGGATCTAATGGAGTTAGAAGCAGGTATTAGAAAAAATATTTGTAATGTTTTAGTGTCTTATTTTTACCTTTAAAGGTTTTCCGCCAAACTCAAATATTTCGTGATACGTCACCGTGCCTGGAAACGCACTCCACTATTGCGCCGATGCGCCAGATGCCCTGTTGCATGCTTGACACCTTTGTCGCTGTTGAACACGCGTATGTTCTGTGGATCTGTGCGTTTGTACCTTTGTTAACGTTTTGGTTTTGTTTTGTTTTTATTTACTTGGTACGTTGTTGTTCAAACATAGACTGTGCAATTATGGAGCAAGATTATGTGAAGGGATCTTCAGACAATTTACCAAAAATTGACTTACACATGATTGACGAATTTTACGTGAATGGAAACTCGTGTGGCCAGATCGTTCGATTTAACGCAAATTAGGCGAATTTGCTATTTAAAGGTTGCGACTTGAATACAATGACATAATAGCAGCTATACACGCTGTAACTCCGGTCAGGTCCTTCGGCTGCCATAAAATGAATTCTGTTTGCGATATATCCGCTAAAAGTTATAATTTTAATTTAATATATTTAACGTTTTAATATTTACAGTAAAAACGACTTACAACGAATCGCGTTTAACACATCCATTCGTGTGTAGGTTTCTATAATTTATAATTATGGTTGCGAGTTTGCAATAAAATGGCAACGCTGCTGCGACTTCGTTTTCAGAAACCTCATCTCGGCGGACAGGAATGCCAGGATCAGAAAATGGCGTGGCAACATCACACAGTTACACCCACTAAGCGCGCCAGGGAACGCTGACGTCAGAGATTCAAACTTTAAACATAAACTATTTTTTAAGCATTAACTAAGCGCTTTGCGAAAAAAAAAACAGGGGTCTATTTTTTCATGTAGATTCATATTCTGCAATAAAAAAAGGGGATAACAGACCCATTGAACGTCCCGTCGATGAAAATTGGACCTCCAATTGCATCGCCAAGAATTCCAGCCCACACATTCGGTTTCTGAGAAGCTTCTCGAAAAATAAGAGGATTTTTGTAAGAACGTAGGCTTTCGCTGCCAGAGTTAGATTGAAATCTTAGTCTTTTGGGGTTAGACCGCGTCTGATTTCTAAATAACGTCGACGTTTCGCCCGCGCTTATAAGAGGCATCATCAGTACAGGAATAAGAAGTATGGAATGTGGTGCAAACCTAACGCGAGAAACACGCCCGAACTGAACCAAATCCCAATAAAGAAAGAGAATGAAAACAACAGATATCGTTCAACCTGGCGCTAGGAGGGGGGTGGGGATGCTTGAGCGGTATAGGGAGATTGTAAAGGTAGGGATAGCAGTCGGGTGATTGGGTGGTAGAGAGATGAAAACCGTCTTGGCGGTTTAGATTATTGGGATATTTGGAAATTTCTATGGTTTCTCGGCATTTTAGGGTTGTAAAAAGGGACTATCTCTAGAACTGACACATTGTCAAACAAAATAACGTAACCGGTTTAATGTTGATGTTCAACTACTGCTCAGTGGCTGAAGAGACCTGAGTCTGAATGTATTTCTCGCGTTAGGTTTGCACCACATTCCATACTTCTTATTGCTGTCCTGATGAAGCCACTTACAAGTGCGGGCGAAACTTCGATCTTATTCAGAAATCAGACGTGGTCTAACCTCAAAAGTCTAAGATTTCAAGAGGATTTTTATTACTTCAGTCTCGAAAATAATGCTTATTCACATAATTTCGCAGTATTTAAGTCTTTTGCCGAAATCTTTTTCACCATATTCCTAGACAGTTTTCATCTTACAAAGAAGGAATTTATACAGTTTTTAATTTTGCTTACAGATGAACAAGAAAGTCCAGTAACTGTGCAAACGTTATGCAAAGAGCTAGCCAAAATGTTACCCTTTTTTATTTAATACAGATTCAATGTCTTGGAGTTTGCGGACGAGATTAATAATGTAAATACCTAGCATCCAAATTTCCATTAGGCTGTCGTTCGTTAAACGTCCTTGTTGCCGCATGAAAATAGCCATGCTCAGCAACGCAAATAAAAATGATTCCCACTTCCTCTCGGCAGTTGAATTTTCACTTGACCGTGACTAGAATGTTCTAAAAACTCGCGTAATTTCTAAAAAAAAAATAAAAAGACAAAGAAGATAACTAGCTAATTCAAGTGAAAGTTGTAGAATATGGAAAGAAAATTTTGGGCGTCTCACTTATGTGTGATATTTTTGTTAAACATCTCTGTTGAGAACGGTTAAAATGAAGATTTAATAAGTAATTAAATTCAATTAATTCAACTTTAAAAACTATTAAAATATATTATAATAGGATCCATATTGTAAAATTGCCTTAAAGACGWACAATAACTTAAAATTGAGAGTTTGTAGGAACAAAGCCAAGCGTAATGGGTTACAATAGAAAAACATTTCCCTTATAATGTTTGTAAATATTTTTAATTTGTTATGCACTTAATCCCGGATAACTTATACTTGGACCATTTTTGTCAATTTTAACTTAGAAGCTTATTACAGATAGATTCGCGCTTAATGTATCATCTCGTTTAGTTTTAATAGTTTATAATTGTTGGTGAATTTAAATTATGTAAAGATTTGGGTGTAACTAGCGGTAGATTCTTATTAGTTGAGCAATAGTAATGGAGGGTAGGCCAAATGACCGTTTGGATTTAGACAATAATCATGACAGGAGACGCTCTTGGTAGGTGACTGCAACAGGAACGAACGAATGCAACACCTTTGATAAGTTAGGGCGGAGACTGGTTCAGATCTAGAAACACTGGATCAAAATGAAATTCTTAGGCTCATTTTAAGTATGGGTCGTTGTTGCCTAGATGTCATTCGGGCCATAGGCATAAATATGGCCACTGACAATTTGGTTCCATTTTTTCACACTGTATTGATTTTCTTTGGTTTTAATGTCATTGGTTAACCCCAAAAAAAGAAGTTATAAAATCGATTTTCTACCAACTAATCGAGCTAATAGAGTAAATCAAAGAAAGGGACTGTTAAGAAAACGATAAGCTACAATTTTATATAAACTAGAACTTTTGGTTATCACTGTCAAACTCTACAGGGTGTTATATATATCTATCATACAAGACAGCCACGTAGTTTGGACACCAATTGGCGACTATAACATTGATTTTTTTTAAATATAGGTCATAGCAACACTACTAAACTTCTATCATCCTTGGAGATGCTTGAAATGGTTGAAACAGGTAATATCTAAAACTACACGTCTGTATACTGTGTTGTAGGTTGTGCGGGTGTTAAAAATACTTCACATTCTTATGTAACATACAGAGATTTTCTTAATTTTGACCATGATCAGTTTAACACTGCTTTGCATTCTGCTCAGTGTCATTTTATTAGTGATGACAATACTCTAAATGATAAAGTTTTGTTGTTTAATACAATACTCTTAGATTTGTTTAATATATATGCCCCACTTCGAATTATCAGAACCACTAAACCTAGGTCACCTTGGTTTACTGACGCTTTAAAGCAAGTTAAGAAACTGAGATATAATGCTTTACTACGGTATAAAAGATCTAAGAACCTCAGGCACTATGAATACTATAAAACTATGCGGAATATATATTAATTCTGTTAGTCAGGGTAATCGTGGAAATCTTTAGAAATCTATAAAATTCTATACAGATAATTCATTGATGAACTTCTATCAAAAATTTATATTTAGAAATTAGAAGTGACGCAAAAATCGTCAGTGCATTAAGTTCAATTAAAAGTACAGCTATCGTTTTGGACAATATAAGCATTAAAATGTTAATGTATTGCATGCCTAAAATTGTACCATATATAACACATTGTTAATTTCTGTCTTGAAAATAGTGTTATTCCTGAATTGGCTCAAGTGGTAGTTATTCCAAAAATTGACAATCCCAGTGCGTATGGTGATCTGAGGCTTATCAGTATTTTGCCTACTATGTCAAAGGTTATGGAGAAAATTGTGAATCAACAAATTCTAATGCACTTAGACATTAACAAAATTTTGCTATAATTTCAATCGGGTTTCAGACAGGATCAGCTGCGTCACGGCTGTCAAGATATGTGATGATATATTTCAAGCTAATGAGGTTTTTGACTATTTGAACCCCGACATATTAAAGTCCATTCTGCGTTATATTGCTTTTGATGACTCTGCTGCACTATTTATTAATAATTATATGACCAAAAGAAAACATTTGTATGATCAGTTCGCGATTTGGTGCAGTGAGTGCTTCAGGGTTCCCATCTTGGGGCCATTGATAGCGGATGACGCTTATGCATCATTTAACCCTGAAAACGCTACTATTGCTGTGGAAAAAATAATAGTGATTAGGCCAATTTGATTATTGCATCTGAAAATCATGATTTACATAATAACCCAAGCAAATCCAAGTTAGTGATATTTTGCAAAAATAAAGATTACGAGAGACCTTCTGCTTAAGATAAACAACCAGCTGTTGCAGCCTGTGATGAAGGCACGTAATCTAGGTATTCTTGACACTGAATTAAGGTTTAAAATCATATTCAACAATGTATCAAGTTGGCATTTTGCAACCTAAAGAAAATCTATAAAAGACTGCCTTTATTAAAAAAATAGGAAGATCTTGTGTAGCTCTCTCGTTCTGTCGCACTTCACATTTTGTGATAGCGTTATGATCCATGCTTGGATTTAGCGACAAGGAAAACAGTACAGGGATACGGAATTCATGTATTCGGTCTGTTTGTGGCGTTTATTGCATGTGTCAGTTTTTTCCATAGAGTTATTACATCTACTAAGCCTATGGACCAAAATATAGTTCAGAACGGATTTACATAACATAAATATTAGAAGGAAAGGTTTAATCTCATGCCCTTTACACAAGACAACATCTTTTAGATGATCCTTTTTTTCTTACAATATATTTAAGACATACAATGCTATATCTAGTAACATAAAACTTTTTCAACATATAGGTACATTCAAGTTGGCGCTAAAGAAAGCAATAGTGGAGTAAATATTTGTATATGCATAACTTTCGTGTTTCTTTTTTCCTGTTGGGGGCTGAGTGGGGAGGGTAGGAGCATTTTGTGTATCTAGAACTTGTTTCTATATTTCTCATGTTTCAGTTGGTAGATGTTTATTTAGATTATGTACAGATCAATGTTTATACCTTTTCTTGTGTGTAAAAGCTAGTGCAGTGTATTCTGTATGCGACAATAACGACAATGTATTATTTTATTATTATTATTATTATTATTATTATTATTATTATTATTATTATTATTATTATTATTATTATCATTTTTACTATTATTAATTAACATCAGAGTTTTGGATACTTTTTAGTGGTGCATTAATTCCTTAGGGCAGTGTATTTGTCATATATTACAAGAATTAAACTAAATCTTGCAGACCGCCTGACGATGGCTTAACAGTTCGAAACAACTGTCGCACAATAAAATTTTAACTGTGCATTAATAAGGACCATTTTTTTAAACTAACCTAACTCAAACTAAAAATAAGAATTCGGGATGGCAATGCCATCTGTCAGCATCACACTGACATGATGACAAAGCCCCCTAGCTGCCAAAACGACAGGTGGCATTGCCATCCTAAATTCTTACTTACATCATACCATTGCTTTGGTATATAAGCAAAACCAGTTCTATGCCGTGCTGTCTACACTAGACCTAAACTGCACTAATGAGCTGTAATGACAGCGAACTAGATCTATCTGCAGTTGGTTGAGGTGCAGACAGCACAGCACAGACATGCATTTTAAACTAAAAATAATACGTTACATTATAAAGCTTACAGAAATCGGCTTACCTCATTAATCATTAATCATGACCAATAAAAAAACTCGATGAGGAAATTCTGGGACACGATGAAGCAGTGTGTGTCATAGAATGCAAGAATATCATCAAATCGAAGTTGTGAAGGACTTAAATGGCATTACCGTAACAAATTAGGAGGACATAGGCAACTCTTTTAATGCTTATTTTACCACGACCGCTACAAAAATGGCAGCATAAGTTGGTGATGCTGAAAGAGATGCTTCCTACGTATGCAAGTCTAAGAACTCAATGTACCTGATGGAAATCACGGAGAATGAGATATGGCAGCATTTGAAGGTTGGAAAATCTCCGGGACCTGACAACATAGGTAATCTAACATTGAAAAACACAATAGGCACTATAGGGCACATATTTCACCATATTTTTAACTGTGTTCTCAACGATGGGCAAGTTCAAGTTTAAAACATCAATAGTAATACCTATTTTCAAGAAAACAAAAGGGAAATTACAGACCAATATTCTCATCATAATCAATTTCAAAGGTATTTGAAATGTGTCTTAACAATAAAATAATGGAATTTATATGAGGTGCTCAATTGTGGCCAATATGGAAGTAGGATGGTCTATAACTGTTTGTTCTTGCCTGTACTATGTATCTTATGGAATAATTTCATGGAACAAGCTTGCACCTCAGTGGCGCAACCTCTAATAATTGTGATACAAAAAAGAGCTCTCAAGTTGATCCACCAACTCAGTGCTTTCTATCCATCAAATGAACATTTTCTCAACTTAAAATTTTTGGAATTACGTAAGATATATTGTAGAGACATTATCATATTTCAAAGTGGTATGTTGAACAGGTTAGTTCATGGAGTAAATAGTCGTGGAACGTCTGTATTTAATGTTGTAGTACTCAGAAAACGAAAGGCTAGAAATGTTTTGACTATGTAGCCCCAAAATGTTTTAATCTCTTGCTCCTTGAGATAAAAGGAATACTTACTTGAAACATTTCAAAATAAAATCACTGAATGATTATTGTCACCGGATGTAACTGCATTATTTTAGGGTACTTCTATTGTGATTGTCATTGTTTTTGAGCTATCTCATCCACACCTTAAATAACACACTTGTAGCCATTGAAATGGTTTTCAAAATTTCTCTCCACATATAAGTGGAAAGTTTCTATTTTATTTTAAATAATTAAATTAAAAATGTGATTTGTAATAGTGCAAAATATAAATGTCTATACACAAAATAATTTATGTAAATAAATGCCATCTAAGCATCTGCCCTCGTATTCTCATATTCATTAGGCCGTCCGTCGCGATTAAAAGCGACGGTCTGCTTTGGTCAATTTGCTCTCTACCCCTGCCTGATGAGTCCCAACAGTACGTAACTAGTCGTAGGGTGAGAGTCATATCGGTTTCGGAACATTACCCGACACCATCAATAGGAATCTGCACTAGGTCGAGGTGTGTAATTTATAGGGCGCCTAGCTCGCAGAGTTCCGCTTAGATGGCACTGAAGGCATCTGCCCTCGTATTGTCGTAAAATAATTTATGTATTAATGTAAACTGCTACCTAAAATGGACCAATTAAAATTAATTAATATAAAAATTAATTAGATCACTTCATATTTTGATAATTGTTTATTTTATTCTAGTTTTCAAGGCTTGCCTGTAATTGGCTTTAATTCTTAATTCTAGAAGCACACTTGTTTGTTAGTTTCAACAATATTCAGTTTATTTTAGATAGACTTTATAATATTTGTACTAAATGAATAATAAATAAAATGAAATTGTTTTAGCGAAAACAAAAGTATTACAGGTAGGTTCGTAAGATGGAGTTCGAAATTGACCATTATGCATTACGAGTAGCCTAGAACGTAGCTGAAATCAATAAAGATAAAAGATACAGAAGTAAAAAAGAAAGACCACAGAAATTAACAAAACAAGTAACGACAAGCCACGGAGGAATCACAACAAGCGGCTATAGATAGAAAAAGAGCGGAATAAGTACGCTAACGACAAAATATATTCTTACACCAAACTGGAGAGTGGAACGAGTTTTGATCATAACATACTATCATATAATTTAATGTGAATGCGAGTAATTTGCAATACTTAAAGGTTTCTATCCATCAAGACCGCTTTGAACAATTGCTTATACTTAGTCATGAGCCAATGCGCAAATCAGACGAACTCTAAAGTTTAAACAATTATCTCCAATCCCGTAGGTCTAACTATCACACGAACGCCATTAAATTATGCAGCGCATGTTTCTGTTCACCACGGCTAATGGTTATCGACAGCTTCGTAGTTCAAAACTAAATTTTGAACGAACAAGATGACGTATTATCTCATCTGGACGACGCAAACGAGCGCGCCCACTTTAAATTTGAAATCCGCGCACCTCAATGGCCGTGAAAGGTGACCTGTCATGAACAGCAAAGTGATATATAAAAGGGCATTATATCCGGTGTCGTTCAAACCCATTTCGCCCGGCGCTATCCTGCATAATATCAAGTGATATTACTACAACGCGTCAAGCTCAGGTTGCCAAATTCAACTCTGACGGCAGGACATAAATCTTTCCTCGATTTCACCAGGAAAAACGCGGACACTTAATAAATACTGCACTGCGTAAATAGGATGTATAATTTACTTGAAGTTTGCGTTAAATACATAATGGATAAATCGATACGCATTTAAGGTCACAGCCACCAATGTTAAATGGTTGGCCATTTTTCTTTTCCGTCCGATCGATTTTAGATTCAGGGTCCATAGAGACATTTTCTCGTCACTGCACACCGCAATATCATATTTTTGACCACCCGTACCCGAATAACTCATGCATATCGAGAAATTTATATCGTCATCCCTAACTTGTTTTATATACCGGACGACGTTTGTGCTTTATAGATGTTTCATACTGCTT
This sequence comes from Rhyzopertha dominica, assembly GCA_025024175.1. Classification (NCBI taxonomy): domain Eukaryota; kingdom Metazoa; phylum Arthropoda; class Insecta; order Coleoptera; family Bostrichidae; genus Rhyzopertha; species Rhyzopertha dominica. The sequence continues at coordinate 9,545,433 of QCXZ01000086.1, read as the reverse complement.
TATACACTGAATGAACAGTATGATGATGTCGAAAATTGTAAAAGCTGCAAATACAGTTAAATGAGAAAAAAACATGCGCACTTGAAGGTCAACATTATTGTTGAGAAACACAAAATTCTGCCCACTTAGGCAGGTATTCTAAAAAAACGACAAATTTATGCAAACATAAAAGGCTCTTTCTCATTAATAATTTAGATAAAATTTTAAGTTCTATTAAATATAAAGTACATTTAGAGAGTGAAGGTGTTTACAAAATTACTTCTTCTTGCGGCAAGTGTTACATAGGTCAAACTAAAAGAAAGGTAGGTACGCGTTTGAAAGAACATATACTTGCTACTAGGCTGCAACAGATAGATGAATCTTTCGTAGCTGAACACTCATATTTGACTAAACACATGATTGACTTGATTGATAAAACAAAAATTGTACATAAAGAAATATTATCATAAACCTCTAATAAAAGAAGCTATAGAAATTTATAGGAATGCTAATATTTTTAATAGGGATTGTGGAAATTATGAGTTGGGTTTCATTTGGAAGATTATTTTGTAGTTATCTTTTATCAAGTAGGTGGTGTATATCTAATAGGTAGGTAGTTCCTTTTTTGTCCCATGCATGATGAAAACACCAATTTTACAATACCTATATAACCATTCCAAATAACAATCGAAACAGGTAATATACTCTACACTGTTATTTAGGTTGGATTAAATCACTAAATGTAAGCTTACATAAGCAGTGTATGTAATAGAGTGCATAGTTAGATATCTCTACTTTAGCCACCGAGATACTTGATTACATCACCTCAATAGTAACTCAAATCAGACAAAACTTCAAAATATGAGGCTGTTAACAAGCATTTCAACATCAAATTCAGTACCTAATTCTACAATTTAGAAGACCTATATCATTCCTACTTTGGTTCATCACTGAATGTTATTTTAATTTTAATTTTTCCTCTAACAGTTTTATTGAGAATTGTGCCGATGAAATACATATCAACAACAAGCGACAACAGTATTTAAGTATACTGAATGCCCATAATAGACGAATGTCTTGTGTCTTTCAGAAAGTAATGGTTGGTAGCTTCATTCCAAAAGTTAAGATTTAGCTTTTAGCTTCCCGCTTTGTCTTAAATTCTAAAAACATATAATGGACAATCAAATGTACTTTTTATCGTATTTAAACATATTGCCCCTTCCGCAGTCCAACTATCGCCCGCATCAACTTGCGTTGCAACTTTGGATAAGATTACCGATGGTTTCTGAAAGACTACTGATGAGGGTAACCTGAAAATACTAGTGGTACATCTTTGTAAGACGGTTGGCACAATCAACTCTATTTGGTCGCTAATCAGTTTCGATCTGTCAGCACTGCGCATAAAAAGTTTCACCAGCTTTCGAACACAATGTGGTAGACTTTTTGAGTCTGTCCTTTCTGCCCCATCAAATATCGTATGCACTGTCCCACTGGGTTCATTTTGATATGAACAGTTTTTAAAACAGGATTAGGCAAAATTTAGGACGCAAACACTAATTACACTTATGCTAATTAATTAATGCTTTCTCTTTGAGCAGTAAATGGATTTTCTCGTTTCTTCTGTCTTTGATTGTTCTCATTACTAATTATAGTGTTTTCACGTTGGAGGGTTTGGAAAACGTTCACAAGGTTAGAGTGCTAATTAATTTTCTTTCTTTCAGCTAATTAATATTTTCTTTTGGGGCATCTAATCTATTTTGACGGTTGGTTGTAGGTAGAGGAGGACTATAAGTTTTGTCCCGCAAGTTTAATAGTTAATGTGCCTCTCTAATTAATTACGTAAATTGTCCAAATGCTGTGGATAAATAAATATACGTTGTTGTCATGTAACAAAATGAAAACAATATATGGTAATAAATAGGAAGCTATTTATAATTAATAACAGGGAGGTGTATGCAGAGAAAGGTAAGTATGATAACAGCAAAAGAGGGGATTAAAAAATTAAAGAATAAAAGTGGTTACAAGAGAGGCAAAGATTAAAAAAAGAATACAGACAGTGAAGCAAGTCGCTCAAAAGCTAGACAACACGATGGGAAAGGAGAGACACAAGGTGATGACATACCGTAACAACAAATAAAAGCTATATACACTGCAGTGGGAAGAACATATAACATGCAAGGATAGAAAGTTGGTACAACGGACGTTAGGAATATAACCGAAAAAGGAAACGACCTAATTGAAGAGTATAATAAAAAGAAAAATGAAAGGAGAGGGAGAAAGAATACTAGCGAATGCTTAAATACTAGTATATACAATAGAGTAGACGCAAGAAAAAGAGTGAGCAAAGAAACTGGATGCATCATGAAATAAGCAAATCGGAAATATATACAAAGATGGACCTTAATTTCTGAAAAGTTGAACTCGAACTAGAAGAAAAGACAACGTCTGTAAATGTAGTATACAGACCAGGAAGAAATGAGAAAACAAAAGTAAAATAGAACTTCTGGGCATTAAAAGTGTTATCAAAGATATAGGTAATTTGAAGATTAAATATCAACTGACGGGTCAAGGAAAATTATACCAACCCAGGAGATGTGATCGGAAAACCTGAAGAAAATGTAAGAAATGGTAACGGACCAAGGCACAACGAACAAATGCGCCTTCCAGGCATAAAGGTATCCATAAATTTATATACAAAAGGTACCATGGAGGAAACGATGAAGAAAACTGACATTAACAGAAATTATGAACAAAAATTCAACGGTATAAGCAGACACAAGCAGAATTATACAGTGCCAAAAACATCAGTTCTTCTTCATTCTACCGAGTAAATAGGCTATCAAACAAATTGTACTCGATTTCCCTATGTCATATTAGCAGGCGTTGCGTTACTGTGAGTTTCAGCGTGGTATCAAAAAACTGAAACGCTCATATAGATATAATTATATTTTGTTGTTGAGCAAGTCATATAGAATGTTTATTACTAATGCCACACTGTGATTGCAATGACATGGTCACAACCTTTATCAGCGAAAATTCAAGAACTTCAAGAATTTACGAAGGCATTGTTGTCTTTGCAAAGACTGCAATAAAAACAATGCCCCTTTAGTGGTAGGGACAATTAAGCATAACACTATATGTACGCGACCGTAAGGGACATTACATTTGCTCATGTTATAGTCAGACCAGTCGATTACCGCGTCCAAATCTTTTTGTAACAGAATACAAGTTGTCCGCACTCTGTTAAATATTTTTAAATCGTCAGCGAAGAATAACTTGCAGCAACCAATCGCATCCCAAAAATCATTAATAAATAGGAAGAATGGTGGTGGCCTCGAGTTAAAGTGCTAGCTGGTATGAAGGTTGGATATAAAAAATTGAAGTATATGACAAAGTATACTCTACAAGAGAAGAAAAACCACAACAGTCACTTCTATAGCAAAATGTTGTTATCGACAGTTTCGGAAGCTTTTTGAAAATCTCTCCATTGCTACAGCCACGTATTGTGAAAAGCATGCAATGTTAGTGACAGTAATAAATAAATCCATGCTTAAACGGCGCCGGCGAGAAGAAACGGTTAACGTTGTTATGGATATTGACTGATTCAAAAACCTTCGCAAAGTTGCAAATAAGATAAATTGAACGATAGCTTTGGATATCGTTGACGTCATTATGTTTGAAAATGAAACACAAACCAGTTTTTTTCCATATTTTCGGGAACATAGATGATCTGAGAATAGTGTTATAATACAATAAAGTGGGGTGGTGAACACACTCTTAACATAAAACTTGGTATATTATCAACATCCATAGTGAAGACTTTTTGGCGCTTTGCGTACCTCATCTTCAGAAATGTGCCTTCAGAGATGTTAAAATGCATGACTATGCAATGCTGTCTGCACCCCAACCAACTGGAGATAGATCTATTTCGCAATCGTTATTGCTAATCAGTACAGTTTAGGTCTAGTGCAGGCAGCATGGAATAGAACTGGTTTTGCCTATATACCAAAGGCTTGGTATGATGTAAGTAGAAAATTAGATGGCGATGCCATCTGTCAGCATTACACTGACACGATAACAAAACGATCTAGCTGCCATTATAGGAACTACTTCCTAAAGGAAGTGGATCTGTAGTTATTTCTAAAAGATGGCAATGCCATTTTATTTTCCACTTACAGAGATGTTAACACCACGGAGAGTATAAGTTGAGTTAGGTCAGGTGCAGTATACACGCTCATAAAGAAGACCTTGGAGGAATTGACAGCTCGGTGTCGTTATATTTCATTATTCCATATAAAGATACATAACTTTCTCAACTTTTCGCTAAATTCAAATATATAATAGCAAAAAGTAGCAGAAACATTATGTGGTATAATGACAACGAATAAAATCAAACATGATGTAGATCTTAAATAAAAGTACAGAATAAAAGAAAATAGCAAAAACTCTGCAATATAAGCAAAAGTAAAAAAAAATACAGGAACGGTAATGGAAGCAAGAATTAGACATGGTCATGGTAACCACAACTTGTTTTTTTGCAGCACATGATCCATTTTACGGCTGGGGACAGGCACTGGAGCTCTGTTTAAGTCTTGTCTTACATGTTATGGGCAACGCAAATTTGCAGTGGTTAGTATGCCTCCCTAATTCATTACCACACGCGTTGTTGATGTAAGTTAGCCAAGTGCTGCGAACAAATAATTATGTTGTGGATTGCCAGGGACGCAGTCAAGGGTTTTAGCGGTTTGGGCTTGTTTCCTAAATTAACACGTGAGCAAACAGTTGTTAGGAACGTCGGAAATCATGCGGACGATTTAACAGCGTAAACGCGAACATTTTCCCTAGCGTAGTCCAAAAAGAAGTATGACGCAGTGAATAATTTATGGTACGTAGCTGACAGTCGATAGCTTGTTGAATGTGATGGGAAATCGTTCAATTCTTTATGAAGATGAATAATTGACGACGGGAAAAGACATATGGCAGCGCATTTAGGTGCCGGCGGATTATTACGTTTGTTCCGTCCGGAATTTTTGTCGTCGTTACAAGGATTGCGATATCTCGCATTGTTCTTTCTATAATGAGGGAGCGGCGAATACTTCCCTAGGGCGCTGTTAGCAAGGGCGGATGTTCCCCAACACGGAGTAACACACAAAGGAAACGGATTTCAATTAAAAATGAATTGGCTGCTTACAAACTTTCATAAATATGACTTATTAATTCCGGCCAGCGAGCCACCTACACGGATAAATGAGGGACCTGGGCAAAAGAGGCCTTAATTACGTTCGGTGTTCCGATTTCTCTTAATAAATGTTTGACGGGCGGGAAAGCTTAAAATCCCTGGATGTTCTTAAATTAATTCGCGGGATGGTTTAATTTCGTTTCGCAGCAAAAACGAAGCGAGCGGACCAGCGATCATCTCGGAAATTACGGCAAAAACATCGCGTCAGGCATTATGTATGCGTAAATAGACGAAGTTGTGAACAGAACCGTCACCCCCGAAGCTGATGGATGACGCCCATCTTTTTTCCCATTCTTATCACACCAACGGCTGAAGCTCATCCGCTCCTTTAAGAGAATGTTAGGGGCTGTTAAAATTTGCTTATTCATCTGTTGTCACGACTTTACATCAACCGCGAAATGATGTCGCGAGCGGCCTCTCAACTGTGAAAAGCAGATACTTATCCCCGGTACAAAGCTGGTAAGCCGACCATATTTTATTGCCCTTGAAGCGACATCGTCCTTTTAAACTTTTTATGGCTCATATGCGACGCGTAAATTATCGGATTCTACGCCAGAATGCACCAGAGGCCCTTTGTAATGAGGTTTATTAAAAATCCGCGCAACCGTGCGTTCCGAGCGACATCTGCTATTACGTTTCGCGCCTTTATTGTTATCCGGATGGAATTCCACGTTCCGGCAATATTATGGGCGTCCGATTCCCTGGATCGCTTGTTTACACGCTCAGCTTTGTTAATTGGATTCAAAGCAAGCAAACGTCAAAAGTAATAAACAAGTACCTCTGTCCAAACAATTCCGATATTAAAATTCCTCTTGATACGCCAACTCAGATTAAATACGTATATAATTTATTTGATGACAATCTGGATGAGTTATTTAGTAATTCCATAGGAAGTTCGACATTACTTATGAGATAATTATCAGAATAATAGAGGCAGCACTACAGCAGCACTCACGAAAACAACAAAGTTTTACAAAACTAACAAAAGCTGGTTACTCACTACCTACTCCAGATGTACCATATTTCGAGTGCTTTTGATTTAATCCGTACAGACACAGTCTGTGTTCTATCGGAGACGGTTACGTCCATGATGAACTCGGTTCTGAAGATGCTCACCCCAGCGGTGGGCGAAACGTCAGCGAAGAGAAAATCGCCACGACTACGGCCAACCAACCCGGAAGTATCTACCAGTAAATGTAAAAACCTTACACTTCTAAGTTGCCGCCATCTACCGGTGAAATTTGAAACCTCTATCTAAGAGGGCCATTTTTTGTAGCATGACAGATAACAAAAGTGGAGTTATCTGTAGTAGAAGCGCTTATCTGACAACAACTTATTTACAATTCCCTGTAATTGACCAATACAATAGCTAAATGAGAAACTTACGTCTAATCCTTATAAATTGGATATTTCAGTACAATAAAAATTACAAAAGCTATCACCGTCTCAGTGGTACACGTCACGCGGCGTTGCCGATTTCGGAATTTTCAGGAATGTTCAGCCTTCTCTCTCTTAAATGTTGCAAATTCTCATTTCACTTGTGACGTCACAATCGCAAGAGTAAAATTTGTTTTAATTAATCTGACTTCTGGGTGATAAATAAATAAATAAAAATTGCCTCTAGCMTAATAAAAAAAATTAAAAAAAATCACTGGTGTCCAAGWGAGTGCGATTCTGGTCCGATGCTTTTACTCKCAAGGTCGCATGTCACATTTAACTAAGTGGCGCATTCTTCTTCACTTGATTAATCGTCGACATGCGGCCGCTACGGGACAGTCAGTGTTCTAAATGTTTTGGCAAATTAAACGATAATATCAGTAACATCCTATGTAAAGGTGTGTATAACAATATTTACTTTTAATATCCACATTTCGGAAATAGTTAAAGATGCCTTTAAACTACTAGGCTTTATATACAGAAACTGTCGTGACTTTAAAAACGTCGAATCGTTACAATTGTTGTATCACTGTCTAGAATGATCAAAACTGGAATATGCTTGCATGATTTGGTGCCCTGTCTACAGGATTCATAGTGACTTGATTGAAACTGTTCAAAGGCGCTTTCTGAAATTCTTAGTTTATCTCGATAGAGGATTGGACCAATTTTTCCTCCTAGCCAGATTTAGCTTGGTTTCTCTTCAAACCCGTCGAGCCGTATTCGGTGTCAAGTTTCTCTAGAAGCTTTACACAATCAATTGGACTGCCCTTATATTTTATCTAAACTCATGTGCAATTTAGGTCTAGTGCAGACAGCACGGCTTAGAACCGGTTTTGCCTATATACCAAAGACTTGGTATGATGTAAGTAGGAATATGGATGGCAATGCCATCTGTCAGCATTACACATTATGGGATCTACTTCCTAAAGGAAGTGACCTGTTGTTGTTTGGTGCATTAAGCTATTTGTTTTTTATGTTACTGTATACTCTAGGCTTTTTTGTATTTTCTGTAATTGGGAGTGTATCCTGTTGGAAATTAAAATTTATTATTATTGCTATTATTATAAACTATTACGGTATCAAGTTTTATAATAAATTGCTTGCCAGCATTAAAAACCTTGATTTCAATAAGCTCAAATCTACTGTAAAAGCTTTGCTAATTCAAAATTTTTTCTATTACTTTATTATTATTATTATTATTAGTATTATTATTATTATTATTATTATTATTATTATTATTATTATTATCATCATTATTAATGCCAATCGTATTTATACATCTTAATGCATCACTGCATCACTAATTCGTTTCCGACCAACCGTCGTCATCATTTTAGTGATGAAGTACCTCAGGATTATCTCTTGAGACCCGTGCTGTTTCTAAGAGGTACTAATGGATTCTACTGCATGCCACAGTTAAAGATACAGCTTAGCCGCGTAGGGCAATTGGGAGATAAACTATTATTTGCTCTTATTTTACCATCAATTCTCAGGACTTCCTTGCAGACCTAAAGCGTGACACATGGCGAGCTTCGATTTCAGCCACAATAAACATAGCAAACAAATAGAGCCAGAATCATGTGCAGAAGCAGTTCATCTGGCCCTTACATTATTCACGACGAGGCCACGGATTGTAGCAGCACAAAATGAAAAGAAGTCTAAATCCGCCGTTTCAGTCTTATTGCCAGCTAGAACGATTGTCATATCCAACTGCTGTGGTATAGCAACCGTCATGCATCAACCGGGCCAAAACTTATTCTCCAGATTTATTTGGAAGTTAAACTCATAGCCGCAGACAATCCGTGTGATTCGTCATTGTCATCGGCTTAAATGGCTCAGCTGTAATTTGTGATAGAACAAACGTAAACGAATTTTGGGACACGCGGGAGTTGGTCTGCGTTTGACGCACGTAATACATCTTTGGAAGAAAAAAATCTATTACATTCAACGTCCAAAAGCGACGTATCGATCGATCCCGCTGGAAATTGCAGTGTGGTTTTAGTACGATTAGGGGGAATTGTGGGCAAGAACAAATACTTGGGGTGAAATGACCGATTGGAAATCGAGCTAGAGGGAAAACAAATACAAACACGGGAACTATTTCAAATAATGATTGGTCCGGATGGTTTTTCTGAATCTGCAACGAACATACAAAGCTTTCGAAGTGACAAACTACAATCTTTAGTCTTGCATGTGTCAAGTACTGGATTCCACCGCGATAGAAAAAAATCCTCTGACAAGAAAACATTACTTTATAATTCGATTGTTCTGAATTTTGCAAAATAAAGGTCATGGACCTGAAGGTGCTTTTCTGTCAGCAAGATGCAGATCCCTTTTAAAAGCCTAGCACTCGCCAGTATTGTATTTATTCATTTAAATAATATATTTGTTCATCATTATTATTATCGAGCAGAAAAAATCTTATGGAGAGAGAAAAAGGCAAGATACTATTTGCGGAAAGTGAGGAGCGCACAAGCTCACACTGACTGTATCATAAGCATTTATGGAGTAATATACCTCTTAGCAGGTACTGAGGGCAAAATAAGGTAAAGTAGGCTCTCAACATCACCACCTTACGCAGTAATGCGTATGGAATATAATTAAAATATTTGAAGATAGAATTTCGTCACCTACAGAATATGTTTCTTGCTTTAGTTAAAAATATTTTAAGTTTCAGCGTCTCCATTGTCTTTACTCTACGTTCACACTTAAAGACAATTAACGTTGCACAATATAGCTAAACTGCACTGATGAGCTATAATGATAACGAAATCTATCTGCAGCTGGTTGCGGTGCAGACAGCATAGCATATACATGCATTTCAATTAATGTTGTGTCCCTATTCAACAGTAACCATCCAGCATGAACAAATAAACAAATTAGTCATTCAGAACCCATCATAACAATTAACGGAGAAATCTTTTTACGTCCACACTGTTAGAAGTAGTTGGCTAAACTTATCATAAATTGTCCATATAATCTCGGCCTGATCTCATAAATTCGCTAGGAAAACGCGGTGGAAAATTAGATTTGTTGCTAATTTAATGTCTCTTCATTTGTAGCGGCCTGCATGACATTTTTATATGCATAATCTCCGAGCTCTGGTGGGAATAAATTAGTTCCAGAGCCTAATGAAATTTTAATGTTGCGGCATTGAAGTAAAGGCGGGCCCTAGTTTAGAGTAATGGTTTCTTTATTAAATACATCCCCGCGTTGCAAAATTTATCCTTTCTCTGCTTGCAGAAGTTGTACCCAAAAGTTACGACCACTATTATACAACTCCGCTGTAGAAGAAAGCAAACGATAATATCGTTGTAACTCGTTGTTTAGGTGTGCATGACGTCTACGTCAAAATGCAACTGATACTTGCCCCATTCCGAGTTGAATTGTTATTGGCATCAGCCGAAGCACATATCCTGCAAATCTGGTCAGTTATTTTTGTGTTAATCTGCAATGCCGTCAAAATTATCGTTGTTACAATGCCTGAATACTGAAATTATCAGGGAAAATTCTATTATTAAACTGATGTTGCAGACGAATGCCAATATTTACAAAATTATCTTATATTCCTAAAAATTGTATGATTGGTTTATATTTTAAATAGAGTTAATTTTAGCTTAATAGAGAAGTGAAACTAGCCCTATATCATTAAAATGATATATGTATCTGCCAAATGTGCATCCATGTCTTCACGCCCTCGGTTTTTTCAAATTAGCGAAAGGGGACATATCTGGACTATTCGCATAGGAGGATAATCGAAAAAAGAAGAGGAAGGGTAGTAAAAGGTGATAAATGTGCAGAAAGTTTAAACAGTCTTTTGAAATCAAAAATTGTTTCATGAAAAGCGAAATTACACCTGTACAAAACAATACTACGACCAACGGTGACATATGAATGCGAAACCTGAGTAATGAGTGTTGCGGATACATACAATATGGAGGTATGGGAACGGAAAATGCTTAGGAAAATATTTGGTGGAAGAAAAGAACGAGAAATGTGGGAAAGAAGGAACAACCTTGAACTACAGGATCTGTACGGAAAGGAGTCAATAACACAGTTTATAAAAGCGTAACGAATACGGTGGTAAGGACATGAGAATGAAGGGCGAAGGGGCGAATGGTAAAGAAACTGTGTTTGGGATTCTGGGAACAGTGGCAAGGCGAAGGAAATGCCGACCAAAGACACAGTGTTTAAGTGCAGTTTTAAAAGATTTAAAGGAAAAAGGTGTATACTCATCCAACCGAAGCAGTGGATTTGATTTTAGGTTGTAAATCTTGCTAACAATGCGGACTGGGACAAAGGGTGATTAGTCGGCAATAAAGTACAAATTAAGGATACCTCATTTCGTCTTCCTCTTCAAAACAGGTGTTACTAAACGGGTTTAGGGTGTAAGGACCTGCAGGTAGAAATGCAAATGTAAATTTGTACTTTATTGCCGACTAATCACTCTTTGTCCCAGTCCGCATTGTTGGGAAGAACTAAAGTCAACAATCACTATTTCGGTTGGATGACAATAAGAAACAGGAGAGTGAAGGCTAGAAATAGAAAACAATGGAGACAAATTGTCAAGCTATGGACCTGAAAGACCTGTAAGCGCTGTATATATTTATTATATAATAATCGAAGCAGGCACAACCTACTAATAGACCTAATCTCGTTTTAAAATCTAGTTTTATTTTAAATATTTGCATTTAGCAACAATTTTGACCCTGGTAATATTTGTTTACGTTGTTTTCTCAACAAACGACAGTTTGTACTCAAATGCACCCACACGCAACAGTATCCATTCCTAATTTGACCTTCGTTCAATTACTTCCACATCCAACGGATGGGAAGTATTGTATCGGGAAACAAACTTTAAAAATTTTTTATTTGCTCATTCGCTTTAAAATGGTCGAATATGTAAAAAACAATTTGAGCAAAACAATTTCCTGTACAGAAACACACACACAGGTGTGTGTTTCTGTTATTTTGTTTGTAGACACGATAACTTTCGAAAGACCTAATATATGAACTTGAAATTTGGCAATCGTATAGATCTCAACTACCCAAAGCGACCTATTGTTTTTAGGGTATGTAGGGTATCGGGAAGGGGGGAAAACTGAGGGGTAACTACCCTTTTTGCAATTTTTTTAATTTTTTTTTTGTTGTAGTATGTGATTAGTAGTAGAACTGCGAGTATTATTTGTTCTTATAAATGTTAGGCGCAGCAAATTGTTTAGAAGATAGCAAAAAGGCGTCACTTAAAGAAAACTGTTTTCCCTAAATATATTTAATATATTCAAAAATTGAAATACCATCAGATAGAAAATAAAAAATGCTCAAAATGTCATTTTGACAATTGGATGTGGAAGTATTGATTCAATTTGCAGCGGTTTTTTCATTGATTACGATAGTTCATGGAATCCGAACCGCGGAGCGCCGTTGCAACTTGCGCAGCTGTTCGATTCGCTTAGCTTGTGTCTTAAATGTTAAATCCAGGATCCAATTAGCGGAAGTAAACACCCTCGTATTTATTCTATGCGGCACTTCATCCCCCAGATCTCGATTGGCCAGAAAGGGATCGGTTTACGCCGATTTTTTACGCACCCAATTTGCACATCTTAATTTATTTGTGCTCCGGTAACCGATGCCTCCTAATGGGGTTGGGGGTCGAGTTAAAAATCGCACAGAGAGCGATGGGGTTACTATTAAATATCGGGGTTATCAATCACTCGGGAAAAACGTCGAAATGCTGCGGCCGACATACGGTTATGAGATTTGTAAAATTCAGCTTCGCTGCTGCCGCCCATAATAAAAGAGTGGAGTGGAGTAATAAAGAGTTAGTAATGACTAATCAATATCCGAATGGAAACTAAATAGCTTTTATTTTAACCATGCTCACCCTTCTCATTATTAATGGATGTCATCTGAGCCATTATTTTGTTATATATCCAAATCGATAGCAACAGCAAATTCGTATTCATCCTTTAATCCGGTTGTCTTTGGTCGTTATTAGACCAGACATATCGATTTGCTTGTATAGTTACACCTCTGTGAATACCATTAATACCCACCAACAATACAAACTGGTGACGCTGACAGGGTATATTTAGATAAGGATGTTGGGGAGGCAATGTAGGCAAGCAGTTATACAGGGTGTTTCTTCATAGCTTTTTTATCATCATATCATCTTGTTACTTGCTAGAAGATGTGGCTGTAACACTTCACAATGCCAGTATTTTATGAACAAAACGAACAAAGATATGCACTCGGGAAGAACTAGTTCCTTTCCTAGCAATATTTACAGTTCTTGCACATCTTGATATGTTAAAAACTATTGTTGAATTAAAACGACAAACTTCATCAGTAAGATATTCAAAACCCATCCGACATTTTTTTACTTTGTGTGACGGTTAAGCACTACGAAACTAAGCTTTCAACAAAGCGAGCTTCGTCAATAGATTACCATTTTTGAAATGTCATACAAATAAAGAGGTTGTACCAGAATTTCTTAACATTATGACCCAAGTAAGCAAAATACTTTTTTTGTTTTAATTAGAAAACATCACGTTTCATAGACAACTTGGTTTATCAGATAAAAACATAATAGCAATAACCTTTTTATCAATGCTTGGAAACATAAAGTTTACACAAAGAAGTATACAAACAACACTCTAACAAGGTCAAAAAACAAAATATAAATTTAAGTATGAGAACCTTAGTACCATTAAATGCTGACACTTCAGAATACACAGCAAAACGGTTATAATTCTATCGAAAAAATTATTTCGAATGCTGTTGTTTAGTATCGCCGTGAGAAGACACGAGACGAGATTTTGACATTATTATTACATACGATTTTGTCACTAATAAGAAAACACCTGTTTCATCTAGGACGATTTATTGGCGAATGTCTATACGAAGATCATGGCAAATGACATGCAGTAACGAGACTGTGTATGATCTATATTTTATATGACAAAAAAGCATCCTGTGCCTAATAGATAACAACAAAATAAAAGAATTATCTGTATCAGTATACTGCATAGGTGGTTGTGTTTTCTAAATGCCTAACTTCTTAATGGTAAAAATTATTTTATAACGGTAAAGAAAGAAGAACTTGACAGGCTAACTCTGCATTGGACATTATTAAATAGTATGGCATTATCACCAAATGTGGTACAATGTCTGTGTATCCAGCAATTTAGTTGATGAATATTCAAGTCAACTCAATCATTTATAAAGTTCTACATAATTATTAGCAACAGATTTTCAAGCAAATGCGGATTTGCACAATAACGTACTTAGATCACTCTCATTATACACATTGCTGGTAGGGTGTAATTCTACAAATTCCTGTAACCAAATTATTTTGAAATTAAAATAAATACATTTGATTTTTGCTTTTCGCTATTTACTAATAAATCAATAAAAACAAAGGCTTTGTGTATTTTATCTACACAACTCTTCATTTCAGAGAACAAAATATTTATACAGGATGTTTCACAAATGATAATGACCCTGACGAAATTAAAAATTCAACCCAAAATACATTTGCAGAGGTAACATTGATAATTGTTCATCGTCTTAAAAAATATAAAACGTAGAGAGGTGTATAAAGTCGTAAATTTTGACATAACTTCAATCATTTACTTTAAGTAAATTCGGTATTGTAATACAAATTTTATTTTTGAAAAATGTTTATCCAATAACATTAATGTAACGATCTTTTAACATGCATTAACATTTCTGGAGTGATGGATCTATATGCATCACGTATTTTATTTTCTAAATGTTCTACACTTTCAAATAGTGTTTGGTATACTTGCTCTTTTACAATTCCCCACAGAAAGATCCAAAGGAGTAAGGTCCGGGCTTCTCGGTGGGCAAGGATTAATTGAACCTCTTCCTATTTATCGGTTAGGCAAAACCAAATCAAGATGATTTCGCACTATTCTATGATAATGCGCAGGTGCCCCATTTTGTTGGAACCATAGATCTTGTCTTGTAAATTTACATTTTGAAGAAGTACCGGTAAAATGCTTATTAAAAAATTTAGATAAGTATTGCCGTTTAAACTATCGCGAAAAAAATAAGACCCAAGAATTTGATTCCCCAATATTCTGCACCAGACATTCATCGAGTAGATAGTTTGAAAATGTCCTTCTCGAATCCAAGGTGGATTTTCTTCCGCATAATAATGCATGTTATGTTTGTTAACTCCACCATTATCAGAAAATCTTGCTTCATCTGAGAAGCAAATGTTGTCATAGAATCTCACATTCAAATTTTGGTGTTCCCGAAAAAAGTTACAAAAAGCCAGTCTTTTAGGATAATCTGTCTCCTTTAAGGCCTGAACAAATTGCAAGTGATACGGATGAAATTGATTGCCTTTAATTATTCGGTGTACTGAAGACAGACTAATACCGCTTGCTCTTGAGACTACCCATTGACTAATATGGGGATTTTCGTCAATAATTTCCAATACTCTAATTTCATTGTCAGGGCCTGTTGCTGTTCTTTCTCTTGACTTTTTCAGTGGTGGTTTGTCCTTAAAGTTAATTCAAGTCTCTTGAAAATGGTATCGGCAGGAGCTCTTCTGTTTGGAAAACGTCTGTATAAACGGGCAGCAGCGGAAGCATTTTTCTTGCATTCACCATAAATCAAAATCATATCTGTTTTTTCATCATTTGAATACATTTTGACTTTTAATAAATACAGTGACAGGAACCATAGCGCATAGCCGTCATGCATTCCCAATTTATTTTTAAAATAATACCATTATGTTAAACAACCACATTGGCTATGAGAATGTATTTTGGGTTGCATTTTTTATTTCGTCAGGGTCATTACCTTTAGTGAAACATCCTGTATATTTTGTGAGTCATTTAAATGGCCTCGATCTCGAAATTCTCGCAGCAAAATCTCGTTTCGAAAATTCTAGATGTAAAAATGCCAGTCATGATCTCGCATTTCGAGACGAAACCGAGACATTTCTCATCTAAGCGGCAACACTAGTGACACTGATCGAAAGCTTGTCAACAAAGTTTTTGGCCAGTATACTAATAAATTGGAGGTGCCGCTTGAAAAAAATGTTTTTTTAGTTTAGTTTGTCATGTAAAAAAATTGCAGTAGGCTCATGCGACTGTTCAACTTGTTGAGTTGTTGAAAAATGTGCAAACATTCAAAAACCAAATTGCCGCGTTGATTACTTTGACTTACATGCAAGGAGTTGGAGGGCGCGAATTTTTAAATAAACCCAAGCATTTCGAAATTCTGGCGAAAGCGCGCCACAAATCAAAACTGATCACAGATAAGTAAAAAAGCGTTTAATAAAAAAAAATGTAGAATTTTCTACAAATACTAATGACTAATTCGGAAGGCAATTTTAGGGTTTTCTTTTATCGAGTGTATATCTAGTAAGTCGACCGGTTTACATTTTATCGGGTTGGCATGTTTTTTCTATGATGTCTCGCTTCCTTAGTGATTTGTTTATTTACTTTTAAACATTCATTAACTTTGTGTGATACATTTTTATCGATCCTACCTTTCACAGAGGTTAGATGAGCAATCGAAGCAGCAGTCTGGCTGTGTGACATTTTTTATCAGTGTTTAGATAAGTCACGGCGTTTTTTTTTCTCGAAACGTTTTAATTTTAAGTTTAGACACTGTTTAGCAGGCAGCCCGCCTGGTATTTTAACAAATTTAATTTTCCAAGCCGACTTGGGCTTGCCCCGTATCACTCCTACTTGAGAGGCGTCAGAACAGTCAGTGGAATTAGGAGCGCAAACAATATCAGAAAACTGTTTTCAGTTTTAATCACATTAGGCATTTAGCAAGCGGCAGGTCTGTGGGCAGTTCCGAAAATACATTTGATTATTAACTCGCACAACGGTCGCTGTGAGCACGGAGTTCAGCTATAGTTGGTTAGCCACATTCCTGTTTGTAGCTTCACATATTGCTGCTACTGATTGCATCGACCTACCAGAGCAAAACCGATAATGGAATAGTTTGTGGTTGTGCTTAACTCTGATAGGAACAAAGAATTTCGAGAGGGCTGTTTAATTAAACACGTTTTCCGTACCACCCCTACAGACATACTCGTTAGGGAAGTCCTAAGAGCTCACGTTAGCATAACTTGTTGAATCGTTCTCTTGACGGCAATGAAGGCACAGCGTTAAAACTGCCGGTAGAATTCACTGCGCCAATTACAAACGCCACGTTCACTTGCCAAGAACCACCAAACTGGCTTTAACAATCTTTAAATCGGAACATCTTCCCGTTTAGCGAAGGATTTATTATTCAACATGAGTTTGGCGTGGTTTCCATCCAATAAAAGGAGTAAAAGAAACCCAGAACTACGGTAGTAGGTGGAGAGGTATACGCACGATGCCATGTGGAGCGGGCCCATTCTAGGCCATTCAAACAACAGGCCGGCAGGCGGTGAATGTGACGTCACAAGTCTGGTCCCATTTTCTGCAGTGGCTGCGTGCAGCTCTTTAGTTCGCTCTGCCTAAAAAACAATTCGCGAATAATTTAAATTTATCTTCACTAAGCGAGGCAATTCTTTATACAGTATGTCTAGCATTTCCTTAAGAGGAAGCATATGGACGATTGTTTAAGCAGTTATTTAATAAATAAACGTAACATTGCTTAACGTTTCGAGAAAAACATGACTTGACTTGTCTCTTCTCGTACGACAAAAAACGGACGAGATAGCAATTTGCATTCGATTTTTTTGTAGAGCACAAAACTCTCAACATTAGTTTACAGTAAATAAGGCTTAAGTTTGAATCTAGTTATGACTCGAAGCGTTTAAACGTGGCTGGCGATCGCACAAACTCCTTGATAATAATAATTGTACAAATGCGAAATTGTAAATAATTTATAGTTATCTATGTCATTATAAATCAGACTATTTTAAAGAACGTGTAATGCATGTATTTACCAATTCAAAATTATAATCCGGTATATGTACCTCATATGTAAAACAAATTGAATAACTATCATAGAGGTTGCTTTACAGTAACCGTGTTTTATTCGGACAGATGTTTGAGTAAATAAAATAGACAGGTACCGTTACAATCCAAGATCTCGTGCTAAAATGCTCAGATACGAAAACTATTATCAACATTATACGAATTTCCGACCTTAGTAGATAGTACCACTTTTGATTGACTGCTGAAAGAGCTCATACGGAAATAGTGACTTAAGTGACATAAGTCGTATGTCAAATAAAATGAATCCAACCCATCGGTTGTTTAATTTGGAAGCACTTAACAGTACGTATTATTTTACATAAATATATTATTGGATCTATGTAGATAATGTAACAGACAAATAAAATTTAAAAAAAAAGTGTCATACAATAAAATATATATTCTGATTAAAAACATGTACATATAGATAGACTTAACATAACCCAGACATTTAAGAAAACGAAAATAAAATTCACAGCACAAAAATGTAACTAGTAATATTAAGCAAGATTAAAAAAGCTATTTCGGCGAAAATCTTAACACATTTTGCTTGCATTGTCAAGATGTATTTAATTTCATTTGTTACATTTAGAAAGCAAAAAATAAATACATGTTAATCATCGATAGGCCAAGATTTATCCGATGATCCTGATCCGTTAGGTTATGAGGCAGACATCCAGATGGACAAAGTACAGACAGTAGTTGAAATATGGGCTAAAATGAAACAAAAATGCATAAAAGTTATATTTTGAAAAAGATAGTAATTTAGAAAGGACGTAGATATTTATAAAAGTGTCCCAACATTTTCACTTTCAACTCTATGAATACAGGTACCACAATGCTTCTTACGCCCTAAGAATATTTTTTATTTTTCAGTAGTTTCGAGTGATTGAAATAAAATTTAGTATCGAGATTCGAGAGAACATAAAGGCCAAAGCTAAATACAGACTTCTTATTCTAAATTATGTTGATGCTACTAAGGAAATGATAAAAGTAAGAAATTTGAACACTACAAACGAGGCATTCTGGCATGTACATTTTAGTTACCTATTCATTATTCACATAAGCCAGGGAACATCACCGCGACGACGTTTTCATTTTTTACTGTGATACAGACTATAAAGCAATTAGGTGAGCGGTTTCAGCTATTTCCACTATTCTTTCGTAATAAGTGCACATAGTAGTAAAAGAGTATATGGGAGTTCTGTGCGAAGCAGACCGGTTTTGTGACGTAGGCTTCGAGAGACAGCGCTACATGCCGGCCTGTTGTAATGAACGGTCTAGGCCCATTCCGTAGCCTGCCGCATTAGAGAGAGATAGACCATAGTGGAAGTCGCTTCACACAATCTTTGCAATTTGGCAGCGCACGCTATAATGATAATATTCAATTCATACTTAAAATTAAGTGAACAGCGATGTTTATATTCTTGGAAAAAAAAACATGGAAATGATTTAGAACAGACTTCGGTTAGATAGTGAAAAAAAACCGCTGCAAATTGAATCAACACTTCCACATCCAATTGTCAAAATGACATTTACGCTTTTTTTTATGCTATACGATCAGTAATCAAGTTTTGAGCTTTCTCTCTCTCTACACATTTTTTCAAAGACAAGCGGTTCTCGTGATATAAGCAAAAATGCATAAAACAGTTTTTGTGAGAAATGTTATTTCCTATCTGATGGTATTTTAATTTTTTAATATATTAAGTGTTTTCGGAGATATTTAGCTTTTTTGCTAATATCTTGTAAACACCGAAAATTTATAATATATAATATATAATATATACTATTAATCACATACTAAACCAAAAAAGGTAAAAATTTGCAAAAAGGGTAGTTACTCCCAGTTTCACCTCCTTCCCGATACCCTACTTACCCCAAAAATAGAGATTTATAAGCATACCAAATTTCAAATTCATATGTTAAGTCTTTGGAAAGTTATTGCATCCACACACAAAACCAGACACACCGACAAAAAATTTTTTGCTCAAATTTTGTTTTTTTAAGTTTTCGACCATTTTAAAGCGACTGAACAAATAAAAAAAATTGAAAATTATTTTCGCGGTACAGTACTTTCCATCCGTTGGATGTGGAAGTAAATTAATAAGTACAGAAGTACGTCTATTCTATAATTTTTTACTTTACGTTTTCACACCGAGCACGCTAAATAAGAGTTAGGTATTAAAAAAGGTACTTCTGCTGTCAACGTTTAATAGAACGCATACAAAGGGATTTAAATATTAAGACCTAGATTTTTTTTTCTTGCACTTCACTTATTAGTACACCTATATGTCATTGTGTTTGTAGTACTGTTCGACTGGCATTATAAATTATAACATAATAAACAAATTTCGAAAGTATTTCCGCTTCGTGTTCTTTGGATGAAAAAGAAATGGGTAATGTGCTTGAAAACAATTCATCAATTACATTATCAAGAACATCAACCCTATATATGTTTGGTTGAGATATATTATATCTTTAAAAAATGTCTGCAATGATCGGATTTGGATGATTTTTAGTCGTCTCCTGGATATCAAAATAGTGAAGTTGAGCCCTCCGTATTTTATTTTAAATGTAATAGATAGCAATCAAATGTATTACAGGGCACATCATAGAAATCTGCATTATACGAAATGTGAAATTCTCGGACATTTCTATGCGCATAATAATCAATCTAATGCAGAATTAACTAACCCGCGCATCCAACGCAAAGAAAATTCGTTCCAAAGGCTTCGGCCTTGTACTTGAAAACCATAAAAATATTATTCCGATGGCTGTGATTCCGCGCCAAGCTAAAAGATGACGGCTACGGACGTGTTGTGTATATCATGATCGGTAAATTCAAATTAACTTAAATTATTAGTATTACTATTTATATTAACGTAGATGAAGAACCAGCTGTTTCAGAAAAAATTGTGTGATAAAAATGCTTCCTACATGTTCCTACAATTTTCTTGAATATAAATCTACTTAAATAATAATTCTGCAATGCTCGGGTCGTATAGAATAGAAAGCATAACTTCGATTTGTTCATCGTCTTCAGTGAAGGTAAAAATTAAATCTATCTGTTCTTGAAGTCTTCAAATATTTACTATCAGTATCAAATTTTTGCAAAATACTCTTATAGCTATAAAAACGGAATTTTGAAGGATGGTTTTAAAATATATAAGCTATAATAAAATAAAAGCAGCCATTAATAATAATGCAAGCAAGCGAAAAGGCGTTACATAAATATTACACAGAACATATAGTTATAAATGTCACTGGCGTTTTCTGTACCTGTATTTGTATGCAAAATTAAAGATGTTTCGCCAGCACAGTAAGCTTCGTCAGAAGCAACCCGAATGATGATAGCTCCGCCCCCCCCCCCGTAAACTGATGCCTTAAGCACTCGTGAGATTTTATTCCTGTTAGGAAAAGTTTAGTCTGCGGTACAAGTGGTTGGTAAGCCTCGACCGTGTGCTTAGAAAGTTCAGGAAGTTTCGCATTCACCGGCTTATATAAATATCCCCTTCCCCCCAGATATAGATGGCGGCAGACAACCACATCTTGCACACCAACTGCAGGGGGATTGCGTAACTTTCCTTCATGGGAACGGGATTGAACATTGAAGCGAAATGTAAATGCAGCTTATCTGAACATGAATCGTTAAAAGACGGCGGTGGCAAGGTAATACAGTTACCTGTAACACGAGTCTGCTTTCAACAACTCGGAAATTTAAATGCCAAACTTCTCAGATGGCCTCGTTGAATTCAATCATTTCTGGAAGGCACCCTTTTAAAGACCGTGCAACAGAGGGTAGAAAATATCGATTCCCCCGTAAGCTGATCACCTATAGGTGATGCAAATTCGACTGCGTTGTTTGGGGCGATATTTTTGCCAACTTCAATGTTGTCGGCATAAATTTTATGCCTTTCTAGCCTCAACAATGACGGCAGACTGCCATCCCTGTTTTTCACACCTTCACGTTCTTATATTCGAACAGCTACAAAGTGAGCCAACACAAAGTCCTATCGCTCATGTCATGTGCATATTGAACCTGATAAAACTCATATGATGATTAATAGGGGCATTTGGCAGTCCTGTTTGTTTGGCCCTCGCACTTTTTTATCTTCTCGCTACGATGGCTTTTGTGGGAAACTAAACTGTTTATTCGAAAACCAGTCCCGCTAATGTAACCGTAATTTAGGTCGCAATCATGATATAATAAATATTTAAATTATTCATGTGAATGAACTTCAATAAAGCACAATCACCGCGTAATTCGGCATGGATTTTGCGAGTAAACTAATTGGGGGTAGCCTTTTACTATGCAATTAGTTTAAAATTGCCATGGGCGGATACAGGCAAGCCCTTTTGGGGGAAATCGAAGAAAATATATAATTTACTTTTTAATAAGTGTGTACTGAAAATCTTTAAGAAGTATGCAAGCATTTCTATAATTTAAGTTAACAAAAGTCGATACTTTTTCGATAAACATAACCTTATATTACCTTATCAACGCGACTTCCGAAAACAAAAGTGTGTAGATTCAATGGTAAACAATTTTATGGATGGCATCGTTCTGTCATTGGACGAGAGACAGATAGCCCTCTTACGCTCTGTCAGTCATGGAGTGTTAGAAACCATGTCAGCCAATGTATTTAGGTCACGGATGAGTCCATTTTACGGACAAGGGCAGGTTATGTTTTAATAATTGACATAATAACGGGCATTTAGATTTAGAAAACCTTTTTCCTTATATCGCTGATCATCGTTAGGCCAAGACCTATCTAACGAGCCATCAACGAGTCCGATCCGTTGAGCTATTCTCGGGCTATGAGTGTGACAGCTATCAGACGGACAAAGTGCGGACAATAGCGTCTATTCTTCATAAATAAATAACGTCAAGTTTGGATCAAATTATACGAACTAATTTACACGGTAAAAAGACAGCCGCGACAACTTAGGTGATTTGAATGAAGGGTAGATAGAAACAATTCGTTCCATAATTCATAATGGGATCATCCTTCGCATTAAAATTTGATTTGACGCTAGAGCCAACGTCAAATTCAGCATAAAGCTTTTATAACGATTTGACTCGTAATTAGAACACATTGAAAAAGACCCAGATTTGACGCAAGTATATAATACCAGTTAGAACAATATTTTCGTTCCTTGTTGTTGCCAGTTTTCTAAAGTAGCTAACAAAACTGCTAAGACTATTAGCAGTTTTGTCTTTTGTCTAAGCCTAAGAGAGTGACAGAGAAGGTCCATGGATAAAGGTTCAAGTTGCGAGTAGTCAGGTGATGCAACCTGTCGTTTTGTATGCCATTTTCCTGCAAAATTAACATCTGGGTCAGGGACTTCTACCGCTTGCAACCACTATAGTCGTCGACTTTTTCTTCTCGGAGTGTGAAAAATAATTTATCACCAGTATTAAGGATTCGAGTGGTAGCATTCGACCCCAGAAGAAGTGTTTTGAGCGCTATGAACTGACTACTGTTTGTTTAGTTTTTTTGTGATTAAAACAAAAAAAGAATACAATCAGCACACATTAATTGTAATGGGATTAGTGATTCGGTGATTAGTGTACGTGTGTCGTGTATTGGGCTGGTCAGCAAGAAAGGTAGACAAATTCAGCGCATGCGAGGCCGACCACGCCAGAAGGAGTAACGCCACGTTAGCCAATGTTTCGACAAGCAGCTAAGTCTTAGTAAAAGTGTATACAACAGGCACATAATTTATCTCATGCAGACTATAACAACCTTCCATATTCAAAATCAGATATCTCTTTCTTCCTTTAGAGTAAATGTAACAGCATCCTAAAAACTTTTTCCTCTCGAGTTGTCAGGTGGCAAATAGCACACCCTTAACAGTCGACAAAACGATTAAGAAAACTTCTAAGAAACCTTTTTTAGTAATAGCCTAGATAAGAGATAGCCAAGCTGTTTAATGATGAAGAGGGTAAAACGCAGAGTAACTGGCATGTCCAAAAATAGGTGAATTGCAACTATACCGGCCTGTTTCAAGCGTGATAATAGATCTCTAGGAAAGTCACAAAGCATTTAGGAAGCTTAAAAACAAGCGCATATCGTAGTAGTAAGGAGTAAAACGAACAATTAACCAGCAAAATAATAAAAACTACTTTCGTCTGTAGACGTTTTGTTCAGAAAAACAAAAAAAATCTCTTGCAGTAACAACAAATCAACGAAAGAAGACAATAAGGTAGATGTATAAAGATTAAGGAAAAGGAATACTTACGCTGGCAACGTATATAAGCCCAATAATTAATATAGCTTGTGGTTAGCTCATGAACGGCGACACACCGAACAATTGCTATTAACTTTTAGATCTCTTCTTGATGTGTTCTAGTATTAGGTTCTCGTGTTGCCGTTATTGTTGTCATCTAGAGATCCAGGAAGCGAATGGATAAGCACATACGAAGTCACTCAAAGCGTTGATACCATCAAGAAACAGTAACATAAACATGAATGAAACAATTGTTTTAAATTCTAAGATTTCAAGTTCATAATGTGTTCCAGTGCTATGTTCTTGCGTTTACATTGTTATTGTGATTGTCGTTAGAGTGAAGTAGTTCCGTGTATCTAGAGTATCTAGAGTATACAAGAAATCTCGTAATCGTGATACAAAGAATCCAGCAAGATGGAAACTACCAAATATACGTTGAGAACATTACCAACAGCAACACAAACGAACAGCTGCAAATCACATCGGACAAAACGTATGCAAGCTCAGAAAGACCTTCGAAGAAAAAACTATTCAAGAACCACGACCAAAATACAAATCAGGGAAGGAGAAGAAATCATATCGACAACAAGAGAAATGAGTAAGAAACCACTACAACGCAATAATATTGTGCAGAAACCAAGAGGACATGGAAACAAACCCACTCACAAAAAAAATTGGAACGGCCGTAATGAATCGTGGAATGAAAAAAACTAATGCACACAGACGAAAAATATCCCGTAAAACAACGTCACATAATCTACAGCTCTAGGAAATGAACAGATAAATACATACGAAAACACTCAAAGAAGCGTCGCGTCGATACCATCACGAAAGAGCTATCTAAACAACATGTCAATCATAATTGCCACTTAAAGAAGACAAGAAAGTAATAAATGAAGAGGTCTTAAATCTCTACACAATTTCAGACATCATCTCACACGAGGAGGAAAACAATGAAGCCGCGCTAAACCAACATCAAACACGGAAACATCTAATAAGGAAAGCTGGCTGAATGCAGCCTGCAAACCCTCCTATTCAAATCCTCGGCTTTCCGCAACATACGCTACGTGAAAGCCTACTAGCAACAAGTTTCTCACCCCTCCAACCCAGCGTAGACGTAACCGGTCAGGCGGTATATCCGGGAGCGGCATAAAAGCATACCGTACGCTGGTTCAATCAACTATTAAGGCCGATATTATTACAACGCGAAACATTTTTAACGTAAAACATTTTTATGGAAAAAGAACAATAACGTTAGACGCGAACACCAGATGAGACCAGAATATGCCTCTGTGGTAGCGAACGAAAAAAAAAGTGTACCGGAGACCAGGAGAGCCATTTGCAGAATGCTGCATTGAAGAGCGGACTGCTCATGGAGGTGGTTCCTGCACGATCTGGGGTGCAATTTCTATGGAAGCACGAACCGAAAGGAGGTTTTTAACGGATGCTAGGTACATTGACGAGATTTTAACAGTTCATGTGGTACCTTGCGTGGGCTACATGGGAGAAGAATTTATCTTTATGCATGACAATGCGAAGCTGCACACCGCATGCAATCCCGATCTAAACCCGATAGAACATTTATGGGATGAGTTTAAACGAAAAATTTGAGTTAGGCTTCGTGTCCCAACCTCGATCCTAGAGCTTACTGTTGCAGTAGAAGAAGAGTGGCTTAACATCCCACAAGAAACAATAGCGAACTTGATTATATCTATCCCTAATCATGTGAGAGATGTTATTAGGGCAAGAAGGGGTCTTACCCATTATTKAAATAATTATTAATAATCATAATAAAAAAGTTGATTTGTTTCATCAGTTAAACACAAGAAACCACAATAAATTTTCATAAATTTAAAGTCATATTAKATTATCTTTCAAACGGCATATAGGTATCTTTATTTGATCTCATAAATAGTTTCTAAAAAAAATAGTTAATGTCAAAAGTTTACAGTGGACCGATTTATGTGCACGCAAGTTTATTTCTAAAGCAGTGACGCTTTCGGAATGCTCTATTTGCAATACAACGCATAACACAAAACTTTTATAACCATTCAATTTTGGTTATGTGGCGTTGTAAGAACAGTACATTACGTTGTGTAAGACATTACAAAGCTCTCACTACCAACAGTTTTTAAAGATCCCCTCAAGCGCGGGAGAAGACGTCGTTTGAAAATTAAGAGGAGCTGAAGAACTAAAAAATTCTGTTTCCTTTCAGGTGGATTTCTTGCTGAACGAAAAGTAAAAAGTACGTCACCAGTTTGTGCACGTGTAACATTGTACAAACTGGCTCTGCACGTCGTTGAAACACCAAACTTACCCTTCTTTTTCGTCCCACCCGAACATGGCTAGCTCCTGGTTACATCGTTGACAACAGCGCACCCCTGCGGTCGTCCTGGTCGCAGCGCATCCGTGGGGATCAATGTGCACCAGGATGCGGTGGCATGAAATTGCGCAGGCCGCCAACGACTGACGGCGTGCCGTGCACCAGGCCAAAAGCGACGGCACGCGTTACGCAGCTCATCTTTATAGCGCCTGGGTGGTCGAAAAACTTTACACCCTCCCCACAAACGCGCACATGTATCTCGAAACTAACCCTTATAAACTCGCGTCATGGAGTTATCAGCTAGCGATTGTTTTTACAGTTTTACGAATTGTCTTCACCACGTGATCAAATCTTACTTCACGCGCATTTCATTAGTTTCCAATAAACTATACAATCTTCATATTTACAATATGGCTTTTAGTTGCTTTAGCCCTTCATAATTTTGACCTACACTAGTGAATACAAACGGAACGCGTAGAGTACTAAAGCAAACTCAATTAGTCCGCCCTTTGGGAGTAGGAGGGATATTCCCTTGCGGAACAACAGGTTGAATTTAAAAATAAACCCTTGAATATCTCAGTCGCGGTTGAATTTCTAGAAAGGTGCAACTCTAGCAGGGTAAATTATAGGGTTAAATAGAGTTGCTTCTGACAGAACGCTTTGGGCTTTTGAGTGTCCACTTTCATTGTCAATATGCAAAAAGAAGTGTTTCAAACTACTGTCTAGACCTTAAACAAAGAATTTATAGGTACATGCAATCGACAAAATACGTAAAATAATGTTGGTTAAACTAAACATCTTTTCTCTAAAATGTTTCGTTTCTGGCGTTTTAATTTTTGCTGCTATTCTTAACGAATCACGAGCACACATAGGAACAAAACTAAGTGTTTAAAATGATCTCCACTTGGATGCATTTACTTTTGTTTTTATTAACCTTGTTTATTAATTGGACCAGTTTTATTATTCCACAACTTCCATTTTTATAATTTTACCATGCCGAGTGTATTCAGCAATTTTTAATATACTGATATTCATTAAGTAAATGGTTTTGCAATGGAAATATCGATGTGGTCCCAAGAGAACATGGGCTATAGTTCTCTAGCAAAAGACTTCCAGGTGCAACAGTTCTGTTTCAAAAAACAAAAACTTTTGTTTTTTGAGGAAGATAACTGTAATCATCAGCTGTAATCGATAAATTCAGCTAAATTCCAGGTGTCTTCTAACCTAAGTGTATTTTTGCGGTAACATTGTTTCTAAACTAAAGATAATTATCACCTGGATGCATTTTAAATGAATATAAGAGATACTTATTAAATCAATTGGCTAACATACGCTATGAAAAATACTATATTTGTATTGTTATTAGCTGCTGGTCGCCAGAATCTTGCCACCGCAACGAGTTCCGCTCTGAAGATGGAAAATTCTGAGCGACGAGCGATTCAGCTGCGAATGCGCCGGATGGCGTTCAGCAGCACACTTTGATGTATCCCTCTACATGCCGTTTTGACCTCTAATTTGAATATAGCTTTAATAGTGCAGTAGTTAGCACATTTGTCTAGTAATCAAAAGGTATCGGGTTCGATTTTCAGTCATAGCTGGCAATGTTTTTTCATTTAATTTGTATTAATTTAGGCAATAGGATTTAATTAAGTTAAATGAAGGAGCGTGAATTTGCTTTTTATAATGCCATTCTCTATGTAATAAAATTTTTGAATTTAGACAATTTTTGTCACAGATGAGGTACAGCTTGGTGGGTGTTTGTGAAACATGGCTTGATAGTAATGTTACTGACGATTATGTTAATATTTCAAGTTATAAAATTATTCGAAGCGACAGAGGTCACAGAGGTGGTATAGCCACTTATCTGAGTATGCAGAGCGATTTAAAGTGCTTAAAACCAGCTCATCCAAATGAAGTATGGATGAAAGTAAATTTAGGTAAAATTACAATGTTGTTTGGTACATTATACAGGCCGCCATCAGGGAGCTTTTCCTGAGTTTCTCACATGCTTAGAGGAATCATTAGTTCAGTTTTTGCCTAATTATAATCAGATAGTTTATGGTGGTGATGTAAATATTAATATGCTAGATAATAATGATTACAAAACCAAATATTTTATGAACGTAATAAATATTTTTAATTTAAAGCAAATAGTTGCGGAACCAACAAGAATCGTTAAAAACTCGGCAACGTTAATTGATGTAATATTAGTTTGAACAGAAAATGATTCATACGTGTGCGGTACTAAAACTGTATATAATAAGTCAGATCATCTGCTGGCGTATTGTGAGACGAAGGGTAACCATAACAAAACGGAAATTGTTCAGCATGAGGATATTTCTCAATTGCTTGAACCTGCTGCTGTTTGTGGATGCAAATGACAAAGTTTCTTATTTTACTAATTTAATAATCAACATATCTGGCAGGTTGGCACTAGTGGAGGAAATAACAAAAAAGAATAGGAGAAATCCACCATGGCTCACCTTTGTTGTGAGAAAGATGATAGAGCAAACAAACAAGGCTTTTAAGCGTTTCAAATGCACCGGGTCTCAGTCACACTGGGACTTTTATAGAGAGATAAAAAATACCACAACTAATGCAATTAGAAGGAAGAAAAAATCCTATATTGAATATTGCATAAGCAAGTTTAATGGTGACAGTAGCTCACTTCGGAGAACRTTAGAGGTTTTAGATATTAATCAGAAAAATAATAATTTTAGTTTGCCCAATTATGTAAACAACCCAGAAGAAATCAATAATTTCTGTTTACAAGATGTTCCACCTGAACCACCGCAACATATTGTGCAGTGTTATTCCAACTATATAATGTTTAGCTTTGAGTTAACTTGAGTTGTCGTTTGTCATGGTAGATGATATAACTGTTCGTAATTATTTGTATGAAATACAGTCTAAGGCAGCTGGATCGGATGGAGTAAACATAGATGTGATTGTTCTTTGTTGTCCCTATGTTTTGCCATATATATTGCAAATTGTAAAGTTGTATTCTGGATTGCCAGTTTCCGGATGCTTGGAAAAATTCCAAAAATTTTGTCTCTAAGAAAGGTAAAGATATTAACAGTTACAATGATCTTAGACCGGTCTCAATTTTTCCAACATTATCCAAAATTCTAGAAAAGATTATGGCTAGGCAGATTCGGAATCATCTTTGCCAGACAAACAGTCAGGTTTTCGATCAGGATTTAGTTACGCCACTGCTCTTTTAGATGTTGTAGATGGCATTATTCGAGGTGTGCATGAAGGTCGGGCTGCTGCATTGGTTCTGATAGATTTTTCAAAGGCTTTCGATAAAATAAATCATACAATATTATTGAATATTCTGCATTACATTGGGTTTTCCCACTCTGCTGTTCACTGTTCACAACGAAGGGTACGTCTATATTGAGTACTATTCATGCTGGTGTTCCGCAAGGGTCTGTTTTAGGTTCACTACTTTTTTGTATATATACAATTTCCATGCAGAATTCTCTTCGGCATTGTAAAGCGTATTTTTACGCTTATGACAGTTAGTTACTTTATATATTTTTGTCTTCTGAGGTTGACCATGCAAACCGGCTAATTAATTCGGATCTCCGTTCACTATCAGAGACATCAAACGATCACCAATTAACAATTAATCCTCAAAAGTCCGAAGTCCTTATATTTGGTAAGAATAGAAACTATATAAAGATTGCTAATCAAAATTGCCTTGTTCTACCTCTGCACGAAATTTGGGTTTGGTAATGGATAAGGACCTCATATTTTCTCAGCATATTCAGTTATGTTTGAAAAATTGTTATGGGGCTCTGAGAACGTTATACCCTCATCGACACGTATTGCCAATTAATTTAAAGATCAAACTAACAAGACTAAATTTTTGTGACGTAGTTTATGGACCGTGTCTCACAAAGGTGGATAGTGACAGGGTTCAGCGTGTCCAGAAGTCTTGCTTGCGATACATATATGGCATTCGGAAATTTGATCGAATATCTCACAAGTTAGCCAGTACTGGATGGTTAAATATGGAACAGCGAAGGAAGCTCCATTCGGCGGGTTTTTATCATCACATGATTTTATACAAAAGTCCACCGTACCTTTACAACAAGATAACATTCAGATCGGATGTACACAACTTAAATTTAAGGTTTCAGGGTATGATATCTCCTCCTACACAAATGACGGCTCTTTTTTGTAGATGTTTTTCATTTCAAATATAAGATATATATAAAACATAAGAAATATTTGAAAAGTTCGCTTCGCCGAACTGTAACCTTGCATTAATGTATTGTTTAATTAGCTCATGTAAATTCCGCACTTTATGTATTTGTTAAAGTTTTGGTGTTATAGATTTTTTTCTTTTTTAAAATGTTGCAATAATTCCTTGTGTAAACCTGTATTGTTATTGATATTCATTTACAAATTGTCGTATAGTAGTTTAGTTAGGGGCTAAAGCATGTATCAGAAGAAATACTGCCCTTTAGTCCTTTTGCATGCTGATATTGTTGAAGTGCATAATACATATATAAATATACACTAATTTACACGGCACAGCAAATAAACTGATATTATTATTATTATTATTATTATTATTATTATTATTATTATTATATCATATGTTGGCCAATTAAACCACTAACTATCTCTTATATTAATTGTTTTTTAAGTTTAAGTTCATATTAGCGCAATGGATGGTAGGCCAGTAATGGCATGTCGAACTTTATAGGTAATGTATCATAATGAATTAATACTGAACAGTTCACTAAAAAATTTTAATAGGTACAGCAACACAGACGAAATACGGCACACGGTAGGAGTTAAAACAGTGTTCCGGTCATTAGCAGCGGAGTGTTTTTGTGATTCAATTGCGATTCTAAGTTAATATGACATAAAATTAAAATAAAAATTTTTGTGGGGCAAAGCAAGGGAAGCAGTATGTAATATTCACAACTATATTAAAAATGAAAGGTGAACTTCAGACACAAAAGACGTCACATGAAACGTTAGAACTATCGATAGAATTGTTAGTGAGGATGATTCTAGTGCATCCAAACAAAATAGCGGAATTCCAATCTTCAGGTCACCTGTGAATAAAAACTAAGGAAAGACAGTTTGACTGCAGATTTATACTTAAAATGTAATCGATTTAAGACATACTCTATACGAATTTCATAAAACGGGATGAAATCTTGCTAAGCTAGACAAACTTAACAACAAAATAAAGACTAAACATTAAGGGCCAGTTGCATATAGTTTAATTCAAGATTACTGCCCACCACGAATGCGGGTGTTCTGATTGGTTTAGTAATGACCGCAAGTTAAACTCGTTTCAACTTTGAACCACGTTTAGTTTTGTTGGGTCAGATGTGGCGAAGAAACAAATCAATTAGTGATGAGCAAGATTTGTCTTGGTCTTGCATATTTTGTAAGATCAAGCCCAGCTGAAAGTTTGCAAGACCAAGACCATGACGAAGTATGCAAGGCCAAGACCGAGTTGTCTAAGATTCCMGCAGTCTTGAGGTTTTTTTTATTTATTCAGCTTACACTGTTTTAGTACCGMGCGGTAAACAAATGGTTGAGTTAAACGTCGAACTAGAGTGGGCTATTTTATATTGCTGATCTAGGACTTAACACAAAGTATTTAGTTATCTCTAAACATTACATGTATATGCCGTATTCTGAAACACACTATACGAAAACTAATAATAAATAATCTAATAATTAGTATTATGGTGTTTATACCATTTATAATATTTTACGTGAGAAGTATCATAAGTATATATTTATATAGTTACATATTATAGTTTTGTAGATTTCGTGGGACTAATTTCCAAAATGATGACTTATGTGCTTGTTTAGCTACGTTTCGGCCCTTCTTGTTGGGCCTTCTTCAGGCGTGTTGTTTTATTTGCTTTGTCTTAACTGTTCACGTGGCCTGTGTACTTTCTCATCTCACACAAATGAAACCGAGATGAAAGACTACACAGGTCACGTGAACAGTTAAGACAAAGCAAATACAAACACGCCTGAAGAAGGCCCAACGTGGCTAAACACACAAATAAGTCATCATTTTGGAACCTAGTCCCATGAACTCTACAAAACCATACACTAGAAGGAGTTCCACAAAAAAGAAGCAATACAGTTACATAGTAAAAGTATAGTCTCTTTCTTTACATCTTAATTTAATTTTTCTTCTCCGGTGGCTTAATTTTAATTGGTTCATTAAAAGTTTACGACCTGTACTTTATTGATATTCATTAATATACAATTTTTTATTAAGATACAGGTCATGCCTTACGCATGTGTTTGTATAAATTTTGAAACACAATAATACTTAAGCAACGTCACATTTCTCTAGAGACGTATAGTAAAAATACATAAAAATCTAGTAACATTAGCACTGCACTTAAGCAAAAGCGTGTAGTTTGTGTAACTTTTGAATTTCAATTTTAAAATATTTACTTTACATTTGTTTAGCCGCAGAGAATCCTCTCTTATTCCTATTTCATGAAACAGATTTGTTGTGGATTATGATATTCGTTGACAAGGCAAGGAAAAGAAGAAACTTTAAATTTGTAAACAACAAATATTATAAAATATAAAATGTACGTAGCGGTATTCTAAGAAGGCTTAGGGTAGATGGATAACATACGAAATTTTACAGACATTGTTTTCCCAACCTAGATAGGTATTTGCATTCGCTTTAGAAATACGTAAGTAGATAAAAGTAATACGTACTCATTAATAAGAATAATTTTTTTTCATGATACGAAACGATTATTCTTCTTCACTACATTTTATTGGTGTTCAAAATATTATTTTCGCAAGCTAAACAAACCTATTTGCTAAATTCTGATATTCTTTACTCTTACCTTAGCAACGTTATCCCTGTGGATACAATTGTTATTCTATAGAAATTCTATGGTGAAATTACAAAATATTAGGATTTAGTAGTAAGCTTGTACGAATAAACATATGGTTAAAAATAGTAATAATACTAGGGTTGCCAACTGTCCCGTATTTGGCGAAATGTTTTGCTTTTGAACCCTCTTGTTCCGCTTTTTCTAATATGCATAGAATGGTAATTTACGCGTAAAGAGACGTAAACTAAATAATTCCTGCCTATCATCCGAATCGCTGCAGCATTCAAGAAACTATCCTCTATTTTCCACAATTCCAGGTCCTTGAAATGTGTGCAACCCTGTCTACAATTTATTATACAGAATAAACTTTAGTAGCCAGTTTTAGACCAAATTAAGACTACGATCATTGGTTCAAGGGGCCAAGAAGCGCATGATGCTAGCTGCTCAAGATCAAACTACAACGGAACCCGGAAGTTGGTAATACCAGCATACAATAAAACATCCACGTAATGGGAAACCAATTCAGATCAGAGTTTCATGTGTGCAAGCACCGGATTATAATTTCGGATGCACCAAATAACTAATCTTTGCATCGCACCGGGTAGTGTATGCAGCGCCACGAACTCGAACGTCGAGATACAAATGTGGTGAAATTCTATGTGAGGCTGTAATCTCCGTGAACACCAGCAATTATATTCGCATACACGTACCGATAAAACCAAACATACACTATTAATAATTTACTTGCTAATGCGTATTTCGTACACGCAAGTTTGGTTGAATGAATGTTCCTCGCGAGTTAAATTTAACATGATTCAAACGCTTTTCAAAGGTTTAGTTTTATTCCAGTACCGTTTCCTCCATTTTACTAACACAACTACTCGTATTTAAATAACCTCATTCGTGTTATACTTTATAAACAAAACAATAATAGTCTTGATTTCTGAGCATGCGTGCAACCGCACATTGTACAGTAATAAACATAAAAACAATTTGAAACAAGAAATCGAAAGAAACTATTATAAATAGAACTGAGACTAAATCGTTTAAACAAAGGTTATTCCTATGAATTATTCCTGTAATTAATTGTTTAAGATGCTGTTGGTTATATCGAGTGTCGGTAAAGTAACACCTAAAAAAATTAAATATTTAATAATAATAATAATAATAATAATAATATGTGGTTTATTATCCCTGAACTTAAAACACATGTTTTACATACCTCGATAATAATAGAAAAAAACTAGTTGTAAATGTCAAATAAATACTTCTACAGGTGAATAAATAAATTAAATTTCAGAATGAATAGCAGTGCTTGTGTTTAAGACAGGCATAAAAAATTGTGCAAAATATACTCGTAAAAGTATATCAATATACAAATATATGTGTATGAAATTATTTCTGTGCAGTATTACAATGAAGATGGCAAAAATCAAACAATTGTACTAATGGTGTCATTGGGTAGTGTTATATTGCTGCAGGTCCATCAACCAGTGTATGTATGTATGTATGTCTTGTCTGTCCAGTAGAGATTTCATTAGCTTCTTCTTGAACATACTTAGTGATTTCGCACTTCTAAGTACTGGAGGTAGAAAGTTCCAGAAATATGGACCCATATAGCCAAAACTTCTGAGCCCAATGTTTTTGTAGATCTTGGGCAAAGCTAAGTTCCCCTCGATGTGGCTCATTTGAGCAATAATTTGTCTCAAGAGATGTAGTAGTAGGGATGTAGCAAGCGAATGTATTGGCGTGTAACGTTGTTTTCTAGATTTTTAGCAATTTAGTTTCAAAGTATACTTGATTTGAAGGATGGATACTGTTTTTGTTCAGGATCAGTTTAATATATTATTCTCCTCTGAACCACTTCCAGCGAGATCAAGTGTATCTTAGTGACAGATCCCCAACCCACATTTCCAATTAAATTAGGGATAAGTTTAAGTTGCTGATAATTCAGTATTGGGAGTACTGCAAAACAGATGAATGATGGCGAGCGGTGGGGGCTGCGCACAAACGCATTTGCAACTCAGAACCAGTGCCGGCGTAACGATAGTACTTGCTGTAATCGCGCGTGATCATGTCGTGACTGAAAACTGTGCACGATGTCGGAAGGCGAAAAAAAACTTTGCGAAGTCAAACGAGGGAAGTAGTGTACCGTGTGTTTTATTATTTTAAAAATTAAAGCGGTGCCTCAGATACTCTTGAAAGTGTGAAATGTAAGACATCTATTGCTACGGGAATCTCTGTCAGAACTATCGAGAGGATTGTTCGCGAAGGTGATTGCAGTGCATCGAAAAATAGTGAAAAACCACAGTTCAGTACTCCTGGAAAGAAGAGACCGAGAAAGAGTAGCCTGACTGCAGATTTTCCGGAATACAAGAAGACTGATATGCTTCATATTGTGCACGAATTTCACAAGACCGAAGGAAATCGTGTGACAATAGCACAATTAAACCAGAAGATACGAACTGACTTAGATTGGCATGGATCGAACGAGACTGAGAGTTTTATTGCACAACATGGGTTTCAGGTGGAGGGGATCTCAAAATAATCAGAAAGTGCTAATCGAAAGGCACGACATCAGATCACTTCGAATTTCTTATTTGGAGAAAATAAAATATTTCCGAAGTCAGAATACGCCAATTGTATATCTGGACGAAACTTACCTGCATAGTAGACACACTTCGTCGAAAAACTGGACGGATGATTCGACAAAAGGGTAATTTGCAAATATGTCCAAGTCAGAGGCTTATAATCATACACACAGGATGAGAAAAGGGGTTCTTTTCTGGATGCCTATTAATGTTCAAGTCGGAAAAAAAGTGGTGATTACCATTCAGAAATGAATTCTGGTAATTACGGAAAGTGGCCGGAAAACATGTTAAATCTCCAATTTGCCAAAAAATTCGGTCATTGTTATTGATAATGCGCCGTACCATAATGTGCAAACCAATCCAGCACCGTCGTCGAATCCCAATAAAGCAGATATGCTACGATAGCTTACGGATCGTAACATTAATTTCGATCCAAACAGTTTGAAACCAAAACTGTACGAAATAACGAAAAAACGCCATGTAACTTACAATTTTGACAACTTGTTACGAAGTCACGGACATACCGTTTTACGCTTACCACCCGGATTTGAATCCCATCGAGTTAATTTGGGCCACAGTAAAACACAATGTTGGTGCAAGAAATGTCACATTCAAATTGGATGACGCAAGGATGATAGCCGAAGAAAAATTCAGCAAGATAACACCCGGAGATTAGAAGAAGAGCATCGAGTGTTTGTTGATAATCTCAGTGAAGTGGAACCTCTAATTATTAACTTACAAGATAGTAGTGACAGTGACTGTGACAGTGATTAGATAGTGGATATGTACCTATGTATTAATTATCTTCATTGTATAATGTTGTTTCGCTTTCTTTCTTTTTCATTTGCCTTCAATTTGTGGTAGTAACTTGACAACCCACTCGAATGTTATTTATTATTTTTGTTTCTCTTGTTTGTACTTAGTAATTAGTTCTCGTTATTGTACACTCTTAACGTTTCTTCTAAGTATGTTTTTTTTTCGTTCGTTTTTTTGGTTCCAATAGTAATTTGACAACTCACATGTATCCCTATGTATTATTGACATTATTTTTAGGTTTCCATTTTGTTTGTACTACCTACGTTATTTTGTTTACTTAATTACACAATAATACTGTTTCGTGTATTTCTTTTTCCCAAACACCGCTTTGCATGCAAACAAAAAAATTTCATTTGCGCCGCCACTGGTATACGATGGTCGGCACGATCTGAGGCTGGCGCCAACGCATCTCGTCCCCACCGCTCGCCGTCATTCATCTGTTTTGCAGTAGTTGCTTGAATCTGTACAGGCATTGTCGAAGTCCTTTAACTAAGTTGTTTATATGGGTATCCCAATGTAAATGTTGATCAATATGTATTCCCAGATACTTAATTGAARTCACTTTTTTGTTATATTGGTCTGCTGGTCCGTATTAATAAATGTTATTTTTGATTGCTTTTCAGCGTAGCAAGAAAAGACTATAAACTTGGTCTTAGAGTAGTTAATAATTGTCAATAGCTTGTGATCAAACCACTTACTAACCTGTTGAAAATCTATTTTAACTCTCGTTGTAGCATTATCTAATGTTGACTCCTTGTACAATAGTACTGTGTCTTTTACAAAAGCTAATACTTCAGCACTAGTATGCTGTGAGAATAGGTCATCCATGTATACTGAAATCACCACAGGTCTTTATCTCCGTTTTTGTAAACAGGTACTACTTTGGCGGCCCTGAGCTCCCGAGGAAAATACCCAGCTGTAAAGCAGCAGTTAGTCATGTTAGCTAAGACTGGAGCAATCTTTTCCTTTAGAGCTTTTGGCACATCTACTTTTATTTTATCAGGACCAGGGGCTTTGTTCTTCTTCATAGTCTGGATAATATCGGCAATCTCCATCTCATATGTTGGTGATAGATATAGAGAAGCATGATGACGTGGCTTGAGCACCAGAGAGTATTGCTTGGGTTGACTTATCGTATGTGCTAACTTTGAGCCAATGGAAACAAAGTATCTATTGAATTCTTGTGCAATCTCAGTATGATCATAAGCAACTGCTCACGCTTCAGTTTTAATCGTAGAAATTCCTGATTTATCTGTGTGTCGTCCCAGTATAGTGTTGACAACACTCCACACCGCCCTGTTCGAATTGTACTCCTGTAACTATTCTGTCTTGGTAACATATGATGGCGAGGATCCTTTTTCAAATCCGAATATAACTTTTGTTTCTTGATGGTGGCTCGAACCAAACCAGAGGTTATCCAGTCACTTTTTTTTCATCTGATTTGCTAGTATATTTATATATGTTGTACAACTTTGAACTAAATTTTGGGGTGTTTTTATAAAATAGTCCATGGCAGTAGCTGGATCACCCAGACTATCCTTAACCATTTTGAAGTCAGCTGTTTGTTTCAGCTTCTTAATATTTAGTCTACTAATTACTATCTTTTAAAAAGTCCAACTTGGGTATCTTCCCAATGCAGATTTTAGCCAAATAAAGTGGTCTGTTATCTTATTTTGGTAAATTAGAGCTTTGTTGCTATTGTGACTATTTGTGGTTTTAACAAACAAATGATCAATACAGGACAAAGCGTTTCCAACCACTTTCGTATGTTTATTTATATAGGAGAAACCTTTTTCAGTCATTAAATTGAGATAATTTCTAGATACCTCAGTATTAGTTTTAATGTCAATATTTACGTCACTAATTAGAATGCAGTGATCAAATCTTGAGTTCTCATTGAAATTGTTCAATAAATTTCTTGGAACATGTAGATGGAGGACGGTATACTGATGTTACGAAAACTCTGTTATCTCCCAGCACCATACAGTCAAGATATCTCCAATATTCTTAACTTCCGAGGATCCATAACAAATACCAGCACTCCATCAGTCTGATTTAAACATCCATTGTTATAAACTATATCATAGCCATCTAATTGAAAAATATGGGCTACATTTAACTTCCAGGTTTCACTTAACACAACAATGTCAAAACGACTGTTGAATTGCGTAATAATATTTGTAAGTGATCAGTTTTTAGAGGCACTACGAATATTGGGGTGAACAATATTGAAAAAAGGAAGACACTTGATGCGATTGCGGTACCAAAAGATCATCGCACGCTTGAACACTGTTCGCTAAAAACGTTTTAAAGTCGGGTTCGGTTTCTAAAGGGAGATTATGCATCGGTCCTTTCGGGTAGGCATTGGGCAACAGCATAATATATCTTAGAGCAAGCAACACTTCTAAGGTGCAGATAAGAGGTGCACTCTTTCATGTTATCTGCAGAGTGGTTAGTGTCCAAATTTAGTTTATATTTAGTGTTAGCCCTGATGCAGTTGACACATTGTTTTACATTACTTTTACATTCAGACCTATCATGATTCTCTGCACATATGACTTCTCATTCGTGCACTTCGAGCTATTGTGAAAGTACCCATTACACTTACAACATCTGTTTATATTGAAATCTTCAATCATCGTGTAACGCTGGCATTCTATAAACACCTTCCTTTCGTGCATTAAACAAGTAAATGCAAAAATTGTAAATGTGTCATTTTTTATTGTGTTGTGTTGAATGTGTATGACACTAAATGCTGAATCCTCTTTAAGTTTGTTCTGAGCAATTATCATACTTTAAACTACTTCTCATATCTTTTATCTACTTCCAAAATCTTTCTTCCGGGTTTTCTCATTTTTGTAGTATCTATGTTATATTTATTAGTTACTTTTCACGTAACTGGTTACACACTTTAGTAACATGCTAAAAATCCACGCTGAGCTTCTTTAAGTTGAGGATTCAGTTCCTTTTTTATATCTTTTTTGGCAGTTGTAACATTCTGATGAGTTTTTGGTTTGATTATTATGATAGGACTATTTGCACTAGGTCTATTAATACTGGTAGCCGGATTACCAAAGGTGGTCTTCAATGCACCCGCATAACTCGCAGTTGGCTGTGGCGGTTCCWCGTGTTGGACTTGTTCTTCCAGCAATTCATTTTTGTCCTCCATTTCTTTAACTATTCTTCTTAATAAGTTGACTTCAGTCAGTAATTGTAGTCTTTCGTGTTCAAACATTGGCGATTTCGATCGATTTCTTGTTGACATAACCTCACTTTTGTCGTTGTTATCAATACAACTAATTGCCGGTCCGTTTCTAACAGACTTGCCCGTTTTTCTAATAAGGCAGCTTTTATAATAATATGTGTCACATATTGTGCAAATTTCATTTTGTTTTGTTGCTGTACCATGACAGTATATGCATTTGTTTTTACTGATATTAAGTGGGCATTTATCAAAGTCGGCCATGTTTGAAAGAAGAAGACAATGGTTGTTCAGTTTAGAACATTTTAATACCGTTTAGATGTTACATGCAGACATCTTGTATAAAGTGGTCGAATGTATTTATTCATGAAGATGGCGTCAGAATAAATGCATGGTTTAGGGTTTAAAACGACCGAACGACGAGTTTCTTAATTCACTTTTGTACAAATGCAAGTGTAATAAGTGCAAACGTGATTATCAGCAGCAGTATCGATCCATGACATCTCAAAAATAATATACGATTTGGTAACTTACTGGTACTTTATATTCCTTTTGACTGCAATAATTACTTGATATGGAACACTAAAACATACCTTATATTACACAAATTATTGTTAGTAGACTTGTTGCACGATTTTATGAAACAGAAAATTTGCCAGCATCTGGTCATCCCAAATTAAATAGCGACACCAAATTAAATGTTTTATTAGAAGCCTGAGAAAATACAAACCTATCCTGCAATAAACAACTATTTACACCACTCGACAGTGGGTAAACTTTATCAAAAGAAAAAATTTCAGCTTACAATACCCGATTGACCCATGAACCATAAGACCGCGATCTTGTCCAACGTTTACAAAATCTTCAGAAACTTAAAGTTTGGGCAGGCGTCACTGGTCAACGCGTTATCGGCAGATAGGTATTTAGAATTTCTCCAGAGAAATTCCCGAGATATTTCCTAATCAGCTGAACAATGATTTCAAGCGAAGACATTTGCTTCCAGCAAGATGGTGCACCAACAGATTTTAGTGTACATCGGTTCATCGTTTCCTTGATAACGTTTTTGTCAATAGATGGAAGGTCGTAGAGAAGATGTAGGATGCCTACCCCAATTGCCAGATTCCACTAGTTTATATTTCATTTAAAATGAAAAGCGTACTTAGATCATTCACACACACTGGAAGTGTTTGCGCTGAAATGCTATTACCACCTCCAGACGATGTTGAATGCAATGTCAAAAGTGTCCAAGTCCATAGTCGGTTGTACTAATAGGAGTAATTGGTCAGTTTTTAATAGAAGTACCCTCCAAACCAAGTATACTCTCAATTGCTAAAAATGAAAGTTACGTTTGCCTTATGGAGAGGCCTTTGGAAAGAATTAAAGAAGGTACCTAGAAAGCAGAATACTTATAGTTGTTTATAGTAACTACATGCAATAATTAAGATACAATGTTTTGCTAAAAATAAAATAAAATTAGAAAGTGAAAGTGTTTATTATTTTATTTGTTCTTAGGGTAAATATTAAATGAGTCACATCAAAGTAAAGTAGGGACCCGTTTGAAAGAACAGATACGTGCTAGTAGATTGCAACAAATTCATATATCATAGGTAGTGATCAGTCATATATATCTAAATATGTCATTGATTTTGACAAAACAGAAAATCTAATACAGAGAAACATAGTATTACAAACTTTTAATAAAAGATTCTATAAAAGTTCCTAAAAATTCTAATAACTTTAATAAGGATAATGGAAGTTATAACGGCTGATTTTGCAATTTCTCGTCGTCTTTCATCAAACAGTTCGTGTATATCTAGTAGACATGTTTTTTTTAATGGATCAGTTTATATTTTGCAAAGGTGGTACATTGTTTCTATGACGTCTCGTTTCATTGGTGATTTGCTTATTTACTTATAAAAATTCATTTGAATTTTGTGTCAGATACTTGTTAATGGTTCCGTCTTTGACAAAAATTACAGGAGTAATTAAAACGTCAGTTTCAAATTTTATATCAGTGTTTTTTAAAGCATAATAATTTTATATTACGAACGCTGAAAGCATTTACCGTTGTGCACCCCAAGCATATCTCTATACATTAATACTAACTGAATTAGTGCATAGTGTTCAACCTGTATTGGTCAAATCCATTTCTTAATTCTTTAAAGTAAAATGATACAGTCCTATACGAGGGTGAATGCTTTCAGCGTCCATAAATATAAGATAATATTTTGTCGGATAGATCGCTGTCTCTTGAAAACACTGACAAAAAGTTAATAGTCTGACGTTTCGATTACACCTGTAATCTTTGTACAATTTGTAGTTAACTTTTATCAAGTAGTTCGTGTATATCTAGCAGGTAGGTAGTTCCTTTTTCATCGTTAGGTTCCTTTTTTTATCAGGTTGGCACGTTGTTTCTATGACGTCTCGCATTCTTGGTGATTTGTTTATTTACTTTCAAAATATTGTTTGAACTTGTTTAAGGCAAATTTTGAGGTTCTTCGTCTTTGACAAAGATTACAGGTATAATCGAAACGTCAGACTATTAACTTTTTGTCAGTGTTTTCAAGAGTCAGCGATCTATCCGACAAAGTATTATCTTATGATACAGTCCTAATTTTATTACTGACAATCCTGCAATGAATATCCGACCTCATATTCTCTGGCAAGTTTAATAATTTCTATTATCGTACCACATATCCTTGGCAGTATAGCAGAATCGTGTACTATTGTACTGTTGGTAATAGACTGATATACCATACGAGTATTTGTACGAGGTGTAAATGCAACACACTTCGTTTTATATGTACTGATGTACAGTTATCACAAAATTCATGTTCTTTCCCCTTTACAAAATATGCACACGTTATTTTACACCCAAAGCAAGGTCCAGCAATTCGTTTATATCAAAGTCCTACTGCAGATTTTTACATTTTGCGATCTGTCAGTTAAATAACTTTTAAACCCTATAGTATAGTAGAGAATAATTATTTGTAGACTGTTTATTGAATAACGGCGCTAAACTATAGCTGCCATATACAACAAAAATAACATCGTTTAAAGCGTTGGTGAGGTACAGAGCAAAATGTTTGATAATTCAGTAAAATACGAGCACTATAGATTAGAAAAACTGGCAGCGCCTCACCGTTATAGATTATTGGTCGCTCGATCTTTCTGTGTGGTTCTTTTGCTTTCCGTACAGCGGATTCCTGAAACTTTAATGTTCGTAGAACATACGTGAACCGATCTCTTTGTTCAATAACTCACCCCTAACGGCGTTGCGGTACGCAAACCCATTGAAGTCTGCAAATGTAATTGAAGGTGGATACGTTTGTACCCTCCCCATTAAATTACTACAGTGAGGATCGATTTTTAATCTGAACACGCATCCGAGGAGTTTCAACGGTTTCAACACCCTGCGGCTGAAACATGCGACTCGATAACGTTGTCGAAAAGGAAAATTTGTGGTCCATTAACGCGAGACGTTAGAGATCGTTCAGCTAGTTTTTAACAGTTCGAAAAAGACCCGGCACACTTGTTGCTCCCCTACATTCGACCGCCCGAAATGAACTTCAATATTACCGGCAAATGCAATCAAATGCCATCACATTGCGTGTTGCAGTTTATTTAATCCGGTTTGAAAGCGGCACAGGTGTATGGCGCAACTGAAATGGTTTTGTTATTGCTCAGGAAGCTTTACAATCGATTGCCAATGCGACGGATCTCAATTTTAATAGCGATCGTCAAAGTTCAAGAGCGTGGTATAACCATGTACTAGAAAAATGTTTACTACTTGTACCTATCGTAAAAACTGCATTCATTTTTGTTATGTGTCTGAAGTGTTTTCTAACCAACGACCCGCTTGTTTTTGTAATTTATTTGAGATACCTCAGCAGTTAATGGATTAAGTTTCATATAGTGGGCTTATGCGTGTTAATCGATCTTTTCTCAATTGACTCTCATCATCCTCATTCATTTCTATAAATTTTAAAGCATCTACATTTGCATGTGTTTTCTCTCATCTGAAAATCTTAGTGATCTGAATTAAGGTGTATCGTGTATATATTCTTAATTGCCAATAATTTTCTAATATCACAAATTTTTATTTACACGTATTTCCCAAGTGTCGAATTTTAGCCATTAAGGCCCGGTATTTCAGTGAGAGGTTAAACTTCGGGTTAAAGTAAACTGGTTTTATTTTTCAACCAAAAGTTAAACCCATGAGCATATTTCAGTTCACAAATCTGGTTTAGTGTAAATCCGTTTAGACAGTTTTAATGTAGATTGGCGCTACTGTTATGGTTGCGCCTGCGTCGTAATGCTCATAAACTCATAGTATGTTTACGTATCAGTTCTTTGACCTATAAACTCGTTGTTATTTCTAATCAAATACTGTTACGGTTCTAAAATGATATTGACAGTATGGAACTTGCAGTTGGCCGTTAACCCTCGTATTCATCCAGTTCGAAATTTTTGGATTAGGAACAAGTTATACATTCGCTTACTTACCTACATCAACAAAGAAAAGTGCCAAGACAACAACTACAATTGGGTATTACCACTTTTTTTTTAAATTAAATGAAATGAATCTTGAAGTACATATATACCGTACGTCATGTTAAAAAAACAAAAAAAATATTTGTAGGTAAAGAATATCAGGTCTGAAATTCGAATCTTAGGAGTCACCGCCAAAACGCTTCTATCCAAGGTTATTCAACTCGTGACGTCAAGTGTCATGTAAACATTACCGAGGAGCGTGCTGTTTAATGGTATAGTATCATTCCTATATTGGAAAAGCTTTTGTGTGGTGTTTATTGAAAGGACTGTGTTAATGATTAATCATTCTGGGTTTATTTACAAAGTGTTGGATTTTATTATACAAGAATGGCCATAATGAGGACACCACGGTTTAAAAAGCACCGAATGGAATATGTGACTCAAATAAGAC
Source organism: Rhyzopertha dominica (assembly GCA_025024175.1). Lineage (NCBI taxonomy): Eukaryota > Metazoa > Arthropoda > Insecta > Coleoptera > Bostrichidae > Rhyzopertha > Rhyzopertha dominica. Next base: position 9,500,852 of record QCXZ01000086.1, on the reverse strand, counting down.
AATTTCGCCAAAGAGACGCCGAATAATTTGTTTAGATGAAACCTTGTACAATACACACTGTGTTGTTAAAAAAAGATTATCGGACGTCACAAACAATTGTTATTTAAATCCATTACCATCAGGAGGAAAAAGAATAATAATTCTAGAATAAATGCTTGGGCACAAAATGCCCTACTTATATCGACAAAAAAAAATTGCCCACCGCTCCGTTGATTATCATCACGACATCTACGTGTTATTGCATAAAACATGGTTTACCAATCGATTATTTCCATTTTTACCTGCAAATCCGGTAATTGTCATGGACAGTGCAAAATATCATTCACAACAGCAATGTAAAACACCTATAACAGCAACAAAAAGAGACAAAATTATACGTCTATGACAAATAACAATATTGAATTTCGGGCAAAAGTAACAATAAAAATTTGCTGGATGTTTATTATTTTATTATTTATTTATTATAATTAGAAAAGTAATCTCGAAAAAAAAATTGTTAGTTAAAGGACCTACATTTAAGTGTGCAATTCGCAAATTTTCTACAAATCAATAAGATTACTAAACCACAAACTTTTTAAGTATAATTAAGGTTATACAAAAAAATGATTTTCTTTTTGATAAAAGTTTTCGGTCGCACAATTATATAAATATTTTTCTTAAATTAGGGGGTAATCGACCTTGTTGTTATTTATAATAGAGTGAACTCTTTAATTATTGCCAAGCTTTCGACTTAATTAGAGTCTTCGTCACGGCTTCTGTAAAAACAGCACTTATAAATTACAGACTAATTAACACATCTAACTTACAAATTCTGAGATTGCTATAAATCAGCCTTTTACAAATGCATGCCACGCTCTCTAACATACACTTATATACATATATTAGTAAGCCTTTGGTAAATTTTCTCCTTGTAATTTATATTAGATGACACATTTCAAAAATAAAACAATACCAAATTTTTTTGTCGAACTTATAATGTCAAGTCACAGTGCAAACGATCAAAAACATTTCATATAACATCCACTTCAAATTTATGTTCAAATTTATAGATAGAATTTTAATGAAGAAGGTCAGGAGACAGCAAATATGTGTAAATGTTAGTTAATTGATTTGTGTCTGATTTTTTGTTGATGGTGTTTTCTGTTCCAAATATGGTACATTTCAAGGATTAATCTTTTATTGTTTTGCTGTTCTTTGTCTAAAATTTTAACGTTGTCGCAATCTACCCTGTAATTGTTAATTAATGTATGCTCAGTTAGAGCACATCTATCACATTTTGTGGTGATGTCACTTTTGTGAAGAGCTAATCTATTAGATAGCCATTGGGATGTTTGTCCTACATAATTTTTTACAACTGACACATGTTAAACAATAAACCACAAAGATGACATCACTACAAAACGTGATAGATGTGCTCTAGCTGAGCATATATTAATTAACAATCATAGGGTAGATTAGGACAACGTCAAAATTTTAGACAAAGAACAACAAACCAATAAAAGATTAATTCTTGAAATGTACCATATTAATAGAGCAGAAAACACCATCAACAAGCAATCAGACACAAAGTCGAAAGCTTGGCAATAATTAGAGTTCACTCTATTATAAATAACAACAAGGTCGATTACCCCCTAATTTAAGAAAAATATCAAAAAAATTAATATATGCATGACTGAAGATAGAAATAGAAAAAGATATCAATGGTATGGACCTATCAACTACTCGCAAGTGGCTTAATTCAAATTTATGCACCATGTACACAAATAAGAGTGTTAATACAAAGTGTCCCGAAATTACACCGACGACGCTTAACTGTAGATGCGGGGTATCGAATGAGCACGAAAGTTTTTCGTTACGGTTACAGCCATCCAAAGTTTGATAGAGAAATTGGATATTTGTTAATAGCTCCGTAAACAATTAACATACGATAACGAATTTTTACAGTTGTCTGTGATTCTTTTAGATACACTATTCGCGAGCAATTTGACAAATTTCGCAAATCGGGGTACACTTGGAAAGGTGCTTATCCCATGACGAGTGCGAAGGCTATTCAGAGTGATCCAAAATGATTGAATAAATCATGTTTCTTAATTTACCAAGCAGAACACCATCCATCTTCAATGGTGTAAGGAGCACGAAGGAAATCTTTTCTCCACAGAGGTTTTCTGGAAGTTAGCCGAGTTGTAGGTAGCTCTTGCAGATCTCGGGAACTCAGAAACTCATTAAGAGCTGATTGATGTTTTTGCGAAGCTTTATATGTAGCAAACTGTCTGCGAATCTCCGGAAGAGCAATATTTGAAAGAATTGGAAGCCAAGGTAATGGAGTTGACTAAGTTGTGCCAGTGATTAGTCGCATTGCAGTATTCAGTTGAGTGTCAATTTTTCCTGTGTGATTTTTCCAAACAGGATAGCAGTACTCAGCAGTGCTATAAAGTAAGGCAGTTGCAGAAGTACGGACTAACTTGCATCTGCACCCCAACTTGTACCAGCAAGCTTATGCAGGATGTTATTTCTGGTCTGTAATTTTTTACTGATGTTTCCTAGATGTTTCTTGTACGTTAGAGATGTATCTAGGGTCACGCCAAGGTATTTTGGCGAGAAGTTATGTTTAAATGAAAGTGATTAATAAATGAATAAATAAATATGAAATAAAACTACTTTTATTTTACTCCAGATGGTCCTGATAAACAATGGTTTGTCGTCTGTCAATCTATGCTAAACAGAGGATTTATTTAAAGCTAAGAGTTCATGGTAAGTAAACGAGCAAATATTCGGTGGTCGAAATTTTGAAAGTACAATACAACCTTATTTCATTTCGAGAAGTATATATTATTAATGAAATTTGAGAGTTTATATGTAAGTGCCGGCACATCGCTAACTGTAGGCCGTAGTGGTAATTCTAGTTTATATAATTTTGATTGTCCGTAAATTTTTGGTAGCAATGCAATGTGTATTGGGCTTCTTGGTGTGTAATATATTTTCCATTCTTTAATAAATACATGTTTTCCTTGTTGTGAGTGTTATGTCATGTCTTTTGTTATTTTTTGATATGTTTCATTGTCATCGTATGTTTGTCTTATCATTATAATCATGTTAGATTTGTCTTGTTTTAGTATGGCTATTTGTGGGTTATTTTTAATGTCTCATTTATTATTTATAATTTTTTATTTTGGTGATTATTTTCTTTGCTGTAGTGCTATTATGGTTCTAATATTGTTAATTTCATCAGTAGGTAGTTTATATATATTTATTCTGTGTTTTGGTATTGCTTTATTAACTGTATTTTTATTACGTCTATTTGTCTTGTAGTTATGGTATGGTGTGTTATTGTGTCTTGTGTTAGTATATTAAGTGGTTTTTTTTAATTAAAAAAAAGGGACTAAATACCCACAAAAAGCAAACATAAGTAAAATAAATAAATAAATACATGATTTACCTACTTTACTCGAATAAATATGTAGACCAAAGTTTATTCGAATATGAAATTTAGGTTATCTGGTTATCCTTATTTCAATGTCATATAGTTTATTCTTTATTTCCCAGACAAGCGTTAACTGTTACCAAAAGTACTCGTGTTTGATAACAAAGGAACTCGCTTTAGGTCTTTCAAAACAGTATAGTGGTGTGTTGAACATGTTTTTCGTCAAGTTAGTGAATTCGAAATCTGTGCTGTAGAAAGCGCCGAACTATAAATGGCCAAAGTTTGTGTTAGAACGAATTGTTTTGCTCTGATTGATAACGAAACCATACAATATGCGGTGCATCCCGTACATAATAGAAACGTAGCCAGTGGCAACGGTATGCTCATATATTATTGTATGCGTTTCTAACATTCCACAAGCAATGGACGGCACTGAAAATTCAATTTCTTTTATTCGAACAAACAAGACATCGTTACAAGTTTCTGCGAAATACGTGCTTTTATGCTGGCTTCTGAATATAAAAAGTTGACCTATTTCATTCTTGACTTTTATGAATAACAAACAGGTATTCCAATTATTAAGTTCTGCATTGAGTTTAAACCAGTTCTGAGTACTTCATAACGTTCGTAATTAAATTAATATTATATTTCTAGTAAGAAATTTTCCAGCAGGTATCTAATTACTACAACTTTACATTCCAAACTTTATATCTGCTGTAGAACAGAGGCGGTGCTAGCTCCTTTTGAGCCAAGCGTAAATAAGAAACGCGGAGCGGGGAACACATAAACAACACTAGCATGTACAATATGGTAAATAAACAATGGAAATAAATAATAACGATCTAAATATATGTTTCCTTGCTTTTGCAACCGCAAAGTCAGTTTCTTCTGAGAAATGTACATTATTTATTTATTGTTCTCTGCCGCCAAAGATAACTCCAGAAAACGCAGAACTCCATCCTTTTCTTTCTGTAACATGAATTTGATTTTTTTGTTTATCTAACTGAATTAATTTAAGAATACACCTAACTGCCTGTTTCCCAGTACAAACAAAAATATCATCTACGTAATACTTCATAGCATTATTTTAGCTGATTCAAAATGTGAGTGTATTTTCGAAAACTGCATTACTTTTCCCAAACCTTTTTAATAAATAGGATATATTAACTTACTCTTAGAATTTATTAAGAGATCCTTTATTCGTTTAAAAATGGATAAACATCTTTTGACTGCTGCTGTTATACGGATTCCAAATTATACTTGCTTTCAGCTTAATAAAAAAGTATTTGTGCTATTCGTTTCTGCCTTTGAATATAGGTTTAACATTCTATATTCAAAGGTTTCTGTTAAACATGAAATTAACTTCTAAGTGCTCATTTCCAAATAATGCATAATAACATAAAATTGGATTCAAGAATATGTAAGAGTTCATATCTACCAATACAAAATCTAATGAAGTGAAAATATTAACTCACGTAGTCGTCCATGGTCAACGTAAATTTCGTTTGAAACGGTTCTTTAGTTAATGGGCAAAAAAATGTTTCAAGTGTTAACATAACTTAGATAAATCACATAATAAATTAGTGTGTGAGTCCGTCCTTGGTCCCTCCGTAGCGTAGATCCGGACGGTACAGAGACCTACCTAGATCCTAACCTTACAGACTGTAACACTTCCTAGTCACCGCTAGATGACGCGCGCCAATTTGCATTTTAATTATGGACTGTAAGAAGTACAGAGACTATTGCCGGATTGTCCGGTCATTGAATAAATAGTAAAAGTGTATATCACATTTATATTTTGGGGGAAAAATATATTAGTAATTGGCCAAAGATACGATATTTATTTTTTAGTTATTTATTTATTCTTATGTTGAGGTATTTCATGTGAAGCGAACACCCCTAAAAATTTTTGTTTTCTCAAATTCGTTTCTGTTTAGATATTTTGTATGTAATTCTGCAAGACCTAAACGCAGACACGCAATAAACGTCCTCTAAGACATGGTTGCCTAGAAATGAACTGGTGATGATTTGAAGGGAAGTGAAGTATGATGTAGTTCGAATACAATTACTTGTTTTAAAAGAGCCGTAAAAACTAGGTTTGATAGTGATTCGTATAGGAAACATATTGCCCTTTTTGACTGTGGGCTCAAATTTTAAGTTTGAAGTTTCCGTTATAGAAAACAGGGCAATAATAACTTTAATCTATACTTCTATACACACCATTTTTGTTTTTCAGGAATAACACAAAAAGTAGTTTAAAATGTTTAGATAATATCTGTCAAATTTCATAATAGGCCTCACATTGGTTTAGGAATTGGAGGACATATCTATAGTGCCAAGCGTTTATTAAGGTTTGCTAGGACGACTTGAAAGAACTGTATAACAACAGAAAATTAAAGTCCCTAGATAGATAAAGTACCGCAATTACCTCCATTTTGGCGCCAAAAAAACGCGGCAAATTTAAAATGAGCGAACTTTTTCACTCGATGTACCGGCGCCACACATTCGGATATTTGTCAAATACATGAATATTTGTAATTGCTACATTTATTCGGGTATTTGCCTCCTTTGATTTGTGTTTATTTACCGACTTCGAACGGAAAATTTTTATAGTTGTCGAATATACGGTTTTGTGCCAATATTTCTCTTTGAACACCCCATCCACATATTCGGATATTTGTCACAGATATCCGAATGTGTGGTGCCGGCTTAATAACAACTAATATGCAACTTCTACAGTATCTGTTTATTTACAAATTAGTATCAAATACAAATTATTGTTTATGAGGAGTATTAAAATATTCACAAACAACTAAACTTATTTTACATTTTTTACCAAGTCACGCATTGCTACGCTTCTAGAACTTCTGTCTACAGTGTTGACCTTGGGCAGTCGATTTTTATTCAACTCCTTCAAAGCAAAGAAAAATCTCGTTCGAAAAAAGACTCGAACAAGGGCCTTGAAATGATTATCATGGCACAAGGACAAATCCAATAGGATATGGTTTGCCAGAAATGTTTCAGCAGCTTGCTCAAAATTACTCTTATTTTCTAGCAACTCCAATCGGATTTGGCGAAAATATTTTTCTGCGGTCAAAAAGTATGAAAACACTTTCAGTTGTGGATAAACCAATTTGTTTTCTTTAAATTCCTTGAAACAGGTTAGTAACGATGGGTCAATTCTTTCATTTGTTGAATAAGTCAGAGCAGAAAGACAGTCTTGGCAGCTTATTCTTAATGAGCATATTAAACTTCCCAGCAAATAATATAACGTTTGCTTTAGTGTATCAGATTCTTCATCAGTATCATCTATCGTGTCTATTTCTGACAAAACACTTGCATTGTGTTCTTCTACATTATCACTTTTTTTATTTTTACAGTACCTAATTAAATGGGTGCTTGTATCTGTATCATAATTTCCGTGTATGATCTGACACTCATATTGAGATAGAGTAATCAATCTCAGTGACACTTTAAACTCATGAGGTCCAGGTACTGGCGTTCGGCTTCGAATAACGGAAAACAAATTCTCAACTGCATCTTGTGTAAGGCGACCGCCCATTACATATTTGTACCCATATTTATTCAAATATTCTTCTTGGATATCCAGTGCAGTTTTTGTAGCCAGTATTATTCCAGATTGAACAGGTTTCCACTCAGCCTTACCTCCAATCTTAATATTATAAATAATACTCATGAAGTCATTCATAAAATTCACAGCGTTGTCATGTGTGTCCTCATTCATGTGTGACCAGGCAAGTTTAGTGTTCCTGGAGGTTATTATTTTGAACCACTTAAACGCTGTTTTACAAAACCAAGCAGTGGTTGCATGGGTTTCATTGATTTTGCCTTTTGCAATGAAATACTCAATACCAGCACCTGTGTCGTGATGTAAAAGAGCATATGCTGTACTGACATTCATTTTAGCAAAATGGTTAGGATGAAACATATGCTCCTTGAGGCGTGGGGCAATTTTTAAATCCATTTCTGAATCCAAATCGAACAATTGTTTTATGGCTTCAATGTCAATATAGTCACTAGGAAGATGATATTTTTGTTGAATTTCAAAATTAATCTGAAATTTTTTATGCCCAATCAATGATATTGCAAGATTTTTGAAGACGTGAACTGGATCAGGCATTATGTATAATCTCTCTTGGTTGTTTAAAGGATGTGGACAAAAGTTGACTATTTTCTCATGTCTGTTGGCTGTAATGTGAAGTAGTTTCCAGAAACCTCTATTTAAGGGACCCATGTCGGATATTATTGTTTTTATTGTCACACCTACATCATCTGCTCGCTTAACATAATAAAAAAGTTTTCTCAGAACTTCATCCGCGCTATATGAGTTTGCCGTCAGTTCATAGCCAACTGTTTGTTTCCACCTGGTACTCATTCCGGCAAGCATAAATACTAAAGCATGTGATGCCAATTCCTTAGAACTGTCCAAGTTCCCAGACAGAAGCATTGTTGGCCTTCCTACTACTGATTTTGTGGAGTTGTCAAACTGAAGAGATGGTTTTATAGCCATTTCATCTAACAATAATGCAGCATGCCTTTCATGCTCCTCAAATGTCGCCACCTGAAATACAAGAAAAACGTATTTTTATGTACGTAATACAAGTAAATTTTTTTATTTCAGTTTTTATGTACATGTTCGATTAATATCGGATTTCCACACTTGCATTATAATTAAAAAAAAAAAAAAATACGAAAATCACAAAACCCATCACCTTAGGTTTAAGTAATTCAAAAACGTCTTCTAGCAAACCTGGCTTAAATTTCAAATTTTCTATCCGACTTTGGAGTGTCCTGATGGCTGGTAGAGGATACTTTTGCTTGCAAAGCTCTTCATACCCTTTCTTTCCACATGCCATATACAGCTTAAGGGCATTCTGTATAGTTTCATCTGACCATTCTTTTCCTCGATGATTGCCATATTTTAAAAAATGAATTTGGTCTTCAGAAAAAATAACTTTGACCTTTCCCTCAATGTTGCTAATTTGTTTTTTTAAAGCTGCAATTTGTGCCTTAGCTGCTCGTAATTCATTCTGCAAACATTTCAAGGGGATATTGTCCTCTTGGTCACTGTTGCTAGTTGATGAACCTAAAATTTTATTGTAATTTTTTTCTAGATATCTTGCATTAGAATATCATATTCTACTAACCAGACTGTAATGTGGAAGTTGTTTTCAACTGTTCCTGGGTTGTAAAAATTTCAGAAGTTAAATCCTCACTTGGTGAGTCTGCAACATTTGCCAATTACACAATACTTGGTAGTTGTAGATAGTTGTTACAACACAAAGGTCATTCTACTTTAAATACCTGATAGTTTGCGTTTCATTCCTTGATTCTGCAAAATGTCTGGTGTCCTAATAGTTGGAATTGCATTTCTTTTTAATAACTTTCGGTTATCCAGTCGGTTTAGCTCAAATTGGTCAGCCTCAAAATGTGCCTGAAAATAGCAATAAACACATCTTTACGTCAAATAACACTATAACAAAGTTAACACAGACAAATTAATTACAAATGGTATATTTACCTCACACAATAACGCTCGTTCAGGTAAGTCGCTTCGATTGATAAACGCAAGCCATGCTTTTCTACGTCGGTCATCACATTTTGCTGTAGGTATTCGGAATAACCTATACCCGTTCTCGCCACGGTTTCGGCACCCGGTTAAACAACAGCTGGGCATATTTCTACACAAACACAGAAGCACCTATAATTCACAAAAAAAAACTCGCACTAGCACACCTTTCTCGATTTTTAACCCGTCACTAACCCCAAAGACTAACCCGGCTTTCAGTTTGAAACAGAACAAGTGTGATGTGTTTTTGACAGCTCTGTCACCATCTACCACAAATCCAATCCATGATAACGAAATTCCCCAAAACTCCGCCATTTTGGCGCCAATTACATGGGACAAACCAATTGCGGTACTTTATCTATCTAGGGACTTTACAGAAAATTAGTTGCCAATGCCATCTGTCGGCATTACACTGACATGATGACAAAGCCAATTAGCTGCCTTAATGGGTACTACTTCCTAAGTCAAGTTAACGTATGCAGGTGCATGCCAACTTGACAGAATACAGATCACTCCCTTTAGGAAGAAAGCACAGATCATATAATGGTCTGTGGAAGAAAGTACCCATAAAGGCACATATCAACCCTTTGGTATAAAGCAGTGGCGGCTCGTGACAAATTATATTGGGTCGGCAGTAAAAACTTTAGTCCACTCTAGTTGGTCAATATTATTTATTTATAAATTAGTAAATAATTTTGTATATACTCGTAGTTGTTGTTATTTATTACTTGCTACTTCTGTAAATTTTCTTATCGCCGCAAGTTAAAAAGATAGTTCATTTGGTAACAAATAGCCTAATCTGGCAACTAGCCTCATAATTTCAACGTTAAGCGTGCACCTGTACTGCACCGGAAAAGAGAAGCCGAAGAAGTCCGGCAGACAGCATATGGGTATTGGCGCTTACTTATTTTGTTATTTTCTTTTTGTGTGAAATTCTTCAATGATTTCAGATTGACTAAATTTATAACATGTATTTAATTAATTCTGTTAAATGTTTGAAGGTATCTGCTTAAAATTTGTTATTTAAGAGGATAGCTCTTACAATAATCTTGGGAAAATGAAAAATTTCGTAGAACATTCGAGTAGTTTTTCGTGATTTCAGTATTGAACTATATATATAATTGTTGTTCAATGTACATGTCAAAATTAATTTTCGGAATCCGACGATTATGAATGCCGGGCCTCCTTTATTAACTTCAATAAAAACATATATACATAAAATTAAATTATGATTATAAGCATGTAAAGGGTGTCAATCAGATAATTTGGAATACTCAGTAGAAAACAGAACTATAATTGGTTGATTAAAAAAAAACTTGAAATAAATAATAAAGTCCGTTTTAACGTTTTATGCTGTCTGCCAGACCCAAGCATTGCCGAGTCTCGATTTTCGCCTCAGGATTCAATATGCGCGCAGGGTTAGGTCTTTGTTCAGCTCATAGGACAACGATGCTATTGCCTCCTTCTTATACGATGCAGTCTGCCGACTCAGCGCTTGGATCACGGGCTTGGATGACAAACACATACACGGCCCAGCCACGGTTGCCGAGTAGCGTAAATTTTTCGGGATAACCCGTAAAAATGTGATTTTGGCTAATTCTTAATTTAATGGTAATGTAAAAAAATACGCTCCAACTGTTTCAAGATATCTGAACATAATAAAACAAAATATACATAGAAATATAAAAAAAAATAATTTCTTCGATCAAAATTCTGGGTCGGCAGTGCCGACCCTGCCGACCCGGACGAGCCGTCACTGGTATAAAGGCAAAACCAGTTCTGTCTGCACTTAGATCTGAACTACACTGACGAGCTGTAACAACAGCGAAACAGATCTGTCTGAAGTTGGTTGCGGTGCAGACTTCATAGCATTTTAACTGTTTTGTAACTGTTTCGGAGATATTTACAACTAATTGATTCAATTATTCAAGTACTCAGTACCATCAATAATCCGATACTAAAACTTGAACATTACATTAAATATCAAGCTAGTTATCCCGTGTTATATTTGAAAACTTATTTTATATCGCATGAAAACATCTAGCCACGTTTAGTTAAAGTTAGAAAGGACGACTTTTTTTAATCTCCCTGAATACAAATGGAACATTAAGGTAGTGTTTATTGTACCTAGTTGTATTACCTAGTACTCAAAATTTTTTAATATCAAAAAACTGTAGAATAACAAACATTAATTAATTAATCTCTTCGAGAGCAGTAAAAAAATTGCAGATGGACCGCTTATCCTTAATGAGGAAATTTTGAGGCCATCTTTCATACCCTTCTACTTCTACTTTCAAGAAAATATTAATCGTAAAAGAGAAACGTGACGGAATTTTCAAATATCTAAGTCGAAAGTGTCGAAGAATTCCAGAATAGCTTTGTGCCCATATAATTTGACGAAGGCAAAACAATCATTAATCAAAACATCTCTGTACGTAGAAAAGTAAATACTAACAAGGTCCTTTTTGTTTCATTTGAATTCTTATTCTCGGTTTTCTGTTCCTCAAGAACATAACAGAACAGAATATGTTAAAAATACACATAGGCGTTTTCTCATATTAAAATATATCAAATAATTCAATAATCGACAGATAACAAGTAAGTTGTAGTTGTGTTCACTTTCGTGAGAGGCAAATTGATTTAATCGATAATTTCCATAAGCGCCCTGGATGCATGAATCATTTATAGAAACCCTATAGAAATTAATGAACATTTTTCAATTACAGAATCGTATCTTTAAGCATGTAGCATCAACTAACTACGGCTATAGACGCCATTTAATGACAATTAGTAGGTATTCTAGCCTACTAAGACAAGATGTCACTGATATTTAGTGCTTTGTTCTGGTATTAGTAAAGAATGCGAAAAATAATGTCATTAATTGCAAATGTTTGTATTGGATATTTAAATAATCGATTTGTTTAGTTTCTAGCATCTCTTCGAATTAATTTACACTTATTTGAAGTTTTTAATGAACGTTTGTCTACAGCACAGCGACTAAGCCAGTTCGAGGCCCATTATAGAATATAAGTGTAATCTAAGCAATTTAAGCTATTTTTAACTGTTTTAAAGAAAATCTAAAATGGTCTATATTTGTGAAAGTTTAATATTAATAACTTATTTACCCATTTTTGTGGACAAAAATTCAAAAGTAAAAGTGGAGTTCGCAACCAGAAAAGACAATACATTTCCTATAAGAATCACTATCAAACAAATAGTTTTTATAAGTCTTTTTAATTGTATTCGAACACTTCACTTCCCTGCAAATCTTCACGAACAAGTTGCCACGCTTCAGACGAAAAATTTACAATGTGTCTATATTTAGGCCTTGCAGATATAAAACATTTACATCTATAAATAAAAACGGATCTGAAAAACTAAATTTTTTAGATGTGTCTACTTTACGTGCGACCCGTATGTATGTATGTATGTATGTATGTATGTATGTATGTATATATGAAACTTACCGTCACACAAATATTAAAGGTATTCATATGGTAGATTAGCAAAGAATAATTATTTTAAAATGCAATTAACAAACACATGAGCGTAACGGTCTAAACCATACAGTTTCCAAAGGACGATTACTTATTACGAAATAGGTAGCAAGGTTAAAAGAATTAAATAAACTGTTAGGGTAGACAACGTTCCAAATATCCACCCCTAACAATCCGACATCGCTCTTTCCCAAGAACGACCCACTCATCTCGAAAAGGACTTCAAGGACAATTAATTTGCCATCCTATATTTAGACCTCTCATGTATTATTCGTACCTACCTCCTTCGGTGGTGAACTGGCTTTTCAAATACTTCAGGATCCTCCGGTACAGGGCGGCATTATTCGTGCTGCCATCTGAAGTGGAATGCGGCCTGACGGATCGATCCTGTTTCCGGTAATTCTGGTGGGCCACGACACTATACATGCCTGGTTCATATCCTTGGTGCTGAAAAAAGGAACCCCCATTAGAGGAGAGCCAACACTTTGCTCTTACTGACAGGCTACGCTAGAGGGCCGTGCTATCGCCTTCTTCTGATCCAGCGGAAGAGAAGTAATTTGACTGTACAATGTAATTCAACAATATTAAAGTTTGTTACATACAGCCTTATGTTTTGAATACATTAGCTTAGGATTTCGTTTCTTTTCATCACATGTTACTTTCACAAATTTGTCACAGTAAAAAGCGATACTGAATTAACCGAACGTGCAAAGGTGTGAACGGGGGTTGCCGGATGTTCATTTCGCAAAAGCGGGGTGCTATAGGGTGCTATAGGGTGCGAGATGCAATTCTATTTATTACTGTACTTAGTAATGGAACATTTTTTAGTAAAACAAATAACATATTTCGGTGTTTTTAAGTTTAGATATAAATCACATAAACTGACTGATACCTACTAATGAGTAAATTGGAATGAACAAAATCAACGGTTTTATTAATTTTCCTTCACAATCCCAAAGCAGCTGTCACAGGGGTCTTCGTCATATTTCACAGAGACAATAGTTTACTTTAAGTTCGCATTGAGAGATTCCAGTAGCATTGAAAAAAAGCATGAAAGATGCTTGACATTTGGAACCTTTGTCGGGACTCGGGACATTTTAAAGAAAATTAAGACTATTTCACTAAAATCGGAACTAGGACTGGAGCAGGTGAAAGAAAATGGGTAATAGGAAAACAGTAATTCATGGACATTGATAAAAGTGTGGCTTTTGAGAGGGAATGACTTTCTGCACGTTGCGATACGAGGCATAATCGTAAAGTAAGCGCTGATTACGTATATTTAAATATTAGCTAGTCAAACAAAATTCTACGCATACAGCGCCATCTATTGATTGTCTGCAAAGAAGGAAAGAGACTGTTAACGTCCGCAACCATCGTCGATTCCGCGCTTTGCGAGGTGCGAGCAGTGATTCGTTTTCTTTTGAGCAAAATGAATCTCAGCAGCTCATGCCTTGTTCGCTACGACAGCGTATTGGTGCCACATACATAAATAAAATGTTGGACACAAATCTCAAAATTTTGACTTTACACTACACACAAGAGGCAGAACCCATAGTGGTAAAAATGTTGGACGTAGATGGAGATTCGGTTTCGCTTGTAAAATCTCAACATTTTGAATTTTAAATCACAAGTTTTTGAGTTAAGCCTAAATTTTGAGACTTGTTTCTAAAATTTTACTTATATTTGTAGCAATTATACGCCGTCGTAGTTTATGGATCAGCTTCAAGGCTGTTTATACGTACTACTCTACATGGTTTATGCAGGATAAAATCCGTATTTTTCATCATATCGATTTGAGATTTTTTATCTGAGCGCTTAAATTATTTATCTCGGGAGTTGTCATCGTACTAAAAAGGTGCAAGAAAAAAAATTAGATTAAAAAATCATAAAAATTGTTTGGACATTTGAAAATGGAATGAAAAAAAAAGAAATACTAGATAAAGCAAAAGACTAGACAAAACAGGCAGGAGAACCAAGAATATGCAACAGTTAAATTGAAAAGTACATTGAGAACCAAAGACAAAGGAAAAGACAAATAAAAAGCATTGGGTGTAATACTTACAGGTACGTGGAACGTGCGATGTATAAACGAGATAACTTCATTAAAGAAAGTAAATGGGAAACGCCAAGAGTAGACAGAGACCCATGAAGAATTGTCGTTTTCAAAACAAAAAAGTATTAAAAATTAATAGCATGTTTAATAGATATCATTTAAATACCATGGGTTTCGGTCTTCATAGGCATAAGACTCCTTTTATCTCATGCCTAGCTTTCCTAGATTTGTGTCTCCTTCTTCAGGGTCTATAATGTTTTATTAAAGAACTTTACTACAAATTTAATAGAGCACAACGAATCATATGACAATTACTTACAATACTGCGAATCAGTATTGAGTTTGACCACAAATTTAACTTTAATGAATGATTTAACAGTTTTGGATAAAGAAAAAAATAAACATAACTTCCTACTTGCACTCTCCAAATTTCTGGTCATATCTAGATTTCATATAATCGTCAGTCAGTTTTTTGTCAACAGTGTTATTATTAATAGTTTATAGTAGGTGAATTCACCTACATCTATTAGTCTTATTTATACCCAATAAAAGCTGCTCTTTCACTTAGGCTAATTCCATTGCTATATTCTAAGTATTTTTCATATAGTTTGCAGTACTGTACTTATACAGGGTTTCTATAAATGATTCATGCATCCAGAGCGCTTATGGAAATTATCGATTAAATCAATTTGCCGCCTCCCAGGAGAATGACGTATACTTGTCATCTGTCGATTTTTGAATTATTTGATATATTTTAATAATTAAAAACGCCTGGGAGAGTGTATTTTCAACATATTATGTAGTGTTTTTTGGGATAATTAACTTTAAGGTTGCAGGAAGCAAACATTTCGGAGCTGTGGTGTGACATTGATGTGCAACCTTCAGTACTATCGCCGTGCATTTTGTAGCTTGGCAGCAGTTACAAAAAGGCGGCACAAAGAATTCAGAAATCAACGCCGCCCGCGTTGCATGAATCATTTATAGAAACCCTGCAGTAAAGCTGTTTAATAAAACATTACGGGCCCTGAACAAGGAGACAAAAATCTCTTAAAGCTAGACATAAGATAAAAGGAGTATTATTCCTATGAAGACCGAAACCCATTACATGTAAATAATATCTATAAATCAACGCTCAACACCACACATTGCCATGTTTTATTTTATTTTATTTTATTTATTTTAAAAATTGCAGTTTTTCTCTCTCGCCCTTTCCCAGCGAGAATTCTCGGCACGCCATTGCTTTGGAAGTAAYGGRAATGAGGAAGAAAGGATGAGGAATAGAAGAAGTACGMGACGGGAATATATTGCSSTGTTGTGGATTAGATTTAGCTGAAAAGAGAACAAAGTGGGTAAAACTAATTGTGAAAACTGATCAAATTAAAAACAACAAATTACAGACAAAATGATGGAAAAGGAAGTTTACTGAGCTAATAAATGTTATCACATAATAAAACAAAATATCTGAAAKCTGGWGCTTACTAGAAGTAGTGAATAATTACAATTATTGAGGCATGATCATAGAAGAGAACAGACGTTATTGGAGAAATATATTAGAGAAGAGAAGATTACACAATGCAATGCACCAAGAAATGCACTCCTTGGAAAAAATACCGAAGGAACTGAACACAAAAAAAATACGAATAGGTACAATTACAGTCTCTGAAATGAGATCAAAGAAATCGCAAGAAGAATCCGAATTAGGAGAAGCTGGAGAGAAGTAGATGTTCAGGAAAACAAACACCTGAGATAGCTAGGTCATATGCACATAGTGGGAGAAGACCGAATAACAAAGGAAACATAAAATAGGAAACTCACGAAGAAGTTGGCAAGACCAAGTGAGACAGGCTGCAGGAAGGAGAGGAACGGAATGAAATGACATTATAAGGCGTGAACCAGACAGGAAGTTATGTGAAAAAAGGCAACCACCAGCAACTGGGCGTAAAGGATGAATACATAAAATGCAACATAGAACGTTCGCGTTGCAGTGCAACGTGCTTTCAGCAAAATCACGATAATTAAAGGTAATACGATCAAATGATGTTCTGACAAAAACCATTCACGTAACGCGCGTCTGTCGGCCTTATCTAAACGGGCAGCTATTGTTTCCACGTTTGTGTACCAGACGTGGTCGTAATGAAGTTGATTTATTGCTCCTGTAGACTTAGGTGCCTTGATAAATGTATCTCCGACAAAAGACTATAGCGCGCTAACGGTTTTTTAAAGATTTATCCAAAAACTCGGCATTTAACTCTACTGCATCGCCGTCTAAAAAAATTGTTGTCCGTACCCCAGCATCGCTAATTGCGCGGCAATTTTTAATGCTTACGATGAAAAATCCCCGCCAATCTTTTTAATTACGGATTTCTTCCTCGGGCTAACGCGATCGGACGTAGGTGGTATACAGTTCATTATTCTACGTCAGAAGCTAATACCCTTCATCCTCTTTTCGCAAAGTTTTAATGCACGGTATGGAACCACGCGGATTATCTCCGTGCTTCTTATTGTACGTACGGCGAGTTTATCGAGGCCAGGGAATCACATACAGGATGTCACAGCTCTTTTATTACTCATTAAACAAATGTTTTCTAGTTCAAGTGTTCAAGCGTCTCTTTCAGATATTATTTTTAATTTGCAGGATATTTTGGTGGTTATATGTCAAGACAAATTTCATGATATCACAGTCCTTATTTGAGAGATTTATGAGCACATGTTCTACTGAATAATAATAACATGACGACAAAGAAAATGCCAAATGAATATTCTGGCTGTACAGGGGGCAACAGAAAAGACGCAGAAAGGAATTTTTGATCACGTTTCCCTGTGAAAAAAGGAGTCAAAAAGCAGGTTAAATAATAATTGGACATATTACCTACAGATATGAATTACTTCCACATCCAACGGATGGGAAGTATTGCATCGCGAAAAAAATTTTCAAAAATTTTTATTTGCTCATTCGCTTTAAAATGGTCGCAAACGCAAAAAAAAATTTGAGCAGACACAAATTTCTTGTCTATGTGTGTGTGTGTGTCTGTGGTTTTGTTCGTGGACACGATAACTTTCGAAAGACTTAATATATGAACTTGAAATTTGGCAAACATAGAAATCTGAACTACCCAAAGCGACCTATTGTTTGTGGGGTAAGTAGGGTATCGGTAAGGGGGCGAAATTGGGGGGTAACTACCCTTTTTACAAATTTTTATTTTTTTTTCGTTTTAGTATGTGATTAGTAGTATAAATGCGAGTATTATTCATTCTTATAAATTTTCGGTGCAGCAAACTGTTTAGAATATCTCCGAATATATTTAATACATTCAAAAAATGAAAATACCATCAGATAGGAAGTAAAATTTTTCACAAAAAGTATCTTAGAAAATTTATTCAAGATTTTGACATTTTCGAAATATTTCCAAAAAACCTATTTTGGACACTGTTCGTACGATTCTTTTTAAATTTTGGTATTATGTAGAAAATCAAATTTCTGATCAGAAAGCACTCTTTTTTTCTTGAGTTAATAATTTTCGAGTTATTTGGAAAAAAACGATTTTAAAATTTATATATTTTTGCTAATATCACGAGGACTGTTTGTCTTAGAAAAAATGCTCAAAACCTGATTACTAATCGTATAGTGTAAGAAATAAAAACGTAAATGTCATTTTGACAATTGGATGTGGAAGTATTGATTCAATTTGCAGCGGTTTTTTATAGTACTTAACCAACTAAACGAAAGTGAAGATACAGAGAAACATTGATGACAATGCTGATCCATTGTATAATGGAACACCTCAAGAGAAATAACAATAGTGGTGGGATATCTTGATGCAAAGGTAGTAAAGATTTAGCAAATACGGAGAGTAATTGAAGTGGGACAAGATTAATAAATAGTATAATCTAGTCTAACTGGTAGCAATATACATATATCAATCTAAAGTTTTCTGACTTGTTTCTATAAATATACAAGAAAGCTGGACGAAATGTGTGAAGGAGTTAGTCCATAACAAACAACTGAGAAGAAATTGAAAGTAGAAATAGCAGTACAAAAGGAAAAAGAAAGCAAGGATAGGTAGATAGGAAAAAGATAGAAATAAAACGGAATGTTACAGACCGGTGAGAACTGAACACATTACGCTAAAGGAGGCCACAAAGAATTTTTTGTAAGACGGATAACGGCAAACTTATAATAAAGGAAACTAGGGAAATTAATTGAAAAAGAGAAGGAATCAAGGTGTTATTATCAGGAGAACAGACGATCTTGATATATATCCTGAGGAACTTTCACAGGATGAAGTGACGGAGTTGGCGGAAAAGTTAGAACACACCGAGAAAAGCAGAAACGGGATCGCACCAAAATACATAAAATATGAAGGTAAAGGTATAAAACACAATATCTACGAATTATTACGAGGTGTGTCAATACAAAAAAAGTTTTACTGATTCCATTATACAGGGTGATCATTTAAGGCTGGACAGCGGCTGTATCTTTTAATAATTATTCGTGCTAGAATCTTACGGTAAATTTTTTTAAACAAATGTGACCTCAGATTTCATTTAAAATATTATAAGGTACGTAACTTTGCCGCTAGATGGCGCATTTAATATGACCTATCAAAGAATCGTTTCTTTTTCCAAAAAGTTGTAATACAATGTTGGTCTAAATAAACTCACTATAATCAATTTTGTTTCAACATTTTTTTCTAATTGCTATGCGACATCAGGAGGAATGGAAGTTTAAAATCTTCAAATTAACATAACTCAAGTACGGTTTAAGTGAATTCAACGAATGATGGCTAGTTTGATAGTGAGTTTTATGGGTTTATGTATGTAACATTTGTGGTAATTCCAATAAAAGCTGTTAAGTTGGTTGCTTTGTTTTGAATCATTAGAGAAAGTAAATTTGGTGACTACTAAGGTTATACAGTTATACAAAACTAAAATTAAAATTCCATTTTTATTTATATTATTAAATGTGTGCCCAACTTATCGTGCATTTTTAATGCAATTTATTTAATTATCCAATTTCTATTTTTATTATCAGATTATGAATGTCAATGTTAGTTTGAAATTATAATGCGAATTTGAAGTATACTTAATATCTGTTTTCCAATTAAATTTGTTTTAAAATATGCAAAGCAATTATATCAATGGAACAGATAAATTATAACATTATTTTAATGTTATTACACCAAACTTTCTGTTTTAAAATATCTAAAACCGGAAAATCTAGTAATTCTGGGATAATTGTAGATAATTCTAATTCTATTCTCTATTCTCTTAAGAGAAATACATTTCTCGTTTAGAAAATTATTTTATGTAAATCTTTCGACAGTTTACTTGTTTCTCAATTTTAACATACATGACATAAATTTATCTGACACACCAAACATTGTGCACTACAATCAGAAAGAGAGAGACTATTTTAATTGTGAGAATTATATAGTATAAAGTTTGCCCACCAGAGTAAGTTACTTCCGATAAAACATACGGTCTCTCTCTCTATGACTGCAGTGTTTCCCTATTTGGATACAGAGAGCGAATTAAAGTCAATTGCACAACGTTTCGTGTGTTAGATAAATTCATGTAACCTGAAAATTGGGAAACCAATACATTACAGCAACATATTTTTAAATTCGAAATATTAGGGAATCATATTTATTTGTATGGCACAAAAATTCAACAAAAAAATAGCAAATTTCATTAAGTGTATATTTGTTGTGTGTTTGTGGGCGCTTTTGTTTCAAACAAGAGTGTGCTTTATATGTTTTGTATATAACCAAATGTGATATAAACATTGCAGACAGACTAATAAATGCTTTGATAAAGGCTAAAATAAATAGCCAAATGTCGCCAAAGAATCAACACGTCTTATTTGGAACAAAAAAGCCCACAAACCCAAAACAGATCTAAACTTAACAGAGAATTGCATAGTTCCACTACGTAAGCTAAACATTGGTACATCTTTGATAACAGAAATGAAATTGATATTATTATCTTTTTTAAATAATAGTTCAATTTTACTTAAGAACGTAGTGCATAACAAAGAAATAGTCAGCTTCTAAATAAGATAAATCAAAAGGAGTCGTTTTTCTCTATATATATTATTATTTGATTTAAAGTTACTGGTCGTATATTTTAACATACTTCCTTAAAATACTGGTCATTGACGTGACATATAATAAGAAAGAAAAACACTGTCCGGCGAAGTAATCAGGCCTGGCAATTTTCGGCTTTTTATAAAGTTTTATAATAATCAAAGTTAACATGACACAACCAATCAAGTACTGTTTTAGATATCCGCTAAAGAACTACAGCAACATTAGGACGAGTAATGTAATGTAGTGTTTAAAATCTATATTATTTGTGTAGGCACTAATAAGATATATTTGCCAAATCTACCGATGTCTATTAAACATTAAACATCAAGAAATATTTTCTATTTGAGGAAGAGTCATAATCTATATGGAAACATATATTCTAATTATTATACCGAAATATTTTCTTAATTCTGCGCTTTTAAGCATAAATTACTTTAAAAAGAAAAACCACATTTATTTATCTTATTTCGTTTTCGGGCTGTTCATTATTTAAAAAAAAGATCCAATAAATAAAGATTGTTCTATCGAACACCGTTTCTTATTAGTATTGTGTAGTTACTATCAGTAATCAACGCAATACATATTAAAAGACTCACATCAACCTACTATGTTTCTCTTATATGGCATCCCTTCTTTGTGTGAGGAGTCTTCTTCAACTGGCACTGTCCATAGTTTTAAACGCGTATGAAATAATAAAAAAATTAAAACTTACATGCCTACTTAAAGTAATAGATAATATGATGTAATAAACATCTT
Organism: Rhyzopertha dominica; assembly: GCA_025024175.1. Classification (NCBI taxonomy): domain Eukaryota; kingdom Metazoa; phylum Arthropoda; class Insecta; order Coleoptera; family Bostrichidae; genus Rhyzopertha; species Rhyzopertha dominica. Next base: position 9,479,446 of record QCXZ01000086.1, on the reverse strand, counting down.
TCAGATACAGTAGCATAATCACTTGAACATCTACGTATTCTTTCACAAAAACGGAATTTTTATAAACAAAAATCTATTTATGCTGCGGCTTCACCTTTATTAAGCAAATATTTTCCTTTTGAAATATTTTTTGGGGGTTGTGGTTACAGTTATCAGTGAAAGCTAAAAAACTGGCTTAGGTATGTGGATTATACTTTTATATACTCTAGACAACAATGGAGTTGAAAATAAAAAAATAATGGTGTTTTACCTTTCTTGGGCATAAAAGTTTACAAGAACAACACTATCGGGATAACAAATTAATAGGACTCAGATGTTTAAATAAGGTTATTTGTTGAGTACAGCGTACTTATCATTTAAAAGAGATTGTTTCGAGGAACACAAAGTAATTTCTCAAAAACCGATGGTGACATTTTATGTAGTTATTGAGAACAAATAAAATTTTTTCTCCAAATAGTTTAAAAATATATAAAATATTCTTATTTATACAAATATATCACTAAATTTGATAAAACAAAACGGTATTTTATAGAGATAAATCGTAATAGTTTGTATTTTAGTTTTATATTCAACAGGTAGTTCCTGTATATCTACAAAGCAAGTTTTTTTAGGATTACTATTTATTTCAGAGATCTCGATTATAGGTTATCTGTACAAACAGGTAAGAGACAATTAAAAGTGTGACAGAATCATCCGTTGCCGATTATGTTTTGTCTCTACATCAAAATGAAAAGGGCCTTTCAGAAAACTATAAAATAATAATTGATACCATCAGCAGCAAAAGAAGTTACAAATGCAAAAAATGCCCAGAAAAAAACCGGAAACGAAGACAAATTGAAATCATCATCTTTCGAATAACGCACATGCTGCAGTTTACCCTTTCGAAAGTCTTATCTAAGTCATAACTTACATTTTAGATGAGACCCGGGGGCTGCATTGAATGCCCTCTCCACCCTCCCGTTGCCGTGTTGTTTAAACTTCTCGAAACGAGGGCGCAGTGCAAAAGACCAATTAAAACCACATATTTACCTCGGACGACGCCGAGGCAGCGGTCGCAAGACGACGCTGGCGCTTCTCCGACGCTAACGTGCGTCGCGTTCTTTATATACGGCGCGGATTCGCGAAATTTTCAGATCGGTCTCCTGGGTGACGGCACCAGGGCCCCAGGATTGGCTGTTGCGTTTGCACAAGCGAACGCGGAGGAAACGCATTTTCATATTAATTTTTGTTCCTTCCGTCGACCTACGCTTTGAGGAACTTATTCAAGCATCAATCTTATTGTCGCAGCTAAAAAGGATAGCGAATGTACTCAATTACAGGACAGCCGCAAAAACAATTAGTCCAAGTGCAGTGAAATCTGCTTTGCTTTAGGAATGGATGAAGATAATCTCTTAATATTTTTAGTTGCCTTCATCGCCACTATTGTCAATGCATTTCCTTGAAGAAACACTGACCATGTACGGGCTGCAACTTTAAATAGAAAGAATACATTTCAGAAGCTCTGGCATTACCCTTGTTGTAGACATAACTTCGGGTCAGAAACATCTAGAAATACTTAAATTATTGATACAACTGCTATGCCTGAGGAACGTGAAATACACTTTAGCCAAAACGTAGGCAGTTACTGCAAATACTTGTTTTACTGATATTCCTGATCCTGCCGGGGATACCAGAATTGATACTTTAACTTTATTAGAATTACTTTAAACCATACACTGCAATAAATCAAGTACTCTATCTATCAGTGGCGTACAAAATTAAAATAACACAGTAATAATGAAAACCTTTTTGATTTGTTAAAAACTATGTTTCACTAAATACCGTATCCACAGAAACCTATCCCACGCGTGTTTATTTTGAAGTGGACACGTCTGATCTTTCGTCTTGTAGAACATTCCGTGAATGCCACGCGACAAGCAGTGCCATCTGACGGTGCGAAGAGATAACACCATTTACCAAAAGAAGTACAAAACCTTAGAGGAAGTGCTTATCTGATATAAGCTTATTTACAGTTTCCTGTAATTGACCAATAAAATAGCAGAATGAAAAACGTATGTCAGATCAGTCTAAATAATTGGATGCTATTCTGGACCGATCATCTTTCTCACAAGCACAAGGTCACATTTCACAGAAAAGGTGGTGGTGCCTTTTAATTCATCAAATTCGAATTATTAGCACGACCAACGATGTCGAAACAGAAACAGACACAACGTAGAAAGAAAATGGTGAAACATAGTATTTTTCAACTTTATATTTCTATAAGAAGGCGTCAAGTTTTTAAACCGCGCGCCACAGACACACAGCGCGCGCGCGTTCTCTCCACTGAAGCGCGTTCTCATGCTCTTGCTGACGTGTCGTGCAACTGTCAACAGTTGTTTATTAATTGCGAACGCGGAGTGCTTTTGTTTGTTTTTGTAAAATTTGGATTAAAATGACATCTAAACGTAAACAATGAGATCTTCGTTCATTTGTTTTACTGAAAAAAAAAGAATGAAGAGGACGAGTCGAGCGAAAATGAACCAATATCACCTAGAAACAATGTCAGTGACTTATCATCGTCGACTCAAAGTTATTCCGGTAGGTACATACTTTTGATTATTTTGTATGTAGTTAAATAACTTCGTAAAAACATAATTAGTCGATTTTGTTATTTTTATTCGGTTGAGTTCGTTAATTTTTCAGTCGGTTTTGTATTGGGTGGTGAGTGGCTGTACGTAGATTTAACTCTGGGTGTGGACTCTCCTACTCTATGATCTCTGCCTGTCCTACAAGGGACAGCGTGAGGTAATTAATATTCAATTATGTACCTACCATTTAAAGTAATCATCGGTTTATTCGGGTTTGAACTTCTTTAAACTAGATTTCTAGGCACGCCCTCTCACCTCCGTGAATGTCATAGTTTTATAGATACTTACGGCGTTATTTACCTAAAATTGGCCAATAATCAGAAAGGGGGTTGCAGTACCCACGGTAAAAATTTCTTTCATTATGAGTCCAAGTTTGATAATGAGAAAAAATAACAGGTATACACATATCGAAATGAACTTTTGTGTGCTTTATAGTGTGTTAGGCTTTGTCACGATAAAGCCTGTCCATAATGGGTAAGTTGCATGATTTTTGAATTTCAACATTTAGCTGCTGATATTAACGTCCTAACAGTCAGAACTGTTTTGTGCAAAACAACCCCGACAAAGCTGAATTAATTGCATTGTAAAATGTAAACATTTTCACATGACTGAAAACGCTTCAGCGGCGCCCGTCACGTTCCGTTTTCAAGCGCCAGCCGAGATTTGTCACGCTGACAGGCGTTTCCACCTCTTGTATTGACTATTTCGGTGTGATTTAGGTATTTGGCCGCAGATTAATGTGTGTATAGTTTTTCCTCTCATTTGATTGCTGTGTACAATTTTTTCTAGACATTTTCCATTTTGGGCACACCGAAATAAATTTGGTTTGGAACCACATATTTTTACACATCGCTAAACACAAACTATTTTTTTGTATTTTCCGCTTTCAAAAGAATGTTCGGCAATCAAATTAAACTACTAACCCTCACAAAGATTAAATGCAATTTTCAATTTCAATTTAATTTGAAACCGTAATTTGTTTTTATAGCTGTATTCTTTAAGTATAGCTTATATATACAGGGTGTCCTCGAAATACACCGACGATTGACAGGTAATAGAAAAAGCAATATTAAAAACTTTTTCGAATACAAAAAAAATCGAAAACGCTTTGTTTTTGATATGCAGAATGTTGGAATTCAATTTAATGAATGAACTTTTAAAATTGAACTTCAACACCCTGTATATCAAATACAAAGCGTTTTCGGAACCTTTTTATTCAAAAAAAGGTTTTTAACATTTTAAAATGTTCCATCACTTTTCAAGCGTCAAATCAGTTTTTAGGAACGAATGAGTCGTTTTACGGCAAACTTCAAAGAGACAGGTCTTATTTAGAATTGATGGGGCATAAGGAAGATCAAGAACCTGGCTGTGGTCGGTCAATTGATTATGCTCCTTTCAGCACACACCAATTCTATTATCTATGAAATTGCATACATATGTTTGTATTTACCTTATTCATTTGTAAATTGGATTGCTTTCTATGTATGTAATTGTATTTTGTATTGGTGCATGCTGAATAAATTGTTTAGTCTTAAAAATTCATTTTTTAAAATTCAAACACCCTATATATCAAAAACAAAGCGTATTTTCTATCACCTGTCAAACAATGTCGGTGTATTTCGAGGACACTCTGTATAAAAACATAAGCAATTTATCCAATGGGTTAAGCCCCCTTCCCCCCCCAAACCAAAATCATTAATCTGCCACTGGTCGACAATATCGAAGTTTTAAATACTTCATTTGGGATTCTTTTCTTAAAATTTAACATTTACAAAAACTGTTTACGAAACTACAAAGATTAGTAATATTTCTGATATAATGCAACATTTACATACTCGAAAACAACTCTTACAATTCTTCTGACTGGGCGAAAGAGCAATGTACTCTAAAACCCACTGACGTTCAAAATAACGTGTCAAAGAGAATATAAATTGTAAGGAAATTAGCCCAAACCATTTCGCGTTTGTTACGCACAATTAACTAAAGTACGCAGGAACCGGTTGCCCTGCACCAAAGATCCATTACAAAGGCGTGTGTTTATGCTACTCCATGCATAAATTAGTTTCAGTTTATGTTTATCGTGACTTACATTTTGGCTACGTTTCTGAAGAGTTTCTGTAATACCTGGCTGTTTTCGAGAAAATTCAGGAAATGCGTTCATCCGTAGCACGATACCTAAACTCGAGTAAGTTGTTGGTTGCATACCCATAGTAACTGCCACAAGGATTTGTCATTCTCGATTCATACATTCCTTAGTGTAGGTGGCAAATTTCTTACAAACCGTTTGCAGTCATGCCAGTCAATGAATAAGGAAAAAGAATAATTCTCAGGAATCATTACGCAAAATTTTATATTCTTTAATATCAATGCATTACCAAGAAGATAGTTTGTTCCGCACTAACAACAATTAACAACGGAAAAATGTGCGTTTCTCACAACATGACCGACAGACTAAAAAATTTAAATCGATAAGTGGAGCTAGTGCGGGCTACAGTAAAATACCGTAAAGCTGGTTTATTTTATGAACGTTTTTCGCGCAATTGATTATTATTGTACAGTACAATGTATTTTTTATGTCTGTCATAGTTTTCTGACCCGGTTACGGCAAATGGTAATAATGTTTCCAGCTTTAAGAAGTTTTAGGCGGACAATACGGAATGTGTTTCATAAAACAATAATCACTACTTCCTAGGGGGACATTTGGGTTCTGAAAAATGTTTGTTGGGAAGACAAGTAATGATAGTTTAGCATTTAAATAATAAAACGAAAGTGATTAAATGTCGCATCGTTTCGATCTGATTGACAAACTACTTCGTTTGGTACAATTTCATTTGTGTCATGCAATGGCGGCAATCAACGGGTGACTAGTCAGGCGAATATGCTGGGTACAGTAAAGGTTTAATGCCGTTGCGGATTTAATTTATAGTTATTTATGTACCACGTACTGAAAGTAATACTTTATGGGACGAACACACAAGTTCTATAGACTTCTGCATAAGCCCCGTAAAGATACTTTCAGTTCGTGATTCTTAAAATAGCTTAAAATTCAAATAACGATTTCAATTCTGTAATTTTCAATTTTTAAAATTTTTCAAAATGCCTAACTAAAAATGATTAAAAAGTAGGTTTGTAGAGAAATGTAAATAAATTATTTACATGGCATCAAAAAGTACACAATAAATAACCACGCGTCAAATAATTTTATATTACTGAATAGTGTTGATTTATTTAAAACATTTGGATTTGTATTTGAGTGAATAGTAATGGATATATTATATTCGGACGAAAACTGTATTCCGCCTCAATTTACTACCAAATATCACAGGCAGTGGCGTATTCAGACGATTGGAGACCCCTGGCGGTATATATGTCAAGGCCCGTGACAAAAGAAAATAAAGTAGCGATTTGTTTTGAGATCTTAGTTTTACTTAATTTTAATGAATCTGAGAATAAATTAAACGTTTATTTAAAAACTACAACAAAAATAAATAATTTTCTATTAAATTTGAACCTTGATTTTTCAATGGCAAAATTAGTTATCTCTGCTAAATCTAATTTGTTCATATTTTTCCGTTCTATATTGAGTTTAGAAAAAATTATCTTTGATTTTACGCCAAAATTGCAAAGGAAAAATATTTTTTGCTAATTCTGAACGCAGCAAATGTGTAATTAAAACTTATTCTGACTCAGTGGAAAGAAAAGTTAATTTTCCCTTGATTTTTTTAAATTTTTATCATGTAGACGGGCTCCGACGTTTACAATTTTTTTTCTTTGGAGCAGAGAATTTATTTGATTAAATATTATGATACAAGTAAGTTATCGTTCTGTTACTGAAAAATGAGTGAGAAATTTCTGAATATTAAAGTTTCTTATACGAGGACCAAAAACTGATTAAAAAGTAAACGTATTGTGTCCCTTTGGTTATCATGGGATAGTAAATCCATACTTTTTTGATAACAATGTTAATCAGCACAAATAATTTAGATACTTTAGAAAAAACTTTTGACTATGGACCTTTTTTCAGCAGGACGGTTGTCCTGCACATTATTCCCTCATTTTTAATTACTTATTTAAACGTGAAATTTGGAAATCTCATTGAAATCTGAAAGAAATAGTCCAGTAAAATATTATTTATTTATAGCCGTTTTCAAAATCAACTTTAATAGCCGAAGACATATCTTTTGCAGCTCGATAAATTTCTTTTTTTTATAAAAAGAAAATGTAATCTATGTAGTTAATGATGAAAATATCAGTGTCGCTTGTGTAAAAATCCTTTACTTTTTAGAGTATTCATTAATTCAGTTGGTACGGTTGGGTAAAGAAATTAATATTAAATATTGCATCTCTCAGGCCTTCCTCTGCCTGTTTTTTAATAGGATTCTAACGTATGGAACCCAAACTCAGGTTCAAGATTTGGTATGTTACAAAATAGTTAATAAATCTACTGAGAATGTATTATTGGCCGGTATAGTAAGGTATATAAATAATCTATTATATGGTCGAAATGCTCAATGATAAACGCTGTTGTTTTGGTGAAGGAAAACAAAATCAGCCGTTTCGCTAAATTACTTGCATTCACAACAATATTCGGAAGGTTATAAGCCTAAAAATCGATGATATTTACCAAAGCCGAGATTGATACATTTATAGTGGAAGCACCTCATACCTACATACTAATGAAGATTATAATCTAAATACTCATTTTTGTTGTGCCAAATTATACATACGTTGGGAAATGTCCTACAAAAATAGCCCAGTATGTGGAACTTGAAGGTAGTGCTTTATGTACCAGTCATTTTTTTAAAAGGTGTTTTACTGGTCTTTCCTTGCAGATTCAGAGACTAGTCTAACCGTTGACAAAAATCATCTTGAAAATTCGATAGAAAACAAAACAGATTTTTTTGTTTGCAAACAGGAGATGTTGAAATTTCAAATCTGAGCGTGACTACCGAAGAGTCTTGTGTTTCGATAGGTACTACGCTGTCATCAGCATGAGTGTCTCAAATTAATGATCTTATTGATGTTAACACTTCTACTACACCAGGAACTTTAATGTACGTTTTCATATTTCGAGGAAGATCCTTGCACAATATTGAAGTAATTAATAAAAGAAACAGATGGGCTCTAACAACACGCACTATTGGGATGATGTTAAAACAATCCTAATAGAAGATTAATTTTGGAAATGTATTTAAGTACAAAAAACTATTAATCAAATTAATAAAAAATCATATGCACAACGACTAAGTAATATTATATGTATGTATGTACATAATTTGCTCACAAACTCTAGAGAAACAGAACATGATTTCAAAATTTCAATTTATTCGTTTAAAATTAATTATTAATAGAATTAAAAGTAGTTTTTTTATAAAACAAGTGTTGTTTTTAGTGATTATTACAAATCAGCAACTGGTCATGTTGATGCAGTGGTAGTATGGGTCGTAAAATCTTGCAATTAATTTGAATTTGGATTTGACAGAACTTTTCACACTATAAAAACGATGTTCAATTTCCATATTATGAGAATAAAGAAATGTTAAAAAACCTTTCATCATAACAATCACATAATCTCAAATTCCCTGTAAGTAAATAATTGCCTTTAGTAATTTAAAATATTGTATGTAGCATAAATATATGTTGTATATAAAAGTGGTTAACGAATTATAAAACTCCTGAATAAGAGCTTGACATAGGAAAAAAACATTCTACTTATAGACTTTAATTTGTCAGCGATGAGCGCGACATCATTAATATGCCCAGTTAATTAGACGATCAAGATCGTTCTACAAGATTAACGAATCAGTAGCGTCTCAAATTTTCCTATAAATTTTAAAATCATCGGCGAAAAGTAAAAATTATAAAGCAATATGCCTACCTCCATAAATCATTGATGAAAATCAGGAACAGTATAGGTGCGAAACGAGAACCCTGGATAATATCTGAAGCGTTAAAAATGGTTATGGTGTGAAACAAAGCTTTTCCTATCTTAACTTGAATAGAAGTGGTTCACCTTGTTAAAAGATTTTGAGAAATCCAGTGCAGATGGCATGGACCAATAGTCTTTATATAAACATATAGAATACAATGAGATTATCCAAAAACGTCAAAGAGCACTTTTAGCTGTAAAATGCAAAAATTGTTTAAAAAAAAATAGAATTTTTAAAAAATCCCAATGATGAACAAGAGTTCAAAAAATTTTTTTGATAAAAAAGGTTAATAGTTTTTCTTCCTTTGTAACAAATTTATTTTTAACTACCTATAATTAATTGGGCTTTAATCCATTTTACCGATTCAAATAAAATTAAAACATGATTTTTTTTCAAATTTATATTTACATTTGATCTCCTTAATTTTTACGCTAATTAATATAGATTACGCTTAATTTTTTATAAAGTTGCAAAAAAGCAAATTGGTTTTGTTTTTATACGTATGTACATATAAATAATAATAAAATATAATAAATATAATATAATAAGAATAAGTTAAAAAAATCACGTTTTAATTTTAATTGAATCTGATGGTTTAGAAGTTACAGCGCATCTGATTTCAGTTGAACAATTAAAAATCAAAAACATGAATTTGTTACCTGAATTTTTTACAAAAAAAATGATTTTTTTTAATTTTTAATCTGCATTCTACAGCTAAAAGTGCGCCTAAAGGATAACCAGTTACAAATTGAAAAATGCCACCACTGACTTATAGAAAATTTTCGTCCAATTTTCACACTTTCACTAATTATTGGAATTTAAGCTCAGAAATTAATTTAGTTGGCTGGTCTACGAATTGATTTGTAAAAAATTACTTTAGGTACAAATTAATGGACAACAGTTGACGAAAAAAATGGGTTAACTCTGAGGTTCGAGTATCACTGTCTAAAAATACTAAATCCGGGAAACTGGTATTTACAGCATTTTAGACATTAATAATTTGACGAAGATTCAAAAGGCTTATACTGTTACAAACATTCGGCCTTTTGAATACCTTTACAAAAGGAACCAAAAAAGATTCTTCGTCAAACCAAACTATACTTGACAAGTTATAGTCACCAGCAATAATGAAAATAACTTTAACTGACTTAATATGCTCTTCATATAAATGCAAATTGGATCCTGGAGATTACCTACAAGCGAAGCTTGAGTTGACACCGGAAAGGTCCTTAATTTACAAAGTACAGCCAACAATACACCATCTTCTTAACATTTTCCATTGGTAACAGTGAACTTTCTTTATGGTAAATCCGATATCATGAAGGAACTAAGTCGAAAACTCCATTGGACGATAACGTCTCTCCATACCAGCTAGTTCTATGAATCTATCATTTTTTTCTAAAGGCATTTTAATTTTAAATAATTTCTTCATTAAAAGCACTAACAGCAATTCGGCACTTGCTCCTCAATTGAAAAGTGTAATACATTTTCGTACAAGTGTTAAGAAATATTCATAACCAATCCATACAAAGTTTAGTTACATATAAGAAAACAGAAAGAATTTTGTAATTGAAAAAATTCCTAAAAGTAAAAATAAGTGGAATAAATGTTTTCCGGTATTCTAAGATCCATCATCATATTGTAGAAATAATATAGAAAAACAAACTTTGCTATTGAGGCCCTACTATCATTTAATAGAACTTCTTATACTTTTGTTGTTCTAGGAATGTTGTCGTTTTCCTCGAATTCTTTCATCCTTGCGGTAAAGTACTTTTCAAATTTTTTGTGCCTATGTTTTTCTTAAAGAAGTTCACACTTCCCCAAGGCCATCACAATTGACTTTTTATACTTTATTATTTAGAAATAATTATATTTATCGTATTCATCAGCTTATCAGCCGTTTTTTTGTAAGTGAAACAAAATTATCTTGTTTCGTCTCCACTACTTAGAACTGCTTTATACATCTGGCCGATCTAATCCTGTTCTTTATGTCTTATGTAATTACTGTTTCGCTTTTCTTTGTTTTAACAAAATGTGTGTCTTTAGTAAAAAAACTGTGGCCGCTACATAAAAATTTCAAAATAATCTCATTAAGAAAACCTAGTGCTTTTAAATCACTACATACCTATTATAAAACAAAGTCTTTCGCCGCGTCTGTTTGTTCGTGATAAACTCAAAAACTACTGAACGTTTTTCACCAATTCATGAGGAAGGTTTAGAAATATAATTTATCAAGGTTTTGTGTAAATTGGCTGAAATATAACGATAACTGTTGGAAGTGGATGAATAAAGCAAGCTGCCTGGGAGCTTTAATCGAAAACGATGCCTAATCTCTTTGATCTCCTATAATAAAGTCTTTTGGAGCGAATGGAGGTGACGACTGGAAGATATTTGTTGTCGGTATGATATGCTCTACTACCTGCGCGAAGCTGGGGTGGGTCGCTAATACTAACTAAATTACTGTAATGAAATTTTAATTCTGTGCAGAGCAATTATCACACCAGATGATAAGATATTTTTTTGCGATATATTTTGTGCTTAACACGTTCATCACTGTACACAGTGATACCTTCATTTTTCTTCTATACGAGGAGCTCCTTTTGCGACACAACAATGTCTTCCTGCAGATATTATATAGTGTAGTTCCTCCCTCACGCGGTGATGAGTAGTAAACAGATGCTTGTCTTCTGCTTGTAGCAGGATCGCTGTATTGCCCATGGTCTCTTCTTATTATTGGGATTGTATGTATTTAGATTACCGAAAATCCCCCGATTATTTAATCGTATTTTATCCAATTATGATTTCTTTACTTTTGGCTATCAGATCAACATTTGAAGGTTAGCAGATAAATGTTACTTCCATTACTGATATTATTCCACAAATCGATTTTCTAGAATAAAATTAATTCGTTAATTATAAGTATCTTTGTTGTTTATATTCCTTCTTGGATTACATTGGCTGACTATGCATTATATTTTGAACCAGTCTATAACACTGATGAAATGCAGGGTGAACGTGTCGTTATTCGTATTATTCATTGATAATTTTAATACTTCCGCCTTTTGGTGGTAGCAATGTAGATAATTTTGGGTTGGTGCGGAATAACTAAATCTTCTTGTTTTTTTGTCAGTTTAGTGATTTTCTCAATACATATGGTAGCACTCTTGATCTTGTCTTTTGGAATAATGTACGTCCTTAGTTTTTCGTTCCAAATTTTATGAACTTCTTTATTTCATTTCAAACTAACTCCACGATTCCTTGCAGTATTTGCAAGAAATTCAAAATTAGACAAAAATTCAAACAAAATGGCCTAGAGTATTGTTATCACTAATTTAAATGTCTTCGCATCAAGGTTAAATCGATTGTGGATGTTGCTTACAGACGTTGACAATTATGCCATCATTTTGGTCCATTTTAAATAATAGGCGTGGTAAAACTTGTATACCAGGAGTTATGAAATTAGATGAAATGGAACTCTTCTCTTCAGAAACAATACTCAACAGTTTAGCCGACTATTTATAATTGTTTGCCTCCCATCTACTTCAAAATAGTATAAATCAAACAACTATTGTCCCGACAATTTGACAATCCATAAAATTGACGAAGACACCGTAGGTACTGCATATTTTAAGAAAAGCCGAAAATTCTTTTACAGCAGGTGCCAACAAAACCCCTAGCTTCCTATTAAAGGATTGTGCCACTGTCTTAGCCTATCTTGTTTACCTCATTTTTAATTTTATTGTTAAAACATCTACTGTTCCCGACATTTGGAAAATAACTCATGCTACTGCGTAATTATAAAAGAGGAACATAAATAGTATAAAAAAATATAGGCAGATCTCAATACTTTTTAACTTTGCAAAATCGTTTGGGATAATTATTTTTGACAATCCCTACGAGGGTGCAGAAAAATGCTATCTCACCGACTCAGCATGAATCCTTATTTTATTGTTATCGTCGTATTCACACAACAGAGTACAGTCAATAATCAATATCATAACTTCATCTCAGAAAAATATGTTATTGAATCTGATGTTCTACAGGTATGTTATTCCTACTACTTGTTAATGATATTGTTGATGCATTCAACCGTCTAAAATTGTTTTTTGCAGATGTCCTATGACTATTTTATGAAATCACCTGAGCAAACGATTGCGTAATTCTCCAATATGGCGAAGTAAAGTGGTGTAATGTCAATCAGTTAAATTTAAATATTTCAAAACTTTATGTCGTTTATTTCTCCTGTAAATTAAACAATATTTTTATTTTTTCCAATAATATTACCCTTTAAGTTTTAATGTCATTTCACAAATGTCACTTAACCTGCTTATAAAGTGCTGTAGGGTTAATTTTTCAAAACTGTAAAGATTTTTTTAAATATTTCTACTGTATGTCATCTTCGTCACTCGTTGTCGTTTGTAAAAAAATATGTTGCGCTGATCTGATACCCGACATAGTAATGTCTTCAAAAAATAAGGCGAATTACCATTTCATGTATTTAAATAGTAGCGTTTTTTCCTGTGTTAAAAATTTACAATCAACCTGCATTTGCATAAAACCTGAAGAGGAAATTGTACAACAGTATTATTAATCACCATCTAAAATTACCTTTTCGGTTCTCATTTTCCCGGAGCACGTTTCCTACTGCGGCTTATATATGCTGTACCAGTTACTTTTGATGTCTTTTGTTCTTCGTTAAATGTATCATCTCCCAATTTTTGTCAGACTTTGTTCATACTGATGCACCAAACAACTTTGCAAAACACTACTAAGTAGTAGTAGAAGTAACTATCTGTACCATATTTCTATCATCTAGATTAAGGTAAGTATCACATGGCGTTTTAGTTTAGTACCTTTTGACGTAGACACGTCTTACATTCCATTTATGGGTACATTCTGTGCATTAATAGCTACAGGCAATGCCATCTAGCGGTGCCAATAGGCAACACCATTTAGCGGTAGAAGTACACAGCTCTGTATACAGGGTGTCCAAGGTAATGGTTTACAATAGCTGTTTAAATAGGGAAGTTCTATGATTTTTTGAGAATAGTTTTGTGGTGTTTACAAAAAATCTAACTACAAGTATGTTATTTTATATAGAACGACCCCATCCTACGACTTCAAATAAAAAAAGTTAGCTATTGTAACCTATTTCGTGAACAGCAATATAACATGAGATATTTCAAAAACAAATGACTTTAGGGTAGTAGAACCTCAGTACTCTTTTATTTGATAATATGCTCTAACCAATGGGTTATTCAGAACGAAATCGTTGTATTTAAAATAACAAACTTGTAGTCAATATCTCGGTCAGTTGATGTTGAATTGTTTTTTTTGTAAACACCTCAAAATGCTTGTCAGAAATTTATAAAACTTTCCCACTTGCACCACTAGTCTACGACGACGTCGAATAAAAAAGTTACCTTTTGTAGTCTGTTACTGTGAACACTTAACATCGTTTATGAAATATCTCAAAAATTTGTCTGTGAATACCACAAAATCATTCTCAAAAATTCATAAAACTTTCCCATTTAAACCACTAGTCTACGACGTGAAATATAAAAGTTAGCTTTTGTAAACTGTTACCGTCTACACCCTGTATACCTACAGAGCCTTAAGTAGGAAAGTAGATACCTAATGTATATATATTTTTTTGGAATATGTATCCTGTATCGGTACCTTTATAAAATTTTCGTTATATTTTAATATTAAATAAATGCAGGTAATAATGTCGAAAAATGCAAAATTCCTGTAAGGAGTAAGGAAACAATTTTTTCAAGTACTAAAAGATGAAGCAGCTCTTGAACAGTGGATGAAAGCAATTGGTGATGCACATCCTAACGCAATATTAGGCAAAACTCTTACTATTTATGAGAAATATATAGAAAGAATCAGATATCGTGATATAAAGGGCACAACTGGCAAAAGTAAGTAAGTCATTGGGGTTTTTAAATTAAAAAAAAGCCATACGTTTTTCTTCAATACTACAGGTGTGTGCACGGGTAAAAGAACTTCTTTAGCACTTAGCCTATTCACTTCCACTCTTCAGTTCAATTCAAAAAACAATTTCGTTTGTAAAAATTTCAAATTTAAGAGGGATACGAAGTACCGAAATTTAGAGCTTTACGGGATTTACTGTACAGGGCTCAGTTTTGCACCGATTTTGACAAGCGAGGACTTAGTCGAAAGATGAAAGAACGTTCTACAGTTTGGCTTGATTACATTTCTGATAAATGTCACAGCTGATCGTTAAGAAATTATTGAAATTGGCTAATTATATCCACATTTGATAGCCACATAAATCGCTTTCAACAACAGTTAATGAAATTTAATCAAGCCAAACTGTAGTTCAATGTTTCCATTACGTATGTTTCAAATCTGGACGGGATTGAAAAAAGAACAATTTAGTTATGTTAAACCCAGTAATGGTCTACACGCCGATATTTTTGGTGTTCAGCGGCCCGTCGCTATCCCCACTATTTTCTTCTGGCAGCTGCCAGGCCGGTGTTGTCGATGAGCGACGGGAACCGGAAATGTCCGAGCGTGAACAATCACTTCATGATTTGGTTACTTGTTTTGGCGCGATATTACAAATCTAGCCAACTGTAAAGTCAATATGGGTAAAAGCGAAAACAAATGTACGGCAAGGATCACACACGAAAAAATGAAGGAAACGTCACAAACAAAAAAATAGCTTACGAAGTTTGTACAAGGAATTCTATAATATATAGACGATAGCGATATAAGTATAATACAAATCCAACATATTAAATTATAATGCAGACACTTATTTAAGATCGTGCAACTGCCTATAAGTCGCAATAGTGAAATGAATACCGGTAATATAATATTATTGAACCAATAAGTTCGTTATAGCGTATTTATTCCCAAAAGCTCTAAATGTTATTTCCTAAAAATGGTTGGCCTTGCTATTGTTATGTTCTGCACTTTCAGCTGCATTTTGTACTGACAGTTTACTAAGTCAGCTTTTAAACTATTTGAGCAAAAATGTTGCGTTCTTCCACATGTACTTGTATACTGTATTAATCAAAGTTCTCAAGTATTATATTTATTTAGTTAATAATCTCTACAATATGAATATTTTACTGTTATAATGGGATCGGTTTTGAAGTTTAATGAGACCTCATCCGCAAGCCACTTGTTATAATTTAATAAAATATACCTACACATACATAATATAACCATTAATACAACTTAAAAATAATTATTCCTGTCATTAACTTTCTTTTTAGCAATATGTTGGACACGTTTCGAAAATGTCATTAATTAATAACTTAGGTAAAAGATTAGTACTGCGTGTGTTTAAAGTTGCCTTATTGAGATATTTCCAATAAGTTTAATGATTGCCTGAAGATAGAAAATTTTAACAGTGGTATTAAATTAAAAATTGTGTTCTGTGTATCTAAAAGATATTTCACAGATAATGATTAATTAATTAATTAATTAATAATAAAACTACCTACGCACTCGAAGGGTTCAAACACTGATTACCGCTGGCGAGTACCCTGTAGGTAGAAATAGAAATGCAAAAAAACAGCCACCCTCCGGTAAGTAATTTCATTACTATTGGTAATAAATGAAATACGCAATTTTATGTAAGCGAGTCTTTGACAACAGGTTAGCAACCTTCCAATAAAAATGGAAAACAAATACTCATGTAGGTACAACATTTTCAGTGATGCATCGAAATATGCTACAGAAAATGTGCGTTTAAAAATAAAGTTGCATACTGCGCTGAAATATTTAACATTGTATGTTTGACAACATATATTTAGAAAATATCAGTATTCATAAACTTCGATTTGATGTATTACAAATTTCTGTATAGAAAGCCTTAGAGATTCGCAGTAATGACTAATTTATGATCAAGCAGTTTGAGAATATTAATTTAATATTAAAAAAGTAAATTAATTAGTGTTAAAAATAGCCATTTTAGTAGTGGAGCGTGTAGCACAACAGTCCGAAATATGGCTAGGCATCAGCAAAAAAAATGAGAACCACTATAATAATACTGATCCTGTAGACGCGCCACAGATATTCGTCCACATGCCAAAACCGGCCAGTGCAGCGCTATGATTTTACGGCGAGAAGTATTCCCCTGACTTCACTACACCCCTACTGTTGTATATTGGTGGGGACGCTCAGCGTCTTGAAACGCGAATTCACGGCAACGCGCGGTCTTCGTATCCCTCTTAACAGCATGTGATTCAATTTTTGGGCAATCTTTGCGTAATTGGACGTTGTTATACAAAAAAAATAGTTTTTCATTTTTCATGCATAATAAGTATTACAAAATAGGTACCGCCAAACTGTCATTGTTACTTCTTCTATAGTCATACTTATAAGTTGAAGAATGAGACTAACAAGAAGGAAGACGAAAATAGCGTATATGAAACTGACGTGTATACTGGTATTTTTAAGCACCGAGAAAAAAATATTTTGCGTCAATGCCACTCTTTTTTGTTATTTAGTTAGCGATTTTCGCAATTAAAATCGAAAATATGAGTTCTGTAAGGTACGCATTCAACGGCAATTTGAATGATGGTCATTTTATGAAAATCGGCCTTATTATGGTACAAAATTATTCAAGTCGGGATTTTTAGAAGCAGCACTAATGAAATCGCGGCAGTTTAAAAATTCTGGTTGTTAAAATATATTTACGGGTACTCGTTTTTATGTTCAACCGGTTTGGCTCTAATTACGACAATGCGTATTTTTCAAAAATAAACCTGTGCACCTGCCCGCCGGATACCTTCAGTGAGAATCCCTTCGAAAGGCGAGTCCCAGACGCAGCCAGGGCAACGGGCCGGGCCGTAAAATTCATATTTACTACCGAGTATTCGGGATATTGGACAAATACGTTTTTAACAAAACTATCGGCCCCAAGTACCTCTTTCAGGTATGCCGGACATCAACAGATGTTTTTTGAAACCTTTTACACAGGTAAACATTAATAGCCGTCTCCTATTTCATGAGAGGTGGTTAAATAGGAACGAACGAAAGCGAAAGCGTAAATATAGGTTAAAGCAACATCATCCTGTCAATAATGGGATTTTCGGGTCTGTTGTTAGAGAGGCCGCAGATTCCTGGAAATTCGAGTGTGTTTTTGCGGAAATGCCTCGAAAATTGCACATTCCCGATTGCGTAACCCACACCGAACAGATTTTTCTGAAGTGGGTTGCCTCAGCGCGCAATCGAAAGTTTTAGAAAATAATGTACCTACGGGTGCAGTGTTTTCAAACGAGGTCGCCTTCTGTTACATCTAAGAACTTTCGCTTTCTCTTTCTTAACTTGGTCCATTTCTTCTAAGCCTATAACCCAATTGGTCATGGATTTGTGTCACATCGACAGCGCGACCTGAATTTATCTGGTATTCGCGATTACTTCACTCGGATTATTAAAAAGTTTCGGCGCAACAAGGAAATTGCAGCGGGCTGCACATCACGAAAAAACGCAAGAATGTATCGGTCGATTATTTTACAGTTTCAGCTTCCACGGCTGCATCGGGGCGTAAGAATTCTCCACGAAAGCCGGATGTTCGATATTGCTAATCGATCTGTGGCTTCCTTGCGTTTCGCCACGATTTTCAAAACGTTGCATTATTGCACCGCTCATGATTCTACTTTGATTATTGTTAATTAATACTCCCATTAACGGTTGTTACACACTTCTGCTTTTTCGAGATCAGAGAGTTGATGATGTACTAAAATGAGTAATAATTATTATCTGTTAAATACAAGTACATGTAAGTTTTCTGTGACTCTCGTAGCAATATTTTGATTTTATTCTTACTGTTCTACATCTACGTTATTATTCCTTTCCATGTCTTCATGGCTGCTTCTACTCCCTTGAAATTGATGAGAAAACGATGCTTTCTATTGAATTTCTCAAAATTTCTGAAATGTTTACTTTTAAAATTATCAATAGCTTCTTGATCCGTCAAACTCAAGAAAACTAAGCAGTCGTCGGTTGATTACTTTCCTCAATAAACAGGACCACTAAGGAACTACTAACATATGTTTTATAATTGAACCTTATTGCTGCAAAAAACTTAAAGTAGAAAACATACATCCAATATGACAATTGACGTGGTTAACTGGTTAGTTGTTTTGAATAGTGTCAAAAACTTCTAATACCCTGGCTACGCTTTTAAACTTACTTCCGGTCAAAAGTTTTACCCCAAACTTTCACGTGAAATATAATAAACTTCAGGGTTTGCAGATTGCATGAAAATTTTATTACAACTCGGCATTTCATCCAGGACCGTACTGAATAGTAATAGGAATCCATAGATAGGACATAACTGTCACCAAAGTTTTCTATAGTTCGAGTGTTATCCGCTGCCGGATATCTGAGAATTGAAATGTACCTGTATATACTTTTATTACTTTGCACAGGAAAAGCTTACTCAGTATACTTCAGAAGCTAATGCGGATAACAGGAAACTAGTTATAAGCTGTCAGCTCGCACCACAACTGGCAGTTGCCTTTACTGTAAATATCTGCAAAACTCTTGAATGTACCCAACATGATTTGAATGAAATCCCTCAGTTTATACGATGAAAGAGCATACGGAATAGTGCTGGATCTTTAACTGCATCAATGAGATTGTTGAAAACTTTGAATAAAATAATAACTCAGAACGTTGCTCCTGACCTTAAGCTTTGAAAAACCAAAAGTTTCTATAATACTCAATGGAATATTCTATGCGAAGTTTAAAGCACAAGTAAATTATAAACTTTCTGTGACCATTTCCTAGATCGCTTGAAAGGTGACAAGGATTCCAGATAACAAAACCGTACTCAATCAATGGTCTTATAAGAAACGAGTAAAGAATAATCTGCAGATATGTCATAAAGCTCACTCGATTAACGATATGAATGTATAAGTTAGGGGTGCATACCAAATAACATCTTGATTACTACTTTTTCAAGACCTGAACCATAAGTATTGTAAAAATGACGACTGATCTGTTTTTGTTGAATCTTAATATATCATTTTTAAATCATTATATTTGCACCAAGATTCAAAGTAGTCCCGATCGTTCTGCGACAACAAACTATCGTCAAAACACCCTGATATAATCTGCGAAAACCAAGGAATTACGAGTACATTCAGGAACAGCTTCACTAACCTCGCTTATATATTATATATATATATATATATATATATATATATATATATATATATATATATATATATATATATATATATATATAAACGGAAACAACACAGGCCCTAAATGAAACTGCATTGACATCAGCATTGTTGAGGCCTGACCACATACCTCATGTCCGTTAGACACGATTTTACCTAAGTTAGCAGTTGGTCACCAATTCCTAACGCCTTCAATTTGTAAATTAAGCGATCAAAATTGACTAGACCGAGAGGTTTACATAAATCAGTATAAATGGAGTCGACGCTTTGGGTGGTTTCAAAAGCAGAATTAACAAAGTTGGAAAAAGCAAACGGTTTTGTGGTATTTTCTGAATAGCTTCTTTATAGTTTGAGACTTTTTTGTAAGGATCAGAACACTGTATAGTTTCAATAATTTCAAGGAAATAATATCAAAAAGGTTCTTAGAGACTGCAAATTTCATCCATACAAAATTAGTCTACCTCACGAACTGAGTGAAGAAAGTGTACGAGCGGTATTTGTAATTTTGTGAATTAATAAGCGAATAAACATTTAATCATCCATATGGTCTTTTCAATATCTCCTTTTCTGAGTATTGTATTGTACCACGAAAAAAAAATTCAAAAATTTTTATTTGCTCATTCGCTTTAAAATGGTCGAAAACAAAAAAAAACAAAACTTGAGCAAAAAAAAATTCTTGTTTGTGTGTCTGCGGTTTTGTTTGTGGACACGATAACTTTCGAAAAACTTAATATATGAACTTGAAATTTGGCAAACTTATAGATCTCAACTACCCAAAGCGACCTATTGTTTGTGGGGTAAGTACGGTATCGGGAAGGGGGCGAAATTGGGGGGTAACTACCCTTTTTGCAAATGTTTATTTTTTTATTTTTTTTTTCGTTTTAGTATGTGATTGGTAGTATAACTGCGATTATTATTCGCGCTTATAAATTTTCGGTGCAGCAAATTGTTTAGAAGATAGCAAAAAAGCGTCACTTAAAGAAAACGGTTTTTCCTAAATATCTCCGAATATGTTTAATATATTCAAAAAATGAAAATACCATCAGATACGAAATAAAATTTCTCACAAAAAGTGTCTGAAAATTTATCCAAAATTTTGACATTTTCAAAATATTTCTAAAATAACGTATTTTGGTCCCTGGAAAGCACTCTTATATTTTTTTTGTTAAGTTAATACTTTTCGAGTTATTTGGAAAAAAATAGATTCTAAAAATTTATGTATTTTTGCTAATATCACGAGGACCGTTTGTCTTAGAAAAAATGTGTAGAGAGAAAAAATGCTCAAAACCTGATTACTAATCGTATAGTATAAGAAATAAAAACGTAAATGTCATTTTGACAATTGGATGTGGAAGTATTGATTCAATTTGCAGCGGTTTCTTTGATGGTTCTGTTAATTGTCGTAATAGCTTTATTGGTCTGATGGCCGCAATGTGCAATGAAATACTAAAAAATGTTTGTAGAATAGAATTGAGTTCCTCCTCCACCCATAAGGAGTTGAATGCATCGATGGAAAATAGGCTCCATCGAATGCCTCACGAAATCCCCGGTCTTGTCTCTATTGGACTTCTTATTCTTGGGTTATACAGTTATATACAATTATATACAATACAATTCTTTATAAGATTAAAGGTAATGTATCATAGACAAATGCCATTAAATTACGTCTGATATCTTCTGAATGTCCGAAAACATTTTGATCAGCGATTGTACTGTTGCATGAAAGTTGGTGGTAACCATTTCCAGCACTTAATTAAGTAATGAAAGATAATTTTTAACATGGGATTTTACTTTTGCACAAAATCTTATTTATCAAGCACAATGAGACAAATTTAAAGTTTAGTATATAATCATTTCTTTACCAGTGAACTGTAATGTAGAGATTGTATAATAGGGTTTATTATAAAATACTATATGTATTTGTGTAAAATGTGCTGTGATAGTTTTGACTTCGCTCTAAAACAATCGTTAAGCAAAGAAGAAATGTGGAAATTAAGAGTCATCAGTAAAAAACTTGTTGCATACATTGTATCATCGATTCGATATAAATGAAGACAAAACCTGTTGGCTTCCTTTTTCTTCAAACAAATAATTTACATCATTGGAAACTATAAAAATTCGTCTGGAATGGGTAGACTGATGAAATTATCAATCAGGACTCCCATTTCTCTTCTTACGATAGAATATTTCGACAGTATTCCGGTTTTTTTCTACAAGGGAGGTCTCAGGCTATATTACCAATTCAGATTACATCAAGATAAGGCGACACCTTCGAATAATTCTCGTGGGGTATGAATTCCGAGAAAGGATTTATAAGTAGGCAAATAGAAGATAGTACCGCGGTCCACTTAGAAAGTAGTTAAGGTTAACAAGACACAAGTAAAAGTGCTGTGGTTCGCTCACAATGAGGCAATCCCTTTCCCTGCCTCAAATCGACGTTCAGAAAGCTGTGTCATAATTTGTGCAACACGAGAAAAAAGGTGCATAGCACGGTTCCATTTCAAAATTGCCACTTTCACTGGCAATGTTTACTAGAGCCAACGCGAAAACTAGAGCACGTCAAAAGGCTTTGAATATTTATGGGCACCAAATTTGTTGTAATCGAAGCAAAACTATTTAACCTTGTTACGGACTCAGACGTGTCTATTTATAGCAGCTACAGTGGCGTGAAATGTGAAAACGGCTAAGCTGAATTATACTTTCAGCTGCCCAACAGCTTTGGTTACGAAAACCTAGGGTACGCAAGGCCGGCTTAGGTTTATTGAGCTAGGTCAGGATGCGCWGAAACCTGCTGAAACCTTAWCCAGGCCAGKGACGATGACGCACTTGCCTTTCCGTGTGACGAAAACCGTTTCAGAACGTATGTGTAAACAAATGACGCACAACGTTCTTCGCCAGAATTACTAGATTTCTCTTCAGGCGCCAAATCCTTGCTGCATCCTCCCAGGCATTCATCAACGCGCCCCTCTTTGAACTTTGTGCGGTTAAAAATAAAAGTAGTTTAACCTTGACCTCCAAGAACTTCTAAAAATGTTTAGAATGGTTATTGGGGCCACGATGAATGGCAGGCACCGTTAGATTTTAAATTGCCAGCGTGTTTTCAATGACCTTATACGTTGTATACAACGTAGGTATATCAGGACGGGAACATCGTGCATCTGTGCAAGCAGGAAACGCACTCACAAAACTGTAAGCAAATGCTTGATAAGATCAGGTAACAGATTAATTTTTTATTTCAGTTACCTAATAATTATGAACCACAAGAACCTATTTTTTAGCAACAAACGACGTGTAAAATATCAGATTGTACTCTAATAGTATTGTTCGCAACCATTTTAGCATCGTTTCGGTAAACGTGTTTTACAGATATCTTTATTTGCTAATACATAAATCCAGGAAGATATGATTTAAGATAAAGTAGAAGAAAACAAGCTTATCTAAAACCTAAACTTGTCCAAGATCGTTTTAAATTTATAGCATAAACGTCTTTAATTCCAGTTGGAGCTAAAGCATGTACATTTCCTGTATATCTCGCAAACTAGCGATATATTATCGGAATATTAAGAACTTGATTCTTTGTGTAGATTTTCAGGTCATTTCTAAGATTTCATGGATAAAGTTTGCTTGGGTATTTATTGTCTAGCATAAAGTAAAAGTGGCCTGCCTCTGTCCTCTGTAGAACTCTACAGTTTACTTCTAATTCCACCAATTTCACCAATCGTGTAGTAATATTACTACAATGTCCTCGATTACAACTTTCTAGCTTGTATTATTTGAATCTATAAAAACTGCCAATAATTAAGAACTGTCTATAAAATACACTTTTGCACCAGGTTATCTTATACTGCTGAAATGTATAAACAGTTTGAGATAGGTTAAATAAAAGCAATATTTAATCTAATGTCTCTCGAAGTATAAATCTATATCCTTCACCGTTTAATATTTATACCTACTTCATACACATCCGAATTTGATTAAAGATTTCGTGCATGGAAAAATCATAGCACCTAAAAAATTTTTTTGAAAACTGTTACGTAATATCGTTTAGCTGATATAAAAACGTGAAGATAATGCTTCAGTTTATGCTGCTAGAAAGCTTAATAAAAGTCTGCTTCAAATAGCATTTTAACTGGACTCGTACAGTCGATTGCCAAATTTAAACATTATTATAGGCTAATCAAATACTGTTTAATTTTAGTATATTAGAAAACACCTATCTACAATCTATTAAATGTGTCGTTACTGTACATTATTCCCATTTCAGGTTTTGTTCGACCGATTTTTCTGAAATTGTGCATGGGCGTATGAGCAATTAAAATGCATTTTCTGGAATTTTTTCAACTCTGTGTCAGCTCTCGTTTCCGAGATATGGGCGCAAATTGCATTTTTTTATGGAAAGGGGTGTCAAAAGGCCAAAAGGATATAAAAAATGTATCACATTTGTACAATTTATTGCTTTTGAGTTGAGAAAAGTGTAAATACAATAATTGAGCCTGACAAAGAACGAAAAGAATGAAAACCATTTTCTTAATAGCTAAAATGAACAAAAAAGCCAGGTATTACCATTTTTCCTTTGCTGGTGATAATTTTCGTCTAGGTTGATCAATTTATTACGAATCGGGTACCCAAAAAGTAAAAAAGAAAAGCATGATTCCGTGAAAATGCTATGTATTTTTTCAGATTTACATTACAGAAGATGCTCAAAACGTTCCCCATTTACTTCCTGGCAGTAATGCAGCCTTGAGTAAAAGTTCTTTGTAGCATATTTGGAAGTAAGTTCTGAATTTTCTGTCCT
Source organism: Rhyzopertha dominica (assembly GCA_025024175.1). Taxonomy (NCBI): domain Eukaryota; kingdom Metazoa; phylum Arthropoda; class Insecta; order Coleoptera; family Bostrichidae; genus Rhyzopertha; species Rhyzopertha dominica. The sequence goes on along the minus strand of QCXZ01000086.1, from coordinate 9,454,917 downwards.
GATTCCTCCTTTTAAATCTTCTGCAATATCCTACCAATCCATCTGTCATGAAATATCGCATTAAAATATCCGTGAACGTTGACTGAAAAATGAAGCGGTGCACCATCTTGCTGAAACTATATCTGCTCAGAAGGATGTGCAGCATTTTCACGATTAGGGAACAGGCGAATAAGTTCTGGTATAATATGTTCGCGCAAGAACTGTAAATACTTGATCGCATTCAAATTTCCATCGATTAAAAAAGACCCAATAATGTGCTCACCGATAATACCACACCAGAGATTCACTTTCTGAGGGTGTTGTGTGTGGACTTGTTCCATCCAATGCGGATTTGTGTTCGACCAATATCTACAATTATGTCTACTCACATTACCATTTAGGCAAAAAGTCGCTTTATCAGAAAACATAATCCAACTGAAAATGTTTTTATTTTCATCTGTAATGTTCATAGCAGTATTGCAAAATTCTATCCTACGATCGAAATCATTTTCACTCAGTTCTTGTGAATTTTGTATGGATGAAACTTCTCTTTTTTTCTGAACAGGTCTTCTGCTAATATGGTGAGAGCACGCTTTTGTACGGAACACTTGGGAATCTCTTGCACATCTAAAAGGACATTCAAGCTACTTTTCTCACTTGTAGCAACCTTTGGACGTCCTGGTTTTTGACGATTTTTAACACTCGCGGGTTCGTCAAAACATTGCAATGTTTTAATAACTGTTGATCCTAGCAATTGGTTCACGATCTTCTTCACCTTCTATCTCCACAACCAATCACCATCAAAATTACGGTGCGATCATGTTCAATTAAGTGAGGCATTGCGATTGCAAAAGTGAGTGAAAATTATCACCAGTCACGAAAAAAATGGAGACACCTGGAGTTTTTGTTCTTACTTAACGATAACCAATATTGTTTTTATCCCGAAGTTTTCTGCAAGACCAAACTTCGTTATCACACTTTTGTCAACTCAGAAGCAATAAATTGTACAAGTGTTGATACATTTTTGAACTTTTCAATGATGTGCCTTTTGATCCTTCTTCCCATTAAAAAAATGCAACTTGCGCCCATATCTCGGAAACTAGAACTGACCCGGAGTTGAAAAAATTCCAGAAAATGCATTTTAATTACCCATAGGCCCACGCACAATTTCAGAAAAATCGGTCGAATAGAACCTGTAATATCATTCTGGTTCTATACTGTGTAGCGACCCTGTATATAAACAGTTTTGAGAAAATTGAAAATAAACTGTAAAACGTGTAAGCTCTAAATTGCAACTAAGCTTGTATAATTCCTACTGCATCTTAGAACACTTTAAAATGCCAATACAGAGGACAAAATATGTAAAGCTTCATTAAACTTGTATCAAATTTGCAATGACGCTCTGTAGCAGCGAGTCTTTTTTAATTTATGTGTGGCTTCTTAATACAACATTCGTCTTCTTTGGCCGTTTTATACATCATGTAAATTATAAAAACGCTTATGCTAATTCCACTACGCTTAGGTTCTCTGAGAATGTTAAATAGTCCGTAAATGTAAATTGGTGTGATTCTGATTCTGCTAATGTAGAAAATGCTTATAGAATATTTTGCGAGTTTTTTTTTGTTACAGAACTGGACTTTTTTTGTCTAAAGTAGGGGTGCTCCGTATGCTCACCTCACAATCTCATTAAGTTCATTATTTTTGTTTGAATCGCTATTTTGTAAAATCATTCATTCATTTTAAAACTACATTTAATTTACAACAAAAGAGGCATACCTGCTAAATGTTCATTGGTTTAATAGGTTGCATATAGTATGCTACTCGCACCGTGAAATTGTTTACAGCAAGAGTCTCACTGCAAAAAATTGTTTACATTTTTTACATAGCATTGTTGTCAGGAATTGGTTCTAATTCATTATTAATGCAAAACGTTATGAAATGATTTTTTACTCAGCAGAAAGCTCGAAAATGATCTATATGCGAAAAGAGAGAGAGAGAAAGAATGGGTAGATGTGTGTGTGAAAATTCTAAGCAAGACGCTTTAAAAATATACAAAAGCAAACTGTTAACAAAATTTGAACAAAAAAAATAAATATAAAAGTTTTTTGATAAAATACAGCAAACAAAAATAAAAAAACAAGGTTACGTCACATGAACTAACCGTTTATGATGCCTAAATAACCACAAACGGTGGAAGTTTCACTTGGCTTGTACCATAAATACCAAAAACGAGAAATGAGCAGAGAGATTATAACAGTAGCGATAACAATAATCTACAATATATTTTTAAACTGCTCTCCATTCAACTGAATGCATTTTCCTTTCTCCTAACACCAAAGAATGAAGGATTTCAATTTTTAATGGCATTTACTGCTAGACTGATCCTAAAAAGAATTAACTAAACGCCTTAAGGCATCCCCACAGAAATAAGTCTACGGGATTAGAGTCGGACTTCGTGGAGCCCAACGATCTTCACTTCCACATTCAATCGAGCGATGAGAAAATGTAACATTTAAGTAATTTAGGATAATACCGGAATAGTTAGCTGGAGTGCCGCCTTCCTGGTACCACATATCGGCCCTAGTATCCGGAGAACGATCCGTTCTGAAGAAATTATAAATACTCCTGGTCATTTAATTTTGCTGGAAGCTCATTATGGCCAACAATTATTATTATCTCCCACTATACTGAACCACAAGCCTACCTTAAATTGAAACTGACGCACAAGCGAGCATTTTTTGTTCAGGAATCCCCGCCTTTGTCCGTAAAAAGGATACTGCCTAGAAATGGTTCATTTTCTGTGTTTATTTTTGCTAAATTCGTAAAATATTATTCTTAATGGAAGATCACGCACTCGCAAGATTCTGTAAACCCTAACGTAATATTTCAAGATATTTGAGTCGTTTTAGATAGCTCTTTTTCAACAATATTTAGCGGTTCTTTCTTTTAGTGCATGGTACACATTATAGACCAACCTTGATTACTTTTCGGTCGAAAATTTGTAAATATCCTCTAAAATAGTATTGGTCGCCTCCATTAAAAGTTTTCTCCAGCAGAAATCGGTATTATATCGGTCATTTATTAGAAGTACATATGTATTTCAAAACAATTCATGCATTTTATTTGAAAACAGGGTAAGTTATCGACCTTCAAGAAGTGTACTCTTTTTGTAGTTAACTGAATATAGTTTTAAATTAATTCATGCACAAAAAGCTATGGACAAAAGGAATGGTTGGCGTATACAGCACCCTGTACTTCAGATACGAATTATTTTTTTCCTATACTAAAAACAACTTTTTGTAAAATTTGAACGAAACTGATTGAAACACGTATGAATTAGAGCTGAAAAAAAAGAAATTAAAAGCCATCTTTAAAAGCTCGTAACTTTAGATGCTACTATTGTGAACTGATCTAAATGGTTTCATTTTTGCCTATAAAAGCCACTGTTACTATATAGCCTGTGTAATTAGTATATAGCGAGCTCTCTCTTGTGATTGTCATTTTGTGCTCCGTAACTATCGAATAAAATAATCTACGGAGTAAGCACAATCATTGCTAGTGGATCTCCGTACGTTATCTTTTTGTAACACATATTTTCTTTATATTTTTAGAATTTAAAAAAATCAATTTCAGGACGTTTTTAAACATGGTACTTGCAAAACCTTCTGAAGTCGCCAGGGGCATCAAAGCCACCCGAAATCTGTCCAAATTTATGGCACGATATAAAAATGACAAAGTAAGCTTCGCCGTTTATGGAGATTTAGTGCAGGTATACAGTAATAACAGCGGGTACAATCCAGAAAATATTTTTTGCTCAAATTGAAGGCTATCAGTACAACAATGTCCTTTTAACTGTTTGCAGATTATGTGCTGACTCTTCTCAGAACACGAAATGAGGGGGGAACTAAGCGATTAGACACGACTGTTATTACCTTTGGAAGCGTCGTAGACTCAATAATCGTGTATATTGTTGTGAATATTGACAACGACATGCTGTCACGACCGGATAGACACGTGTAACACTGATAAGGGTTTCTCGAAGCGGTCTTGATTTCAAAGATTGAGAGGACTGACGCTAAAACAGGTACAGGTGAGCTCCGCACCAGGCGTAATCCTCTATAAAATAAACATGCCATCTCATCACCAGAAACTCGAGGTATTTTTGAAATAACCCTTCTGAATAGGTGAACTAGCCATCCCCAGCAGATTCATGGCAGCCAACACCTAATTATTTTATTACAAAAATCTTATAGAAGCTATACGGAGCAGCCAGCAAAGAACACTTGGCTTACAACTAAAATTACATGATTTGCACACGATTTGCTAAAATTTTTTTGTTTTATCTGATCAACTACATTTGCCGTATTCCTGTGCCAACTGTGAGTGAATATTATTCCAAGTAATTGAAAATTGTGGAATAAAAAAATCATATTATATCGGAGTTCTGCTCTAACATATACAAACTACTTCAGGTAGCGTTAGCGCTGCCAGTGAACTTCGCCAATGCAATCACTTTTGAGGCAGTCTTCAACAGGTTCACTAAAAAAACAGAAAACTAAAACTTCATTAACAAATTAAAATTAACACCTTAAAAGATTGTTAATTTTAAAATTTAGTTTCGTCGAACATAGTCAGAACTTACCTACCGCACAGTTTGTATGATGGTAGTTATGAAGTATTGGTACCTTATGGTAGCAAAGCTGATCGTCTGCCCCTCGCCTCTAGGGAAATACCCTAGTTACGGCCAATTATTCCTACTTATTTTGACCCAAGGAAGCTACTGCTAACGTGTGGCCCATTACTGGACTCCCTGTATACCTGCCTACGTAAATAAAAATTTTGACATTTTGTTTGGGGCTGCATAGATGGATACTTTAACAGTGGATTACATTTTGAGCCACCGTAGACATAAAATGCTAGTTGGTAAAGGATTATAAATTTGAAAAACGCAAAGTGCTAAAAAATTAGCGGGTATTATGAACATGTACTGAGCAGAGATGTCTTGCAAAATCTTATAGCAAAGCCAAGTTCTTTGCTCTTCAAAGATAATAATTTGATTTGTTTCAAATATGTTAGTAGTAAGGCATGGGAAGAGTTTTTCTATTCATGTTTCTTATGGGTATATCAGTAACTTGCAGAGCTAACGCAAAAGTTTATTAGGAAAGGATTTGCAGTTTTATGAGTACAATTTTGTGTACATTTTTTGCTACATTTGCACCGGTTATTGTTTTGACTTATGTCACGATCTTGTGTTTTATTATATAAAAATTGACTAATTTTTTTAAAGAAATAGGTAAATGAAGTACATTTTAGCTTTAAAAACAAACTTTAATAGGACTTCTGTAGGGCTTAAAAATCAAAGACATAATAGTAATAATAATAATAACTTTATTGCCACCATTTGACAATTCTATATTTCACATATGTAAAATTAAATAATAATTAACTATATTCAAAAAAGTAACAATAGGCGCCAGTAAAGCACATATTTCAGTACTTGACTGACGAGTCTTCCACCCTCGGCCTGTTCAACTACCTACTAATCTAACCTAAGAGAATACATAGAAATGCAGAAAAGAAAGAAGATAAGAAAAAGAAAAGAAAGCTAGAAAAGAGAAGAATGAGAAGAGAGCAAAGCCAAGCTTATAGATTTCTGCACTGATTATTAAATATTTCCGTAAAAATTTTGGTCTTAAAACTCTGTGAATCACCTGGTCCAAAAAACTCTTTATACTGATTATAATATTTTGTAAAATCATATGAGAAAGACCTTTGGTATAGAGACGTTCTGTGACGAGGAATGGTCATCAACATTTTAGAACGCGTTATGACATGATGGACACCAGCACGAAACGGCAATTTACACAAGTAATTAGGAGTTCTGCTCTCCAGCAACGACTTCAAAAATCGCAGGCAATAGTATAGTCTGCAGTTCTCCATATGGAGCCAACCTATCCCCATAAGTTTGTGTGATATGTGGTCTCGCTTCCTCATTCTGAACATAAACCTAAGAAGCAATTTTGAATATCTTACAAACAGCTAGAATACACAGGTATCCAGTAATTAAATTGTGCTAACGCAAATGAATCGCGTAGTCGTTTCTTAATTCTGAGATCTAAATATTTTTTGTGGGGGAAACAAGTGTTTTAAGTTCATAAATGCGGACCTTATGTTTTGTGATATGTGTTGTCTATATCTGAATGTACAATTCATAACTAGACCCAAGATTCTTGCTTTATCTGTATATTGCAAAGTATTATTATTAACATGTATTCGGACTGAACTCCGAATTCGAAATATATCCATATTCGTACCAAACACCCATACACATGATTTAGTATAGTTAATACGCAAATTATAACGTAAAGCAAAGTTATGGATGACTTGAAGGTCATTATTTACAACTATTTCAGCAGAAAGAGCATCTTTGAATGAATAGTATACCTGTGTGTCGTCGGCATATGGGGCGCACCGCAGCTCCGGTCCAGATAATCCAAGCTTATAATCCAGCACCGAAACTCCGGTCCGGCATGAATTTATACCTGTTTGCTTCTTAAGAACAAACCGTAACTCCGGTCCGGTTTATATCTGCATCTAGTCTAAGGATGGGTTCAGTTCGCAGAATTGTTAAACTGTTTTTATACTTTATGCTTCACCTGTAATACCAAAAAATGATTCCTATACTCTCAAAACGTCTAAGGAAACTACAGTTAGACGGCTAGAGTTCCTTATAGACTTGAAAACGTTCTACAAAATTTACTACAGGACTTTCGTCCTATAATAATAAGACCTCTTATGTTATAATTTTCTAATTTTGGAAATGGAGGTTATTACTAGATCTGCTATGTACAAATTTGAGCCATTGCATGATTTTTATATATCTAACACTTTTATTGTTTGAGGTGAATTTTGTATTCAGTGTATCTGTCTGGTACAACCCTTGAAAATAAAAAAATGCACGTCAACGTCTTGGAAGAAAAAATATCAATTAGAATTCCGGAGCTAAGAACTAATAATGTAGGACAAAAGTCCTACTTATTAACGAGGTCATATAACATAATGCACCTGACAATATGAAATTTCCAAAAAGTACAGTACAGATGTTTACATTTAAACTAGTAAGGTGGAAAAATACGCCAGATAATTTAGAAAATTAGCAATTAGAATTATCCAGATTTGTGCAGATAATTTCAAATCAAAGCATGATGAAATATAATGACTAGATTAAATGCTTAAAAAGTGCATTGTGTAATATTATTGATGATGTTGTAAGTGATAACGAACAGAATGATACTCGTAAAAAATCTTACAAACATTTATTTTCACTGAACACAACAAAAAGCTTATACACAAAATACATATCTACCTATATATACATATTTAAAAAACAATTTCAGAATATTTATGGGAAACGCATTTAACAAAATCGTATTTGCTAATATTATTATTTTGTAACTGAGAAATTTTGTTTTTAATAAAATCATGCGTTCTGAGAATATTTCGTTTTGTTGTTTTACTTGTTTCTATTAAACTGCTACTGTTTATTTTAACATATGTATCTATCTGCATATTTTTTAATGCTTCTAAAAAAACGTGTATATTTGGGTGTGGTGTTGTACAATAACTGTTAAATTTCGAGTGAAAAGATTCGCATGTGTTTGTTGTTCGCATGATTGAAGCCGTGTTTGCTGCCCAGATGTGGGGAGGAAAACAGGCGTCTTCTTCAATGTAAGTTTCAGCCAAATAATCCACGAATTCCGTCAACCCTAACATCGTTAGGTTTATCTGCGACAAAATCCTCGACAAAAACTGATCCAACATCGTTTGGATGAAGAAAGGTCAATCCAAAAATGTGACGCAACCATCTCCCTACTTCAGATTCACCACATTTATATTCTTTAGAAAGTCCTAATTGCTGAATCTTTCTCCACCTGCAAGCAAAAGAAAAACACGTACGTTAGCTATTAATTGTAAAATTGTGTACAATAATTATGCGCCTCTGTTTTTAGCTGTTGAATGTAAATTATATATAATATATTTATATTGTATATATCTAATTGTTCTAAAAAATCATGTTTGCAATGTTTTAGTAGATAATACAGAAAATACTGCTATTTTTTGCAATAGAAATTTAGAACCGACTTGTTTTTTATTTGTACTTGATTGATAAGAGTATGCTATATAGAAAATAATTATTTTATAAACATATGTGTACGAGTATGTACTTACCATGACTGTGCTAGGTGGAACCTGCAACCAATAATTTTCGCTTCCGGCAACATCTCTTCTATTCCTGCGTGTATTCCTCTTTCAAAATCAACAACAATATTTTCAGGCTTCCACGTCAGTCCCAGTTCTTTACACTTATGCATAATAGTTTTAAATAACGCTGCATATGTCGTTTTGAATTTGTTTTTTAGTAAGCAGTATACTAGCGGAACATATACATCATTGCAATATGCATGGATAGTAAAGAGTTGTAAAAAATGCTTGGTGCAGTAGTCAAAAGTGCCATCGACGTAAAAAGTGACTTGTTGGCACAGAAAAACTAAATTTGTTGTGCAGCTAAAGACGACAATGTTATTTGCAGTATCGTTTACTGTCAAAAAATCTTCGCCTTTGATGGTTTTTAGTTCAACCAAGCTCAAAAAATTGTGCACTTCCTCTGTCGTCCGGGGAAGTTTCGGAAATGTTTTTAGCTTTGCCCTATTAATGCTGTCACGTATATATTTCATATCCTTAGTTGTAAGGGTATCTACAGTACTTCTTTGCTCATGCATTTCCCGATGAATTAATTTTAACGGTCTTTCTGCTAGGCAATCACTCGCTTTTCTCTTTAAACTATTACTAATTTTTGTCTATTCATGTCTTCGGTACGAACGCATTCGTGTTCGTGTACACCGCATTTTCTGGAAAACACTGGATGTTCACTGGAACCTAAGGTGTAGATTTTTGCTTTGCATGTTTTCACAATGCAACACCAACACATTTCACTAGTGCTTTTTAACAGTTTATATTGGTAGAACTTATAATGTTCATATGTAAGGAGAGGTTTGCCCCTTTGACTGAACATAACTTCTAACGCCATTTTATACACTTTCTATTATAACACGTAACTAGATGAACACAACTGAAGTGTAATTAGAATGAAATTACCTGAAGGGTTTATTCTGATACCTTTCCCAAGAATTTGCAACCCGGGGAGCGGGTGGTCCAGCAGCTAGGCATATTGCTTGGACGGGAGTTTCGCCATAGGATTATCGACCCTTCTTAGATTTAATAGTTTTATGAGGGTACGGACCGGAGTTACGGTGCACCGGGCATATGCATGTATGGAGCAATATCTTATAAATCTTGGTAAATAAGAAGTATATACAGAATATAGTAGGGGTCCAAGTACTGAACCCTGCGGGACACCCTGCAACATCTCTATGGGTTTTGACAAAACATCAGAAACACGCACACTTTGACTTCTGTTAGACAGATAGGTTTCATTAGAAGCACCAAAGGATTCAATCACTTGTAACATTATTGCATCAAAAGCTTTGCTGAAATCGAGAAGAACCATATTGGTTGCATTTCCCTTATCGTGGGCTTCTAAAATATCGTCTGTGACCTTGAGCAGGGCTGTGGTACAACTATACCCTGATCGAAAACCTGATTGTGTGGCAGGTAAAATATTATGATTTTCCAGAAAATTTTAATATTGTATTTGCAAGATTTTTTCTAAAAATTTTGACATGGTAGGCAGTAAGCTAATAGGTCTAAGATGTTTGAATTCTGTATCTTTGGTAACGGCATTACAATTGCATGCTTCCACTGGTCAGGAAACACGCCATCAACGATACAAGTATTTATTAGATGGGTAAGAAATTGCAATATGTAGGTTCAACAAAGCCTGATCATCTGGAGGGACATATTATTGCATGCAACTGCATTGGATCTTATTCTTGAAATGGCCTTAATTGTATCGGTCGTATCAACAGTCTTAAATGAAAATAGGCGATTTAAATTTTATACTTTTCTTTTTGACAATAATCCATAGCTGCAACGCTGCTTTGAGGCTAACTATTTATAAAGAACTCATTAATCGCATCTGCATTTTTAGGTATTCAGGTATTGCATTAAATTCCTTTTTCCGGATATTTAAATGCTTTAACTTTTTCCAGATATGTTTGTCATCGTTCTTACTAACAAACTTAAAATAAGCCTTCTTCTCGCTCTCTATGGCTGCAGTTGTTAATTTACGCAGTGTTGCGGGCAGTTTAGTTGTTCTATAACGACACTTTGCTTTATTTCGCAGTCTTATCATCAACTTAATGTTGTCGGTCCATGACTGGCTTGGTTTGTTCACATAAACTTTCTCAATAGGTGCGTGTCTATCAAACAACTCTAAAATCGAGTCGGTTAAATAGCTTACTTTGTCATTCACTGACTGCATATAATAAATCCTATGCAATGACATTAACTGCAAATCTGAATAAAAAATTTGATAATTTATTTTTTACAAGTTAAGAAAGCTGCGCCATTTAGGTGGGCTCCTGGGCTTGGTACATGCAATTGGGTATTTGCCATGTATTTATATTTTATTAAATTGCATACTAATAGGTAGCATCTAATCCACAAAACAGCTGTGACAGCTTATAAATTCCGAAAAAATTGATCGTAAAATGCATTTTTAATATTAAAAATGTGAATATTTAAAGGGACCGCCAAAACCCGAACATAATGGCGGTGACGTCAGGTGTCTTGTAAATGGCCGCTTGTTTACATCTGGGGTCAGCGCGTCACGCGTCAACCTCAGCCCGTCAATCTATCAGTTTGTTGTTTGGGTTCATTTTGTGACAAGCTAATTAAAATACGCCAAGAAAAAGTGAAATACTTGAGTTATGACTTCTGAAGGCAAGTTCATGGTTATGGAATTTGTGTACAGCGACGAGCGGTTCAACGCGGTGGTGATGAGGAACGTAAAAGCAACAGCATAAGTGAACTTTTTATCAAATTAACGTAGCATTGATAATTTGATCACAGTGGGTTCTTGGAAACATATTATTTGTAAGCATAAAAATGTAAGATTCAAAAATGTACCCCTAAACTTGACATTTATTTTAGAGGTCAGAATAAATATAAATTGCCATTTATTTTTGGGGCTCTTGCGGCTCGTTTCCGGTCTGGCTAACAGTCGAGTATATAGGGAATAACGTCGTTCTTTATTATAACATTTCTCTCTATTAACTTCAAACGCATATAATTTTCCATATCCTCTTCAAGCTGTAGCAAAATGGAAACTGAATGGTAAACACTTATAACCCCAAAAAGAATAATAAAACTTACAGTAAGAATTAAGATTGATCTTCACAACAAAAAAACAAACTTCTAGGGGCCTTAAACAACTTTTTCATACGTTGATGATCTCGAGGAACGGTTACAAAAATTTTGTTAGCTGTACTCACTGAAGTACTTTTATAACCACGTACAAAACAACACTTGTTTTGTTTTCCATACATAATAGATGCTTGTAAAACTACACAAATCACTTTTTGGTGCGACCTCTTACACCGTCCTTTTAATAAACACCACACAAAAGCTTTTCCAATACAAGAATGATACTACACCATTAAACAGCACGCTCCTCGGTAATGTTTACATGACACTTGACGTCACGAGTTGAATAACCTTGTATAGAAGCGTTTTGGCGGTGACTCCTAAGATTCGAATTTCAGACCTGAAAATTCTCTACCTACAAATATTTGTTTTTTTTTGACATGGCGTACGATATATATGCACTTCTAGATTCATTTTATGTAATTTTCAAAAAAAGTGATAATACCCAATTCGACAATGCACCATATCATGATCCGACAAATTACTACTACAAACACTACTATCCATAATCAAATGTTCGGCCGAACTTTTATCTATAAGACTCATTGTTTTAAGCTATATCCTGGTTGGCTCAGAAATCAATTGCTGAAGGCCATAAGCCTCCAAGACATCATGCAAATATCCATCCGCAGTGCACCCGGCCAGAAGATTAACGTTGAAATCATCACAACAAAACATGTCATCAGTTAAAGGTGGGAGGTCTATACACAACTCCAAACACAATGGGGTTTGGCAACAAATTAATTGATATCCATAATTGCTCAATTATACCATTAGATTGGATTATAGTGTATTTAAAAGATTCGCGTAAATACATACCAACTCCACCCCCGTGACGCTCTATCCCTCCGCACAAACACGTAACCATCTATACCAATATCCTCCGATTGTATTCGATTATCTAGCCAGGTTTCTGTGACAGCAAAAATATCAAAGTCATTCTCTAGTATCAGGTACCTCAAATCATTAAACTTTGGATACAAAGAACAATCATTTAAGTGGCCTAGCCTCAGCGAGTCTTCCATGCTGTAAGGTGTAACATAAAGTGTACAATATAGATACGAAAAAGGGTAGAAATATAATAGAAATAGGAAATAGTTAACAGATAACAATAAACAAAGAAATAAGAGAATACGAGAGGTAAGAGATAGACAAGCTGTGAAAAAGAAAATCTGACCAAACGATACCGAATATTTTAGTTTACAACCAAAATTATATCAAACAAGAACAAATTTGAAAAAGTCCGTTGATTAATTATAACTTAATCTACGTCTTTAACTAGTACCGGTTCCCCTCTCACATTTTTGACCGCGTTAATCTTTTTAAAATCCTGCCTCCTTCCTTGCCACTGAATCCAAATCTTCCCATCTTGCCTCCATACGTTTATCTAGCCCAAACGTTCCCCAGCTTTCTTAAACAAGTCAAGTCTGTATGTTATTAAATCTTCTGTAATGGAGTAGCTTGACCCTTTTAACAATTTCTTTCTATTCATTATAGCCATCCGCGTACGGTAACTCGTGAACTTTACAACCATATGTTGGGATATTCTACCCATCCAGTGAGATCTATCGATGGCATTCACGTCGACATCAAAATCCAGTTTTTCTGTAAGAAAGCTGATTACAGTTTGGTCTGTATCACCTTCCCTATCCATTTGTAATCCAAAAATGCGTATATTATTACGTCGTGAATATTGATGAAGATCGTGATGTTAAATCAATAATGGACGATTCCATCAAAACCGTGATGAAAAACGAAGAAATTAAAAATAAATTCGCTGCTTATGAAGAACATATCAAGGTCCTCGAAAATAAAAATGATGAACTGTATAAACAAAATCAAATTTTAAACGGACATCTGTTTAAAATTTGATTTTGTTTATACAGTTCATCATTTTTATTTTCGAGGACCTTGATATGTTCTTCATAAGCAGCGAATTTATTTTTAATTTCTTCGTTTTTCATCACGGTTTTGATGGGATCGTCCATTATTGATTTAATATCAACCACTTGTGATTTGTGAAAACCATACTTATTAGGAACTTTTGTCAGTGGAATTATAATTTAATAGATAGTTCTCACCACAGGCAGTTCCAGTTAATCAGCAGTCACTGATCAAATCGCAATTAGCACCATAAATTTAACAAAGACTCGGGACCAGTGTTTACTCTACGGCAAAACTTGACATTTGATGATGACGATGACATTTAGTTTATTAGTGAAGTGGAATATTATTGTTATTTTTACTTAAGGTATCCAATCGTAGTGTTACTATTAAGTAAAAAGATCTTTGGTGCTCAGATGGTCTGTAGTGCCCAGTTCACTGGTTTGCTCGCGGCCAGTGCCGAGTTGGCCCGTCATAAACTGTAACTACTTTACTAGGCAAATTATTCGGTGTCGAGTTAGTGTCCGCCCGCTGAAACGTGTTGAAAAATTTACGATCAATTGTTGGATTATTGCGTCACGGTTACATGTTGCACCAGCAGCAAATCAAAAATCAAAAATGCGCGAGTTTCCTAGTTGAAGTGACTTCGCAGGATAGCATGCTCCGGAGAACAGCCTTTCTAGCAAACCTTTTTGGTCTGGATGTCGCCATTACATTTTAAATTCATTGCAAAACAGGTATAAAGCGGGCAGCAACGATAAAACCACTGCGCCGTTGGATTAGATAATTAACGGTTGCGACCGGCTTAAAAACAAAACAACATTTTAGAATGCGTGCACATGACATTCACGTGTTGTGATACTTTATGTAAGCGATTATGTGGCACACATACGTTGGTGTTAGACGAAATCGAGCCGCCATGGAAAAGATTGGAGGCATTAGCACATGCCGGCGTGCTCTTGAACCGCTAACGGGATGTTCTGGAATGTCTTCAACAATAGAAGTGCGCAAGTCCGCCGGTACTGTTTGTTTACAAGGAAAGTGTTGGAAAAAAGTGCCTTTAACAGTAAAAGAGAATGCTGCAGCTGCTCGCTCCGAGGCGGAAGATTCCGATAAGATGCATCCAGCGTTGGCTATATTAAATTTTTCGTGGGCTTCTAATAAAGCAATTAGCCATACGCGGAAACGGGAGCTGCTCAAAGTGGCAATATAAATTCCTGACTTTCCGCGGGATATAATGTTACGTCCGCTTACTGTATTAAATTCCTGTTTCATTTCCCTTTGAAGATGACAGTATAGATGCAGATGCATCCCCTACATGATTCTGCAGCCAGTGGCGTCTTTCGAGAACGATCTCTACTTCCAAGCTCGTTAACTATAATATTAATAAATCCATTTATTCAAGAGGATACATATATATTAACTACAACCCTGGCCAGATTATTAATTCATCTAAAGTTTGCATGTTGATTTAATTCATTCAGAAATAAGTAATTGGTATATTAACTTCAAATATACAAAATATGTGCAACATATGCATAATTTATAACTGCCAACATGGCAGGTTATGTCGATGGCAGTAATGAAAAAAGTGTAATTACTGCTTTGATTTTGCATAAAAATATACAGGGTGACGACAAAGTATGAAACCAACAGGCTATTTTAGGTTCTGTGGATAATTAAAATGCACTTTCTGGAATTTTTTCAACTCCGTGTCAACTCTCGTTTCCGAGATATGGGCGCAATGGGAAGAGGGGTCAAAAGGCACATCATTGAAAATCTCAAAAATGCATCACACTTGTACAATTTATTGCTTCTGAGTTAAGAAGGGTGTAATAACAAACTCGGGTCTTGCAAAAAACTTCCGGATAAAAACCATATTCGTTATCGCAAAGTAAGAACAAAAGCTCCAGTTGTCTCCATTTTCCTCGTGACTGGTGATAATTTTCATTCAATTTGTTGTTTGCAATCGCAATGCCTCAGTTAAATGAACATGATGATGAAATTTTGATGGTGATTGGTTATGGAGATAGAAGGCGAAGTTATTTGGAAGTAGTTGCACTCTACAATGCAATTCATGAAGATCGTGAACCAATTGTCAGGTCAACAGTTATTAAAACATTACAACGTTTTGACGAAACCGGCGATGTTATAAATCGTCAAAAACCAGGACGTCCAAAGGTTGCTACGAGTGAGGAAAGTAGCTTGAATATCCTTTTAGATGTGTAAGAGGATCCCAAGTGTTCAGTACAACAGAGTGCTCGCACTCATCATATTAACAAAAGATCTGCTCAGAAAATTTTGAAAAAAGAGAAGTTTCATCAATACAAAATTCAGTTATTACAAGAACTAAGCGAAGATGATTCCAATCATAGAATGCAGGCTTTCACGATGATTTTGATCGCAGGATAGAATTTTGCGAAACTGCTACGAACATGATAGATAGAAACATTTTAAATTGGATTACGTTTCCGGATGAAGTGACTTTTGCCTCATTTTGCAGTCAACGTTCTTGGACATTTGAATGCGATATTTCCAGACAGATGAATTGATAAGCGCGGAGCGATATAATGTCCGGCACGTTCCCCTGATTTGACGCCGCTTGATTTTTTCCTGTGGGGGTATCTGAAAAATCGTTGGTGTGCTAATCGGCTACATAATGCAGAAGATTTAAGAGGGCGAATCAGGGCAGAAATTCAGAACTTACCTTCGAATATGCTACAAAGGACTTTTTCTCAAGGCTGCATTACTATCAGGAAGTAAATGAGGAACATTTTCAAAGGAATCATTTTTTGATTGATTTGATTAATTACACTAGACGAAAATTATCACCAGTCAAGGAAATACCTGGATTGTTTGTCTATTTTAGCGATAAAGAAAATTGTTTTCATTCTTTTCGTTTTTTGTCAGACTCACTTTACACTTTTCTCAACTCAGAAGCAATAAATTGTACAAGCGTGATATATTTTTGAAATCAGGAAAAATATCCTTTTCATGATGTGCCTTTTGAACCCCCTTTTCATTGAAAAAAATGCAACTTGCGCTCATATGTTGGAAATGAGAGTTGACACGGAGTTGAAAAAATTCCAGAAAATGCATTTTAATTACCCATAGGCCCATMCACAATTTCAGAAAAATGGGTCAAACAGGACCTGAAATGTCCTGCTGGTTCCATACTRTGTAGCGAACCTGTATATTTCTTATACCAAGTGTGGTTCTATTTATCTTGTAGTTGTGCCGCAAGTGTAAAGGGAAGAGCATATATATAATATGTTGTTTAACTTTTAACGAGAAAACACACTGCCTACCGTAGAAAATCCAACACTTATCCCATATGAGGAAAACAATTCATGTTGAAGACTCCAAAATTTGGCATCCTCTGGTCTGTTGGTCCAGTCTCACTTAGTTTATCTAAACTGTTTTCCTCACATGGGATAAGTGTTGGATTTTCTACCGTAGGCAGTGTGTTTTCCCGTTTTGTTCGCAAAAAAGGCAAAATTCCAACGATTGCAATTGTGTTAGTATTGGTCAATTGGGAAGATCATTTTTAATTAGAGGCACTGAACATGTATAACAATATGAGAAATATAAAAATACAGATACAGTTACTACAAATTTTTCGTTAGCAAATCATTTATTGTCATATAAACACACTACCACTTTAAAAATTCAAATATTTACATTTTTGTAAAAAAAATCCACAAAATCATTTTTTTAAGAACTGGAAATATACAAATTATAGCTAACGGTAATTTTACAATGATGAATAGTTTTTGTAATTTTAGTTGTCCTATTCTAAATTCTTTATTTAATCACTAAATTTACTCGTATGGTTGTGTTTTTGGCATGCAGGCCACTTTTTTTTAAGTTAAAACTACTTATTTCCAATTTGACTTTTTATTTAAATTGTTTCATGCTTTGCCAATTGCACATTTGTTAACAAAGTGGATAAAGTTGGACTTTGTGAAGTTTAATCTTTGAAAAGTTATATTACTAAGTATCTACTTCGATTAAATAGACCAGTTTATAATATACAGGGTGTCCCGCATTATGTGGACAACGTCTGGGAATCTGAAAATTGGTGCAAAAATAACACTATTTCACAGTATAACGTTTTTTAAATAACACCCGCTTACTGAGATATTGACTCTTTTGCAAAAATATCTCTTAGACCGGTTGACATAATTTCATCAAATTCTTATTTGAAGTGGAAGCCATTGTTTTTTTAAATAAATGTCTAGGGAGGAGGGGACCAACCCCCCACATTTTATCCCTTAACTTTAAAATGGTTTTTCAAATTTTCCGTGATAAATAATAAACATAGATATTTAGACAAGAATTTGTAAAAATTCTGAAATAATAATATAGGAATATTCATATAAATGAGTAAGCTGTCGTACTCACTTATACGAATATTTAATTATTATTATTTAAGGATTTTTGCAACAAACAAATGTGACAGTGACATCAAACACAGTAGTGAAAATGTGAATTGTAACATTCAACTGCAATTTTCTCGGAAACGGTCAATTTTAGCCGCTTGAACAAAGAGTATCGTTTTTTGTTTGCAAGGCCCAAAGATTAAAAAAACACATTTAAAAAGCAAGCCGATCTAAAATTAGAAATAAGAAAAATGGCACGCTTTCCATTCGGTGTGATGCAAAAGCGATGTAAACATTCTTAAAAACAAACTAAAAGAGAAGCGTGGAAACAAGTACAAGATTAAAGAAACAGTGCTAAGTACCGACATTGCATTAGAGAACAATATGAAGATTCAGATTTAGAAAACATGCTGAGAAAGCAAAATGAATTTATAGAAGATACTGATGAATTTAAGGTTATATACATACAACGATTTCCTGAAAGAAATAGATAGAATGAGGTAGCACCATGTTTCTTTAAAAGTATATTATCTAAAAAAGGTATTTTTAGACTGGAAAATACTCTTTGGGCTAAATGTTCTAACAATTTCTGTGGATATGGTTACAAAAAAAGCAAAATGTCAAAACGCCATTAAGTGTCCTAATTACTCAGAATATTATCTAAATATTCAGTGCAATAGTCAAGTAATATGGTGTCCTGAATGTATAAAAGCAAACAGAAAATACAAATTAAACCATCCCACAAACCACTCGGCCGTTGATACTGAAAACTGTGCATCTCACAACTATTATAAGAAGTTAGTAAAATCAAAGAGATTATGGGCAGTTTCCTTAGGTATCTAGATAGCTAGCTGATTAAAGCGAAAGAGTTATGGAGTATTGCAGATTGTTATTAAATCCTTGTTTCAAATAATATGTAGTAAGGTTAGTATCATTTTCATAAACACTTTGAGGAGCTGGAAACTATTATTCATGACAGTAGTAATGCCATTGACGTACTTATTATTATTCAGGAGGGCAGTGGGTCTGTAACATCCTGCTTCATTTGGAGGTTTCCCAGGCTTTAAGACAGCAATCACCTTTGTTTTCTGAAACAAACTTGGAAGAGTATGTACATGTATCAAAAATATTATAGAACAATAACAACCATTTCAAAGCATTCGGCCACAAGTTTTTCAAGAATTCTGGGTAGATACCATCAAAACCAGCAGCTTTGCGGGCTTTCAGGTCACAAATAGCTTGCTGACGTTATTCCATTGAGAACAATTGTGACAACTCTACTGAAGGTTAGCATTTTTTGCGTAATTGTCGGAGTTTTCCCTTCATCTTTTTTAATTCCTCCGTAGATATTTGAACAGAACTGGAGATATTAACCAGTCGAGAAGCTAAAACGTTAAGCGAAATTAATGATGTTTGTTTATGTGTTTCATTAACGGTTGGTTTTAATTTCTTCAGCAGGTCCCAGCTGCTACGACTGGGGTGGGTGAAGTTCATGCTCTGCATTAGAGTATTCCATTTTTTCTTCCGAAATTGATTCAGGGATTCTAGAATCCTGTCAGCCAATTCATAATTGGGATGAGCTTGATACTGTCTATACAAGGCATCAGTTTCTTTATTCCAGCAAGGGACGTGCATTTTCAAAAACCTCTTGGAATTGTTCTCTTTGCAGCAGCCTTTATTACACCGACAAATCTCTCGTAGTTTTCAGTAGTTGCCGGGACCCATCGAATATTGATGTCAATTTGAGTACTAAATCCTAGCCGGTCCCCTTTTTGAAAGTTCCATCGTGGTTTCTCAAGTGATGGCACATTTTTTATCTGTATCCCAACTACTACTAATTAGAGCGATGTTGGCTTCGTGGAAAGTCATTCAATACTTGCCCTATCACACGAAGAGGCATTAAATTAGCATCATAGGAGGAGATGCAGAGGTCTGGATTGTAGTCACGTCTCCATCTTGCCGAATGGAAGCTCTTCTTCTCATTTTTAGTGTAAACAAGATGCAGATTGTGCTCTTCCATCCAGTTCATCAGAGCAAATCCGTTGATGTCGTTACCACTGTAGCCCCATAAATTATGATGGCTCTTGAAGTCACCAATATACACACAAGGATATTCGTGGTATCTAAGGTAGTTGTTTGACCAGATAGTATTCGGAGACATAAATGCTTTAAATGGTGGTTATGATAATTTCAACACCATTTATGGTTAAGTCAAATTTCACATAAGTAGCAGACCCATTTAGAGAATCGATTAGGGTATATCCCAAGATCGTCCCTCGTCTGCGGAGATCTTTAACATCGACCACATTAGTCTCTTGAACTTTATTGTCTTGAGCAACTCTTGCAAGGTAGTCGGATTTATCCTTTGATATACCTCCTATATTTAAGTGTAGAATTCGAAGACTGGTCAATATTAATGGACCGGGAGCAACCTGTAGGTCGAGTACTGTCTTCTAAATGAAATTTCAGTTGTGCAGTATCTCGGACGAGCTCTGTCTACAGAGCTGACGTCGGCCATCAGGAAATCCAAAAGAAATCCAATAAAATCGAAACTTTTATGGAGAACTTTTAGAAAACGTCACAATGACATTATGTTGTGTGGCCACTCTTTACAGATATGTCTAAAACCAAAGTCTGAGATATATTTCATGACACGTTTGTAGGGTTTCTAGGGAAGGACATTTCGAAACAATTATGTTCCACATATAATTATTATAAAGTGTCAACAAACTATTAAATACAACATTAGTGGTCTTTTATTTTTGCCTAAAAGTATATAAAAGGTCTGTCAGTCAGGTACTTATGACATATTTTTGCGCTAAGCAGGATTTAAGTAAATAGGGAGGGAGTCGGATCCGAAAACTCGTCACAAGAAATATGAGTATCTGGATTTCTGCAACTTTAGTTTCGAATGACTAATAATATTTCTTCATCTCCATCTGGGGAGCTCCACGAGTCGCCACTGGCGCGGTCGCGTGCCTTGTTTTAGAGATCGAGTTAGGCAACCGATTTAATAAATGTAACTAAGCAACGCATGGGTGACTGCCTCTACGATGCATATAGATATAATTGAGTTAATTCGAAGTTGCATAGCGCACATCCCTTTGACAAGAGGCAAATTTTTCGCGAGCTTGACTATAAAAGTTTAATAGATGAGCAATTCGCTTTGATTCTTCATGCACGGTCGTTACACAATCACTTTTATAAAAGCTGAGCTATACGTCAGCAAAAATTTTTTAATTACTTCGGTGTGTCGCAACGGGATACTTCGCCATTTCAGAGGAGATAGCATGTTCGCAATAAGCATTCTAGCTTTCGCAACAAAATAATATATCGTTATCATTCTATTGATGGACGGGCATTTATTTATTTATTTTTAAATGCTATTTTTTCGAGAACAACAAAACCGATCGCTGTCGTTTAGAAGTTATAGACAGAGCGCCACATATTTTAAAAAGGCCCAGAACAAGTCTTGGTCTGGATTCGATGAAGGGTAGTGGGATTTTTTTCGCGAATTGCTCAACTTTAAACGGCGTGCGATAGCTCGCTTGAAAGCTTACTTTCAGTAACAGACACTTCGAAGCCTCTTGCCCACGGAAAACGGTTGAGATAAACAGAATTTGTCCTCAGTGGTTTAATACATAAAAACTTACAAAACTGTCAAATCGAATTTCGATAAATGACATTGATAGATTGTGTTTGTAGTATGACATAAACCACATCCCTTTTTACAACGTGTTCATCCGTCAACAAATTATAAGCGACTTGATGACTTGTTTTAATTGAACAACTATTTTATATCAACATTAAGGTTGCGCGATATTGAAAATTTTATATCGAACATCGGTAATAATAATAATTTTATTCCCAGCAGCCACTGCAATCGCACAAGAATAATATAATATTTAAACTGCATTACTGCTCGGGATGGAATGTGACTCAGATGATCTTCCATCAGTTCCCGGGATATGAGCTAAAAATATGCAGGTTGTTTTCTGGAGATTTCAAAAAAGAGATAGAAGAAATGTTAAATAGGGAAAGATTTGTGACCCTACTTTAATGCACCTTTTGAATTCTATAAAAATTTCATGCCCTACTAGATATTTTGACAAATTTAGCGATATTTTCTTATTCCTCTGACGTCGCTATTTTTATTTTTACATAAAAAGTGTAAATATGAAATTCTTCTAAAGAAAATAATTCTTAAAGTGAACGTCCACTTTATTTTTACAATTGTAAAGCACTTTCGGCTACATGTTAGCCATCGTCAGTACAAAAATTATTTATGAAAGGAACTAACAGTTTGACAAAGTCAATAATCAAAAACAAGCAAACTTGACTACAAACTGAAAAGCAACCCACATGCCAGTAACTCAAACGAAACATAAATTTAGATCAAACAAAGAATTTAGAATAGGACAATCGAAATTACAAGAATCATTTAGAATAGTAAAAAAATTTTTGGTTAATAATTTTATAAATCTCTAAAATTTCCAAATAATTTAATTTAGATGATTTACTACACAAATGTAATGAATTTAGATTGTCTAGCGTGGCAGTGTGTTTATTTATTAATAAATGGTTGGCTAACGAAGAATTTGTCGTTACAATATCTGTATTTTTATACTTTTCAAATTGTTTCAAATGTTCTTTACCTCTAGTTAAAAAGGATCTTCCGGTTTGTCCAATATAAACTGAATTGCAATCATTGCATGAAAAACTATAAACGCCTGAATTATTTAAAACTAAAATAAAAATTAAAAAAATACGAATTTTATCCCTTAATGCCTACTATAAAAGAGTTTGAAAAGCACTTAACCCATCACACCTATGCATAGTACTGTCAAGGACAATCAAGTAATGCTTGTTTCCAACACCTTTTCATTGAATAACTAATTCTGATTAATTCAAAGTTATTTTTTATTTTTTTGGCGTCATTATCGAACTTAGACGGCCACAAATTCATTATTTACCAACTCTTCATTGCAACAGTTTTACGATGCCTTCGTCTGCAGTTTTCAGTTCACGGTGAGAAATTTCGTCGGGATAACTGTTTTGTTGCCTTTATAACAGTACCGTCGTAACACCCCAGTTTTCAAAGATAATTCTCAAAGCATCTTAGATTACATTAGTAATCGTTTGCGTCGGATACACTTTATATACCTGTGTCACCTCATCAAAAATTTTTAAGTCTTCCCGCTTCCCCAGTTTGAGTCGTAAAAGTTTTCTTTGTGGGTAGTGGCTAGATTGGAAAACATTTTAGTTTAATTAACAAACCCTGGAAAGCTTTGAACTGAGTTAATGCTTTTAAGCTCTATGAATATATAAATTTATACGTGCACTTTCCTTCGTTGACTGAGATGTTATCGATGATGACCGGGAAATTGAAATTAAAATGTTTGCTATAGCAGGATGATAAAAATAAAAAAGAGCAACGATAACAAATGATGTAAGAGGTTTGCCAAGAGGTTTGTTCATAGTTCCTACGTCCTGGATTTGGTGAAAAAAAATTGGTAGACAGGATATGTACCAAGCGAAGAGCTATACAGGGTGTCTCATTTTCGTTGTAATTGTAGGCTATCTCAATAACTATTAATGCTAGAGGTTTGCGGTGCGGACATTACTGTATTACTTTTTTGTTCCGAGTTCAGCTGTACCGCAGCGATTTTTATATCGTCTTTTGTTTTAAAGCCATATCCAACTTTTGGAAAATGTAACATTTCTCCAGCTCTCAATTTCTCGTTTGGGTATGTAGATACAAAAAAAACTTTAAAGAAGTTTTTTATAGATATTATTATTTTGAATCCAGTGGCGTACCCCGTAATTTTTTACGGGGTCACATTTTTGAGATATAACACAATCTTGCATTTTTTTAATGGAAACCATAGTTGGCTTTGCTATGGTTGAAAAGGCCGATTTTTTCCGATTAAAAATGTATACATTGTTAGGTTTATTTTTACTAATTTTGGAATTATTCAAATTTTTTTAAATAATTTAATCATATTTTACGTTACATCCAGGAGGCTATGGAATAAGAAAATACACGATATAATTTATATTATTAAGTAAAAAGTTTAATCCTTTAAAAATAATATATATGCATATTTGAATACATACATAAGACTCCTAAGAGCTTTCATGCATTTTTATCGATAATCTAGGAGGCCACGTAACTAATGAAAATGATTGTTTATTTGGAGATAAGTACCTATGCATTGTTTATCATCAAGTATTTACATCCATTTTGACGAAAAACGTAAATTCTCATTAAATTATTACAAAAATTGGAATAATACCAAAATTAGTAAAGATAAACCTAACAATGTATACATTTCCTTAATCAGAAATATTGTTCTTTCCAACCATAGTAAAGCCAACTATGGTTTCCATTTAAAAAATGCAAGTTTATGTTATATCTCAAAAATGTGACCCCCTAAAAAAATTCTGAGTACGCCACTGGATTGAGAATAAAAATATCTATAAAAAATGTCTCTACATTTTTTTGTGTCTACATAGCCAATCGAGATATTGAGAACTGAAGAAATGTTACATTTTCAAAAGCTGGCTATGGCTTTAAAACAAAAGACTGTACAAAAATGGCGATGGTACAGCTCAACTAACAACAAAAAAGTGATACAGTAATGTCGAAACCGCAACGCTCTAGCTTTTATGGTTACCGAGATACCCTACAATTATAACGAAAATGGAACACCCTGTACATAGTGTACGGATTAAAGGAATAAGAGTAGCGATTTACTTACACTTAATGTAATGATACTTGAGTGTTATCTTCTATTTTTCATAACACTTTATTTTAATAACCTGTGCCATTCATCCCATCGTAAAGTTTCATAAATAACAATGGTGAATTTCTGTACCCTGTAGCTAATCAGACGCAAATACATATAAGTAAATATTACAGCAAATTAAATCTCACGATGAATGTACCGTGTCATAATTAATTGATGCTTGAGCCAGCATACCGTAGGCATTTCTTCCGCACCCGAATATATCGCCGGAACGGAAGGATGACTTGTGCGAATAGCAGTTGTGGAACAACTATTATTAGATGTAACTGTAAAGATATGTAATTCTTACAAGAACCAACAAAATTTAGTTACACAACGTTATGAAAACAACAAAAAAATGTTCGAAAATAACCTAGTAAAAGACACTTACACACCGGCTTTGGTTCTACGGGATCCTATCACAGCAAGACACTGAATTTCTGGATAAAATCACGCAGATATTTGCAGAGAAATTTGCAACTTTTTACACCGATAGAAATACTTCCACGAGATGCTCCAACACAATTAAATTTACACTAAAAAGGTAAAGAAAGCAGTTTTTTCACTAAACCCGAATGCAAGTCCAGGACAAGATGATGTTACAGCCCATCCACTAATCAACTGTGTAGACACAATTAGCAAAATATTACCCAAACTATTTAAGGCATCCCTGGATAATGGAAAAGTTTCAACCTTCTAGAAAAAGAATGTAGTGGTTCCATTCTTTAAAAAACAGACAAAGCAAACCTATCAAACTATAGATAGATAGCCTCACTTTCGCACTATGCAGTTATGTGAAAAAAAATATAGTCGAGGGCCTAACACAATTCCTTTTATCGAATAACATTAACCGTACTTCCAGCATGGCTTCTTACCTCGTTGACCAGTGTTACAAATATGGTGAAAAATCGGGATGTCTGGACAAGAGCAGGGGATCTGCAATTATTGATGTCGTGTACGTCGATTATGGGAAAGAATTCGATCTTGTACCGCACCATCGTCTTCTACGGAGACTTGAACGTTTCGGTATAAGAAATAATTATTGCATTGGATAGAGGACTTTCTAGGGTGTCGACTTTTCGGAGTCAGAGTCCAGGGTCACATATCGTAGCGTTACGAGGTACGGATTGGCGTACCACAGGGGTTTGTTTTAGGTCCATTACTTTTTCTGGTGTATACTAACAACCTACCACAGGTAATAAAATTAAGTATGAGCTCATTCACTGACGATACAAAAATATACGGAAATCCCACAGTTAATATTAATGAACTCCTAGAGGATCTTGCCAGGTTAGAGGAGTGGTCAGCCAACTGGATGCTGACTTCAAATTTACATGATACTCTATATTATTATATAACGATATGATCGAGCGATTATGGATAGGGCTGGGCAAAGTATCGATACGTACTCAAAGTAGCAATACCTCTGGCGGTATCGAGTATCAATACATTTAAAAGTATCGAAGTATCCAGTATTGAAAAGTATCGAAAGTAATCAAAAGTATCGAAGTATCGAAAGTATTCAAAAGTATCGAAGTATCGAAAGTCCTCAAAAGTATCAAAGTATCGAAAGTATTCAAAAATACCGAACTATCGAAAGTATTCAACAGTATCGAAGTCCAAAAGTATTAAAAAGTATCGAAATATCGAAAGTATTCATAATTATCTGACGTATGGAAGTATCGAAAGTGTTTTAAAAGTATCGAAGTATTGAAAAGTATCGCAGTCCGAAAGTATTGAAAAGTATTGAAGTATCGATAGTTAACAAAATTATAAGAAGTACTGAAAGTATAAAATATATTGAAAATATCGATACTTACTCAAAGTATCGTTACCTCTGCTGGTATCGAGTATCGTTATCACTTTGTCGTGGTATTCAAGTATTAAAAATATTCAAGGGTATTGAAAGTATCAAATGTGTTAAAAATCGAGTTTTGCACTAATTTAAAGTATGAGAAGCTTCATAGGTATTGCAGCATCCAAGGTATCGGCGTTGTTAATAGTAATGGAAATATTAAAAATTGAAACAATGCAAAGGTAGAAAAGTACGTATCAAAAGATAGAAGCGTCCAAAATATTGACAGCATCAAATATATTAAAGGTATCCAATATTGATACTTGTCTAATGTTATCGCCCAGCCCTATTCGATACTTTCGATACTTAAGGTACTTCGATACTTTTGATACTTTAGATATTTTTGATAATTTTGAGTAGTATCGATACTGCACCGGTATCGAATATCGATACCTGTCTCATGGTATGGCCCAGCCCTAGTTATGGACTATCGTGCATGTGTGTGGCGTCCAAATTTTCAAAGGGACATAGAGCGCGATGAAGAAGTGTAAAGGCGTTTCATTAGCTGGCAATAAGTCTGAGTAGCAAAAGCTATGATGATCGTCTCCCCGTTCTTCACTTAACTCGCGATTTGCTTATTGATCTTATCGCAATGTTTAAAATTACCTCAGCATATTACGGTCTACAACACAAATAACCACCTTCGAGGATACTCTAGAAAGCTCAATAGCAAGACTACGCTACTACGCAAGAAGTAAAACTACTAAAAGTAACAGAGTGCTGCATATGGAACCCTTTTGAAAACATGTTAGATGCCTTCATGTGTTCAGTTGGTGAACAATGTATTTACGTATTTCATTTCATCTGAGTGGCATCATAAATTTTTAAGTTTATGGTCCAATATTTCAACAAATAGAAGCTTTGTCCACATGATAAGTATTGAACTGCCATTTTTGCAAATCTAACATAACCTTAGTTTATATGAAGTCTTGATTGTTTTCATAACATCACATTTTTGGCGGTATATTTTCTGTACATCTTCAAGGTGATAATCAAATTCTCGTTTAATTAATAATTTTCTTGGCTACAATTAGTTTGAGAATTACTAACCACATTAAATAATAACGGGAATTCATTAAAAAAACTGATCAGGTAAGCAGGTGAAAGTTTTTATCGTCGTGGACGTACGTCGTAATGTAGTGCAACAAAATAAACTGTCTCGAATGCCACTTATGTATATTGTCAAACAAGCTTCCTTTACAATCTATACTGACGTAGATGTTATTCATACAGCACCCGTATTAGTAACAAGTAACAGTAGCATGTTATTTAGATCAGTGCAATAAACGACTAATACGTCAAACGGGCCAAACGTCAAATGTGCATCAAACTGTACGAACTAATTTACACGACAGGCACTTCGTTTGCATTAGAAGAAGAAAACCCTGAATGGCTTGAATAACCCGTTTTTAATGAACGCTTGCTATTAGCTTACCTGTTAATTATTTACATCCCGAATCGAAAGGCGAAATGCGAAATTCAGCATTATGCTATCAATTATCGAAATGAAATCCCTAAATTGGCATGCGCATGTCTATTCGTGTCAGATGTCAAATTAACAAATGAACAAAAAATGTTCATGTCGCTTCTAATGTTAACGGTGTAGGTACTAAGATATTCTCGTAATCTAAAATTAAATTGGTGTCCAACATTAGAAAGATGATCACCTAGTGGGCTAGTGTAGTTCTATCTCTCTTATTTATGTTAATTATTTGACAGTAGTAGTAGTAGTACTTAGGTAGTTTATTCTATTCTTATGTTTTGTTTAGTTTGTTCTATGTATGGAGAATTGCAATTCTAGCAAGGTATTTTATATATTATGTTTGATTGTAAATTAAATTCGTCTAGATTTTTTTTGTTGTTTAAAATCTTTATCGATTATCGTTTTTATTTATTTACCTATTAACGAGACATTTGGAGCAATTATTCATAATTAACATTTGGTTAATTTTACTAACGTTTTCATTCCAAAACAGAATTAGTCCTTTTATCGTGCCGATTTTTTGTTAGTTGATGCTTATGATGAAAATTAGAAGTCTGCTGCACTTGTATTTCTGTAACTCAAAAACATAGTTCCGATTTGGGACTATGCCACAGGATTTTAAATTTTAGTAAATAAGTAAACAAGTAATTTATGTATAATTTAACATTAATAGTAATCGTTTTAGCCTTCTATACTTATCTTGTGCGTTTGTATTTTCTGCCTCTTGGTTTTGTATAGTTTTGTTCTCCGATTTGCATTTCGTCGCCACTTTCGTCATCGCTAATGCGTTTCATAGTCAGTCCTTTCAGAAACAAGTAGTGCTACATCATCGGTTATAACCACTTGTTCTATTCCGGTGTCATTATTGTTACCTAGTAGGTTTTTGTCAAAACAGAAAAACACCCAAGGTAAACATTCGTATCTCTATTTAGGCGTCTCGAGCATGATAAATTTGTAAATAGCGTTGGAATAATAATTATTATTTTTTATTACAATTTCAACGCCGCCTAGAAAAATTTTTTATTTTTTTTGAGATACAATAAATTTCTCGAAAGCATAATATTTCTTTAAATTGCTATAACTCGTTTAATGTTGTAGGTGCAAAAAAATCTTATTAACGCTTTTGATACTTATTTTTAAGAGCAAATCAGTGGCGCGTATATGTTTTAATTGTAGCGGGCACCGATTTTCGGTTATAACTCAAATTTACATTTTATTAAATAGAAGTTGGCTTAGATATAATTTAAAAAAAATCTCTTTAAAAATACATACATGATTTGTTATGTTTATATTCAATCTCAAAGGAGTTAGTTAGTTATTTTGGTTTTTCATGAGATAAAAATATTTTTATTGTTATTTTGCACCTAGCTAGGTAGCTATGAAAGAAAGGAAATTATATCATACAACATTTATATTTATAGGAGTAAGAAACTTGTAATTACTAACTAATTACAATAATAAATATCAAAATGAGCACCTAATTTTCCTAAAAGCGGTATGGTTATGTTTTAAATTTGCCCAGACAATAAATCAAGGGCTGACAAATCTGGCGATCTCGCACGTCATTGTACTGGTCCATATGTTCCGATTCATTTGCTTAGGAATTTTTGTTTAAAAATGTTGTACTGTAGCAGAATTATATGCAGAAGTCTCGTCTTGTTGAAAATAAGTGTTACAACGTTTAATGAGTGTTACACCATCCAGCACATCTGTTAGGTTTTGATCTAGATACTGTCTGTACCTCAGACCATTTAAGCTTTTTTTTCCAAATTAAATCACACCAAATCTTCCTTGGTTTTGGGGTTCAAATTTAGGATAGATATATATAAATAGTATTTTGTCTATTAATAATTCCTGCGTTAGTTATACGTGCCTCCTCAGATTCATACCCGAAAGTAGGGTGTTTTTTTTCAGTGCTGTATGACTAACTACAAAAATTTTGACATCTTTGTGGATCTTCCGGATACAAATAATATATGCATTTGACTATATTCGGTTGATATTTGTGTTTTTCTTTCAATATGGCAATCATTTTTGTTTTAGAAACTCAAACTTGTTCTTCAGTTTCGAGCATGGCGTAGGTACCTATTTGTATTTGCAGTAACGCTAGCCAAAACGTTTATAGCGTCATTTTGGTTTCTATTTCTATTATGTGTTTTACTTTTTGGTTGTACAGAACAACCAAAGTTTGCAAGATTTTGTTTGTATCGTTTAAGTTTAAATGTTCTAGCATCCGGTTTCTGTATTCCGATATAACTGTTAGTCACATTAAGAACTACAAAATAATTTTGTTAGAATGCAGCACCCATTTAAATAAAGTCTTGCCGCTGTATTTGTATATTCTTATAACATCATATATATTTTCGTGTTTGTATAATTCGGCATACTGAACATGCTATACCTCAAACCTTGATTGTATTTGAGATTAAACAGGGAATATTTTGTTTCGTGGCTAGCTAGACGCAAAGGAACAATCAAAAATATTTAAAAAACCGAAATAATTCCGTTGAGATTCAAAGTAAACATAAAAAACTAAGTACCGTTTTAAACCAAAAAAAAGCGTTTAAACTATGACTTCTATTTTAATAAATGCAAATTTGTATTATAACTCAAAATCGGCACCCGCTACAATATACAAGCCACTGATTTGGCCTTAAAATATGTATCAAAAGTGTTAATAACATGTTTTTGTATTCACAACATTAAACGAGTTATAGCGATTTGAAAAATGTGTATATTTTTGAGAAATCGGTTGTATCTAAAAAAAAGACAGCATTGAAATCGCAATGAAAAGATAGTAATGTCCAAATCGCAAGTCTCTATCTTTAGTGGTTACCTAAATACCCTGTAGAATCATCGAATTCAGAACAAGCTGTACTTACCACGAGGAGAAATGATACCATGTCTGCAAAACAAATTTGAGAACATATGTATTTTATAATTAATAGGCATGAGAAAAGCAATAGTACTGTCACAGTAAATTTCCAAATAGCATGCTGCTTAAAGACGTAAGTGTCGTTTTACCTTCAGTATTGGAGTTACGAATGACTCGTACCTATTCTACTACCATGTGATAAAACAGAACTGAATTTAGAAGGAAAAAACCTCCAGTCCATTCTGAATAAGATGGAGTTAGGACTGTTTACCTCTAAGGTACAGATTTAAATGTCTCATTTTACACGCCTTTGCACAAAACAGAATAAAATCAATTAGGTAGGAACTTGAAAATTAAATTTCAAGCAATTTTATGACAATAAAAGAGGTGTGATCTGAGCAAATAGACAAAAAAAATCGATGTTTTGGTGCATCGAAGTTTTTGATGTGATGTACACGCTTTCGATAATGTTCCTAAGTGTACTATTTCTATTTAAGGTCTTAGGGCGCAGCCACGTGATACTGGTCACCTTTTTCGGAATTTTAACAAATACAGAATGTGATGCAAGTGTATTTAGGTTGTGAAATAACGAAAGTGATACTTCGTATAAGTCAGTTTTTACGATTCACAAAACGTCGAAAGGAAAGTTGGTCTACTTAATTTTTCTCGGTAAATGAGAATTCTAATTCCAAGGCTCCGGCGTTACGATAGCGCGGCGGCGTTGCCATATAAGAATTCAAAAAATCTCGAAGTCCGAAAAAAAAATGGCGATTACACAGTTGGCGGTGACGCAACCGGGAGGCATTTGAGTGGAGCACTGGCCTAATGGCTGTATCAACCGGTCAAATGACGAGAGAGTGTGCGAGTGCTGGCGCGCTGTGGTGAGAGTGTTAGTTACAATGAAAACTGACGGTCAAGTTCACATAGACGAGTCTCCTCTCGCTCGATTACCAGCGAATTGGGTTAAATATCTCGTCGGAATGCCACGTTATGTACCGGCCAATCTGCGGGCCCCGGAAGCCGAAAATCGCCATCGAACCCCGCTGACATGGAAAAACCAGAATCGCCGAGCTTTTTTTCTATTACCTTTGACGGTGCGCATTTTGGCCAGCC
The DNA here is from genome assembly GCA_025024175.1 of Rhyzopertha dominica. NCBI lineage: Eukaryota > Metazoa > Arthropoda > Insecta > Coleoptera > Bostrichidae > Rhyzopertha > Rhyzopertha dominica. The sequence continues at coordinate 9,423,173 of QCXZ01000086.1, read as the reverse complement.
AGGGGTCATCCATGTGCTAATGACCCCAACACGAAAATTTACGTCCGGGTTTATGATTTCAGCAAACACGAGAAAAATCTCGGCGCTTTTAGGCGCGCCACAATATTTGGAATGCCTGAATTATGTTAGCAGAACCGAGAATTCACATAGCAACCTATATACACGGACCAAAGGCGACCCCCACACGATTTAAAAACGAAAGGAATGTAATTTCGCTGTGTACAATCGGACCGCAGAAAACGCCCTGCTGAAAATTTGCAGATTCGCTTTATATTTATGTTAAATGTGCTATATATCACGTCACTAACAGAAATTAAATATCGGATTATGGATATATTCGTTTACAGAGAGCGTAAGTCGGAATTACTCCCTTACGGGATATCTCCATCAATACACGTTGCAGAAGAAAGGCAAATTAAGCTTTCATGAGCTCATTTTTTAAGCAGTTTTCTATGGTGCAGTCACAAATTTTGGGCAATCAATATTAATATTAATAAACATGTTCATAACCATTATTCTCTAGAATGCAATTCAAATATTTTTTTATTTTTACGATGCAATTTTGCATTTTGTTTTTTTTTTCGAATAGAACTTGTAATTATTGCTGCGCCTATTAAATACAGAATTTTTGTCTAACTAACCGGCTACATATCACGTTTAGTACTTGGATATACTTGATAGAAGCAATTTAAGTAGAAAATGGTCAATATTAAAAACAAAATCCAAATTTCTGTAAAGACACAACATGATATACACCGTTTTAGTTATAAAAAGTACCCTGTTTAAAGAGCACATACAACTATAAGTTCCTCAAACAACTGGAAAAAATAAAAAATATCTGAAGATGTGTTGCTAGTTTTCCCGTGTATTTAAAAATACGCAAGGTATTTAACATTCTAGACTGTATCAAAATCAAGTAATTCTTGATTACTAAAAAGGAAGGCACGATAGCCAATTTGTTTCTAAACTATTGTAAGTTTCGTAGAAATAAGCTCATTACTACCTAATTACTTTTCTTCCGTAATATACAGGGGACTGCAAATTACTAGGTCATCCCGTTAACACTAGATTCTTGTATCCAAAATATGACGATTTTGTTATTGGTAAATTTCTGAAAAACGCTTCATTTAAAAAGTGCAGGTATCGAGCTGAAATTTAGTACGAGTTTGTAGTATTTACACCTAAGTGTACCCCTATATTATTGTTATTATGACTAATAGATGTTTTTTCCAAACCTACTTAAAAATCTTGTTAACTATTGGTTTTGAGCATTAAAGACGCATAGACGACAAAAATGTTTAAAAATAAATAATTTGAGCTCCAATATGGCAATAATCTGGCGTCACATGCTACAGTGGAAAATATCGTATCAATAATATTAACATTTATTTACAACGAGAAGAAAATAATTATTTATTACTAATAGACAAAGTGGAAAGTTTCACAAAACGGCGTTTATCTCTAAATATAAGCATTTTGTCTAAAAATTATAGGAGACTAAAAAAACTGACAATGAAGTTTTGTACTAGAAAAAAATCCGCTGGTCTCATGGGCCTACGCCAAAAAAAGTTGGGGGGGGGGGGGGGGTTAGAGGATTACAAACCCGCGGATATTCATTTGTTTTTATAGTAATGTTAACAATAATTTAGCGGTATACTTAGGTATAAATACTACAAACTTGTACCAAATTTCACCTCGATACCTCCAAAACTGTGGATTTTAACGTAAAAAAAACGATTTTTAAATTTCAAATTTGACACCTTGAATTTTGTAAGTGAATCATTTTTCAGAAATTTACCAATAACAAAATCGTCATATTTTGGCCCAAGAATCTAGGGTTAACGCGATGACCTACTAATTTGCAACACCCTGTATATTAATGGAGATACCCCATTCGGACAAAAAAATACATTAATATTTGGTAATTGCAAAATTAAAGGGAAGAAATTAAAGAGATTAGCCATAGCGGAAAACGAAAACAGAAGTAACGATCACGGTGTGCAGATTAGCAGACAAATATAAGGAAACGACTGAAAAGGATTTTGAGATCAAAAACGAACATAATTGAAGAATTAAATGGCAGATATTTAAAGAGACACACACGGCAAGAGAGACACGTGGATCAATTTTAATTTTAATAGACAAAATAAATAAAAAACTATTTGGTGAAAGCATTATGTTAAGAGCAAGTTAAAATGAAAATGAAACAGAGACATGAAAGAAAGACCTGGCAAATGGAGCTACTAGTAATGAAGGAATTGGTTAAGGAGGCAAAATTTTGAACAAATACGAGGGAAAATAGCCAGTACGTTATGTACAAAGGGTCAAATTCAGAAGTATTTGAAACAAAATGTTGTTGTTCGTGTATATAATTAATTTCCTTTCGGAGGTTGTTAAATATTCCCAAACCAAACTATTTGCAGATGACTAAATTTATAAAGAAATTAACACTATATGAGGCTGTATCTTTGCTTCAAAAGGATTTGGACAGCGTAGACCGCTGGCAGGTGTGATAGCTGCTTAAAAATGAACATCGAGAAATGCTTCTCAGTATCTTATAGTAATAAAAAATATATATAATTGTATTATTTGTATAATATTAATGGCTATAATCTAAAACTAAAAAATGAGGCTAAAGATTTGGGGGTTATATTTGATAGGATCTGGTCATTTATTGGCCATATTCGAAGTATTGTAGGTGGAGCATACACAGAAATTTAGGATTTGTAATTAGAAATTCATGTAATTTTCTAGATATTGGCAGTTTTGTGGTAGTATATAGTACGTTTATGAAAAGTGTATTAGATTACAACTCAATAATGTGGTCGCCTTGTTATATTGACGAAATTGAAAGAAAGCAAAGAAAATTCTTGAGATTTCTGTATTTTAAATTACATCGAGTGTATCCTTTCGATATTTCTTATGCTTCATTAGTAAGTCAATTTGCAACTTTCAGTATTCTGAATCTGTGTGAAAGGCATGTGATATTATATTTTTCCAATTCCTAGTGTAAAGCCCATTAGACTTCTTGTAGAGCTTCTGCGAAACCACATTATTGCGGAGCAATGAAAACTCTTTTTGGTGAAGTGTCCCATTAATCCAATGCACAGCATAGCTTCGACTGAATTTTCAAAAGTGGGATGTAATGATCTATTTTCCATGGGTTATTGTCAAAAAACCTTAGCAGTATTATCAATTAAAAAGTTTACGTACATGCAATAGTATACCAGTATACATGTTACAAAATGGTATTCATTTAATTTTTTGCCGTCTGCTTCGTGCAACCAGCTTAGCTTATTCGGCCATGGACAAAACTGAACTTTACGTCTTATATCATTCCAGATCAGCAAATTAGCAGAAGAATTTGGTTAACTCAAAATTGACTTAAATTAAGCTTAAAAAACTAATGACGCGGAAAGGACCATGAACGCTTTAGCCAGAAAGCGCCTCCAATAAAAAAATTGTGGGCAAAACCAAAACATCCAATGGCTGAGATGATCTACTTTCTACCGATCCTGTCACACTCCCCTTGATACGATAATTTAATCTTGAAGAGTAATTCAAAATATCTCCCTTGACCAAACCTGACTCTTACCATAGTGACACACTGATATCGGCGAAAATCAAAGCTAAAAGACTGGTTGTGATATAAAAGACTCAGCTGCATTTTTCAGTAGCGGGATTGGTTATCCGTGAGAGAGCGCATGTAGGACCGCCTCCATGCATTTCTACTTATTTTTCTCATAGCCGGGAAAAGATTGGTGTGAGCAAACCCGATTCCCACATAACCAGTAGGCTAAAAACATCCACTACAATAAAAAACAATTAGCCTGTTTCGGCATTTCGTTGATAAGTATCAGAATATACAAGCACTGAATTTATTTCATTTGGTTGGCAATATACAATATAAGATATATAACGGGCGTTCATAGAAAGATGAGTAATGATTTTCGTAGTCGCAGTGCTGGTGTGCCACCTGTGTTGATTGTCAAGCAAATTTCATTTGCAATTTTCACTGATATTGTGATTCTCTATAGTGTACTCCGTAGTATTTTTCTGAATCAACGGTGCCTGAATTAGTTACAAGTAACAGTAATAGGGTATTATTTTCGCAGTCAGTCGATTACGTCGATCGAGCTAAACGTCAAATGTTCGTCAAATTATAGCAACTAATTTACACGGCAGGATATACGTTCGTGTTAAAGGAAACCATCGCTAGCTTGACCCGTTTTTTATGAACGCTCGTTATTTTTCTAATTAAATAATGCTCTAGAGAGAAGAAGAATGCCAAGCTTAGTAAACTTTATTTTGCTACGACAGACAGTTCCACATGTTTGAAGGCGGCCGACGATTTGTATATACATATTCAAGCCCGCTTACAGGGAATTGTCACGATCCCAAGAAAAATCGCACGCCCACTGCAGATATTCAGGCGCAGCTAATCTGTTTAGCTCTTCCTCGATCGTGAACTTGGCTAGATGAAATTATACATAGAAGTAGCCGGTCTCACGGTCGTACCCGGTAAATAAAATAACCATCCGTCATGGATGGTAGGAAGCCACGGGTGATTAGATCAATTTCATTCTTTTTTTTATTTTATTACACGCGACGTCTCCGATGCCTCTCCCAGATGCATAATTCCAATTTGAACTCTGGTGCTAAGATGGCTGCACAAACCGGATATGCCAGGTCGCGGTCAAGTGAAAGGATCTGTATGAAATTTTGCTGTTATGATGTTATATAACACGTCAACTAGGAATCCTAACGCACTCGGCGCTTCCACGATGGATAAACTGCACATGAAAGCAAACCCCACAATCATCGTCGAATATCGGCATTCATCTTTAAGAATAACAATAAACGATGATAGTCGACCATTTCCTGTCCACTACGTTAAGGAATTAGTAATTCACAGCATAACATTTGAATTTAAATAAATATGTAAACAAGTATTTCTGAGTAGTTTGTAATTTGGTGTGGACATCCTTAACTTAACAATCTCATACCTCATCTACCTGTATTTGAACTCCATACAACTGATAAGGTATCAATGAGGCATACTTACTCCAGTTTAGATACTATTATATCAGTAAGATCCGCAAATCAGTAAATTCGACCGTTGATTTGCCACCAAATCTCAGAATACGCTCGAATAAATCATTTTATCTATCACACCCACGACGTTAATAAACTGGGGAGCATAACTATAGCCCCATCCTAAATTATAAGTTTTTCTTCGTCCAATGCAAACGTAAATTAATGTAACTAATAAGAGGGATAAAAGAAACGAAAATAATAAGAAGTAGACTATTCAGAGTCATTTATTAACAGTTCCCGTATAGCCCCATCTAAATTTCACACAGAATTGAACAAATTTTAACAAACATTCGTGAATTAATAATTCTTCCTACTTAACACAAAAATTCTGGAACTCATGCTTCCAACCAAATTATTTAATATTCTTGATTCCATCAAATTGGCCCAGACCTCTTCTAACGAATTTTTGAGTTCATTTATGGTGGCATACTGTCGGTAATCGGCATATACCCGCCAAACTAAGATACCCCAAAGCATGGGCGTACCCAGCTTTTGGTCTAAGGGGAGGCAAAGCAGGAATTTGCCTTACAGAATAATTCAACATAAATAAAAATGAGCCTTTATCGGATTTTGTACCTAAGTAATTAACGAAGTATTTATTTTATGAACAATGTTCGTTGATTTTCTGCAAGGTGACTTAAAACATCTTCTGTGAAGACCCAAGTTTCTTATGTTTTTCAAATATACTGATCTTCAAAAACTCGTTTATTCCTAATTCAATTATTGATGATCTCAATTTGGCGATATCTAGCGCATTCAGTTGCATGTCTATCACGTTTAACAAAAGATGAGTAGATACATTTAATTTGGACGAATAAAGATCCGTGATCCACATAATCTATAGTAATGTCAAACGAAGTACTAAAGAGATATAAATTTCGCCTTAAGCATCTACTAACAGAACCACGTTTTATGATTTGCAATTTGCACATATCATATATATATATGTATATATATTATCGAAAACCTATCTACCTCTAAAGGTGTAAGGTATACACTTAATATATTTATCCTATCCTATCTTATACCACTATGAGTCCTAATTTAAATTAATCGCACACCTTGCAACAACTACAACCAAACCGAAACTTAACTACAATTCATTTATATATAAAAATATCCTCCAATTAACTATTAAACACAACATACATATTAGCAAAATAACTTAAAGCACCCATATTATTAATTATTATGTACAAACTTTGCCCATTCTTTTTTAGCCCCAGCCAAAATTTTTGCTTCACGCCATGTTTTTCCCTTCTCCTATATAATATTTGCCACACTACTATTCCACGTTTCCTGAGGTCTGCCTCTCTTCCTCCTACACACTATTTTTGCGTCCCACACTTGTTTCACTTGTCTGTCGCTTTGCATTCTAAATAAGTGTCCCAACCACTGAAGCTTTTTCTTTTTTACACTGTCTAGAATCAATTGCACATTTAGCTCGCGTCTTATCTCTTCACTTTTGATTTTGTCCATGATCGTAACACCCTTTACTTTTCTTAAAAACTTCATTTGTGTCGCTTGTACTTTGCTTTTAAACTTGTTAGACAGCACCCATGATTCGCACCCGAACATTAACGTAGGTTCATATATTGTTCTGTACACAGTAAGTTTTGTTGCTCTTGAAATTTCCTTTTTGTACAAAAATTTGTTATTTAATGCATGATATAATTTAACCGTGTTTTCTATTCGATGGTTAATTTCCATTTCGCTGTACCCATTCTGTTGGATTATGACTCCCAGATACTTGAATTCGCTCACTTGTTGCAAAGGTGTGTTATCAATTGAAATGTCGATAGCTTTCTCACCTTGTGACACTACCATTACTTTTGATTTTGTTAAATTGATCCTCATTTTGTATTTATCCAACACACCCTTCCAAATATTTAAATTATGTTTCAACTCATTCTCCCCTGGAGCAAATATCACCAAATCACATATCACATATCAAATATTCATTAATTAACCGATGCACTTTTTAGGTTCAACTTTTTGCATTAGAAGCGTCAGAAATTTAAGTTCGGAGTGAATAGGTAGCTAGTATACATAAAAAATTATCAAATCTGAGAATGAGAAAACAACCTGGCCGTAAAACAGTACCTAAGACTGTAATGATTTAAGCTGCTGGTTTAGCTAATCTTAGTTGAACTCAAAAATACAAGTTATAAGTCCCAGCATTATGCGTCAGCTGGCCAAACTCCACCAATCAGCATTAAATTGATGGTCGTTTTATCTCAAACAATTTTTACTCATACATTCTAATTTTACTCAAATTGCTGCATAATTCTAAAACCACCATTTGTTATTGTTCTCAAGCTGCAAAAATCCTTTCGTGTGTTATATTCATCTTGCTGGCTGTCATTGATTTGCAAAATATGGCTCAATATCGCCAAAAACGCGTGTTAAATTTTTTACGCAATTTGCTTCACTATACTGAAATCTGCAGGGATTTACAATTAAACGCACAGTATAAATTATTACAAATGTAGGTATTCCTTTATGATCAATTAATCTTATGATGGCAATGTAAGTTATACTTCGATTGTTACTTCTGCGGCAGTTTTTATGTGACATAAAAGTAATTTATGGTTTTAACTTTAATCATAAATGCATAGTTTATAAGTTTAAAGCGCCTAATATCTTCAAATGAAACTGAATATGAGCACATCGATAATACTCCATTAAAGTTGGATATTAGCAAATTTTGGATTAAAAACCGTTATCGTATTGATCTGATATTTTAAATAGACCAAATTTGAGTATTTCTTTTTGCTCTTTTGCTAAAATAATGATCAGGGCATAAAAGGAAAATAGCGCTTTTGAGTAGATTATATAAATGCTAGATAATAACCAGACACCGCAACACATCATTAAAATGATAGCATATTACATCTCAATGTTCGACGACGATTTTGTACATATTATGAGTAGGTACTGTGTAAAATATGAATTAGATAGTTGCATAAAAAAACCGCTGCAAATTGAATCAATACTTCCACATCCAATTGTCAAAATGACATTTATGTTTCTATTTTTATACTATACGATTAGTAATCAGATTTTGAGCATTTTTTCTCTCTACGCATTTTTTCTAAGACAAACAGTCCTCGTGATATTAGCAAAAGTATATAAATTTTTAAAATCGTTTTTTTCCTAATAACTCGAGAATTATTCACTTAACAAAAAAATTACAAGAGTGCTTTCTGATCAGAAATTTGGTTTTATATATAATACCAAAATTAAAAAAAAATCGTACGAGCAGGGTCCAAAATAGGTTTTTTGGAAATATTTCGAAAATGTCAAAATTTTGGATAAATTTTCTAAGACACTTTTTGTGAGAAATTTTATTTCCTATCTGATGGTATTTTCATTTTTTGAATATATTAAATATATTCGGAGATATTTAGGAAAAACCGTTATCTTTAAGTGACGCTTTTTTGCTAATATCTTCTATACAGTTTGCTGCACCGAAAATTTATAAGAACGATTAATACTCGCAGTTATACTACTAATCACATACTAAAACGAAAAAAAATTAAAAAATAAAAATTTGCAAAAAGGGTAGTTACCCCCCAATTTCGCCCCCTTCCCGATACCCTACTTACCCCACAAACAATAGGTCGCTTTGGGTAGTTGAGATTTATACGTTTGCCAAATTTCAACTTCATATATTAATTCTTTCGAAAGTTATCGTGTCCACAAACAATACCACAGGCACACAGACACACGGACACACAGACAAGAACTTTTTTTGCTTAAAGACAAGAAATTTGTTTGCTAAAATTTTGTTATTTTACGTTTTCGACCATTTTAAAGCGAATGAGAAAATAAAAATTTTTTGAAAATTTTTTCGCGATCCGTTGGATGTGGAAGTAATTATGCATGGCATAATGTTTTTTTTATTGTGCACAAACTCAGAGATCCAGTTTACTGAAACTCTATTATATAAACTTGAAGCAAACCAGGAAGTGTTGTAAAACATATCTGGGCTAAATTTAATCTAGGTATCTCATTTTATCTCTATTTGCAGAATTTTCAATCTTAACAACATGTTAAGAAGAGTTGTAGGAGCACAGATTCTTCAGAAAACGTTTATGAGACATGTTTTCATCAAACTATGTGCACGATAAATAAAAGTAGTTTAAAATTGACTTCTATGTGGTATATGTCTTAGAAAAATGTTATTTTTGTTTAGATATTGCCAAGGTAGATTCCACTTTGGCTCCAGACTTTCTGCTGTAAAATTAAAAAAATGATGAAACAGCCAATAAAGTTCTGCAGCTTATAGCTTCTCATCATAAGATAATGAACAAAAATCATGTTATGCAAGCACTAAAAATGTTATTTGTACCATAAAAAGGAGTCAAGTAAGTATACTTTTTATTTATTTTGGATTATTAATTCTCAATTGTGTTATATAAAACCTCCCTAGTAGCGAATGTAAAACAAAAATATTTTTAGCTTTATATTTAGAACATATTAGTGGTGCCGCCTTTTTTATTATACATAAATATTTAACCTATTACAAATGAAATATATTTGTGTAATCATTTTTTCAAAATAATTATATACTTAGTTGCAATATAAATAAACCAATAAAAATAATCGAGTCGGATTGTGAGGATTAATTGTATCATAACAAAGCACAATTCAATTTCAAATTTCAACCTATATATCCAAATATTTCAGTGATTACACACAAAAACGGATGCACTTATATTGGATGAAGTCACAATATGTAACGATTTCGAATAATATTAACAAGTTAAAGATTATAATAGGCGGATTCTTGTTAAAACTTACTAGWGGTATAAAAMTAGAACTTGTAAAGCCATTTCTACTCTTCTCCAGTTAATTACTTTTATTCATAGTATGCAAATCAGCCGAAATAACAGTTGAAATGGAATTCATGTTAAATCCGAACAAGGAAGCTTATAAGGCAGTCACTGTTAAATGAAATTAACATTAAAGAGCGAGTGACCCGTTGGTATTTAAGTTTGTTAAAGAACATCTTAATAACAGAATGTCCCGTTTATTTATTCCTGCTTAGTACTAGGAGATTGGATACCTACAATGTAAATATTAAAATTAAGTCTTTTAAAATTACTCAACATTAAAAGGCTTTACTCGTTTTAATTAATATAAGGGCGTGAAATAACACAGCCTGGCAGTCACAAAAATTAATATCTGTATAATACTAAGTTTCTGCTTCTTAATTGGTTAATTATTTGCTAAGCAACTTACTTAAAGGGCAATCAGTCATCTCTCAGACAGATAAAATCTGATGGGATAGGAGCAATTCGTTTCATTCGTGTCATAATATCGAAAAGGTGGGTTCTTAAGTGAATATGAAACAAGTGCTCTTCAGTTTGAGCGTATTCCTTGAAATGTTCAAGAATTAGTAAAACTCCTTTAATTTTCGTTTATCATTTTTAAAATTCTACCAAATTATGCATGCAGTATCCAAAAGTGATAATAATTACATTATTACTACAATTTGTTTTGTTAAATGAATCCCTCATGTAATATATAGTGTTAGAATTTAGTTTTCTTGACTTAAAATTTTTTTATTCTATTGATTTGGTTGTAACGACACATATGATAAAATTTTGTTGAACAAAAATTATAAAAATATAATATTTGTGAACCAAAACATATCAACTTTAAAAATTGAAAAATTATACATTTCTCAAAGTCGATTGTATAATATTTTTGTCTTTTTCAAAAATTATACTTTAAGTTAAATCTACTATATTTATTAAAAGATAAAGCACTTTCAGCTAATAAATAGCCATGGTCAGTACCATAATAATATAACAAAGAAAAAGGAAACTTTTACGGTTATTTTAACAATGTTAAAAAATATAAAAACCTGACCTGACCTGACCACGAACCAAAAAGCAACCTATATGCCAGTAACATAAACGTAATATTCATTTAGATAGAATTGGACAAACGAAATTACAAAGATCGTTAAATTCTGGTACCGTTACGTAATGTGTCTTTTTACAGGTAATTCACATGATCTAAATAATTTTCTTACTTTTATAAACCCCTTACATGCTTCTATAAATTAGAGTTATGAAACAGAAATTAATAATCAAATGTCCTTTTTAGATTTATTAATTTTACGTGACGAATCTTCTTCTTACCTTTCTATCGAAATTTTTAGAAAATCCACTTGTACAGACAATGTTATTTTTTATTTCTCTTTACACCCTTATTTACATAAAATGTAAATGTAAATGTTTTTAACCGTCTTTTTCAAATACCTATCATTAAATGCTGGGTAGAACTGGGTATAATTCTCCAAATTACTTTCAATAATGATTAGCACTTAATAGAAAAGCTCTGCTCTAAATATTTGACAAAATTTAGATATTCTTTCAGTACCTCTTATTTTAATGAAAAAGGTAAGGTTTTGTTTCCTCCAAAGTTTGCTGGTCAAGTCTCAGTTAGCCTGTTTAAAATATTTTCTTCTCCTGGATTATATATTGCTTTTTCTACCGTAGGCAGTGTGTTTTCTCGTTTTGCCCATAATAAAGACCAAATTTCAGTTTTAAATAATTCATGCGTTTATGGTTTTTAATGCAATGATTGCAATTCAGTTTATGTTGGACAAACGGGGAGATCTTTTTTAATTAGAGGTAAGGAACATTTAAAACAAGTATCTATAAAAATATAGATACTGTAACAACAAATTCTTCGTTATCTAACCATTTATTGTCAAATAAACACATTACAACGCTATAAAATTTAAATTCATTGCAATTGTGCAATAAATGATCATGATCAAAATTAAATTATTTTGGAATTTTGGAAATTTTACTATTCTAAACGATTTTTGTAATTTCAATTGGCTAGTCGTTCTAAATTATTTAATTGATTTGAATTAATATTATATCTGTCTTTTTGGTTTGGGGACAAGTTTTGCTTGTTTCTATATTTTTGAACCTGTCAAAATAATTGTAAGATATTATTCTGGTACTCACGATAGCTATTTATTAGCTGAAAGCGTTTTACCTTTTAATGAACAAAGTAGATTTAACTTAAAGTATAATTTTTGAAAAAGAGTGACTTGGTATCTGCTGATCACAATCTGCTAACTAACGCAGATTCTTCAATTTCGACTGTTCTCGGATTTCAATCAATTATGTTAATAAATTAGGTGTGGTTAAAACTTTTCTTTTGATAGTTGGTACTTAACCACCTCAAACATATCTACATTTCATGATGACGATACCTTTCACTATGCGATTTTGTATTGTAGTAGAGGGTGAAGGATTTAATAATTTTGAAAAACTTGAGAAAGATGAAGTGCGAGAGGTCATAAAATATTTTCATATCAAAGATTTATTAACATAAATCAAAGAATAGTAACACTCCAGAGTGGGCAATTAATCTTCTTCACACGCAAGATGGAGAAAACCAAAACTGGCTACCACTAAAAAAAATCATAAGAAAAGTACACCAAATAGTGTTGGGTGTTCAAAGATTGAAATTAATCGAAACTGCTGAGATAGTGAGGATTTCTAAAGACCGTCTACGGGGTGTCCCATTTCCGTTGTAATTGTAGGGTATCTCGGTAACTATTAATGCTGTAGACGGTTGTGGTTTCGACATTACTGTATTACATTTTTGTTGTAAGTTGAGCTATACCATCGCCATTTTTGTATCGTCTTTTGTTTTAAAGCTATAGCCAACTTTTTTTGCTGCAAACGCTCTATGTAACCTCCACAAGCCGTTAAATAAATATTGGAGAAATATTGTTAATAACTGACGTTTACTATATCAGAAAGGTATCGCAACTGGTGACCAAAGACAAACTTTCACGGTTACTGGCCAAATTACATACTTGTATCTATCTACAAGGCGACTACACTTCAAAAAATATGAAATCTGCTTTGAAAAATGTGGTATTTATCCACTCAACGTGGAAGGAACAGATTAACAAGCTGCAGACAAATACCATTTAGCAAGTATTTCTACCGCTGTACATCAGCTAACTAACTAAACAGATGTCCTTGTAGGAAAAGTTTTTCTGTTAGTAACATATGAGAATGCTCGCACAGTAAAGAAAACGTTCTTCAAATGAGACTGTGGGTACTTTTAACTTTTACACTTACACTTTTAAAAGAAACTAAGTGACGATGAAAGCGACGACCAAATAGAACCCGAAACAAATAGGAATCCTACTGCAAATAAGATAAGAAAAGACAGCTGAGTTGATCGATTTTATATAGTGAAAATTCCAGGTAAATATGTGATACAATATTATGTTGTGCAGTTGATGAACCGCGATGAAAATGCTGTCAACAAATATCGAATATAAATTTCTATGGCTAGTTGTCCTAATGTGGGAACCATCTCACAACAAAAGTTGTAAAGGAACTTTCAGATGGAATAGCGAGAGACGTAAAGGACTAGTTTTCAACGAAATATATTTATTTGATATTTCTTACCCGTTTTCACCCAGTTACCTTTATTTTAGAAGACTTTGTCGTTTAATTAAAAAAAAACATTTATTTTTATTTTGTTTTAAAAAAATTGTTATTTAAAGTTGTTATTTTACATAGCGTTTCATTAATAACATTTTAAGTAGTAGGTAGTTATGGAATGGTAGTGCCTAATAAGTAAAAAAAAAAACACAAAAACGACGAAAATCAGAACAACTTCCAAGCTAGTTGTTGTAAGATATCTAAGAAAATAAATAAGATATAACAGGTGTTATTTTAAGTGTTTATATTTATTAAAAGTATTTAATAATTCCTCGTGTTTATGGAAATATATCGATAAAATTGCGTCATCAACTATTTACTCGTAACTAAGGAAGGAGTATCAAAGCTAAGCGATCTTAAATATAAATCAATCAAATCATCCATTACATACTGCGTAGGAATAGGTGATATTTTACTACGCGTAGGTGTACCACAAGCCTGTTCGTAAGTTACGTTTACAAATATGAAAGTTATGTTATAAAAAAAGGTTATTTCAATAAATTTAATTTCTCGCGACGTTTGGTGTATTTCGTGTATTGTAAGTGACCTTGTTTTTATGTAGATAGCTGATAACGGAATTAAATTTGTTTTGTATGGATCTATTTGGGTCACAATTCAAAACGGCCTAAACTTGGTTATCTATTAATAATTCCAAAGACTTCTTAACGTATATTCTCTTATCAACTGCAAGTGACATTTACCTTTAGCCAACATTATTATTAGTATATTTGGATTATATTTCAATAATCTATTAGTTCTAGTTATTCGTTCATAAATCCAATTTGAAATAATATTATGGTTTTTATGTAAGAAATTGTTAGTAATTATATTCAGTATAAATTTGCTTTTATCAGGCAGATAGCCACATCAGGGAAACATATTCTATCTGTTCCAACAGTGATTAGGGTGTAGGGCAGAACACAGCCAGTAATGTGCCCTAATGCTTTGGGGAGGCACCCCATAATAATTTCATTACCTGGGCGGCACATTTATACAAAAAGCCCTGTATCCATCATGAGGACCAGACCGGACAAAAAGGTATGGATTAACTCGGTGGTCAGTCGGAACAGGTACTTAACTGCACCGAAAAACGTGTAGGTACGCTTAATAACTGGAAGTACAATGGTAATTCGATGAAAATATGACAAAAAGATGTCTGGCTCCACAATTGCGCTCTGCGCAATGATACTGGTTTTGCTGGGCATCAATATTAAAGCACCTTCGGTTTTTGTTTGGCCGATCAAGAAACAATAATAACAGATGCCTTACGGCCGTACGTTCAAGAAACTATGCCACCGCGAAAGTGAACAATGATAAGTTTGTCTATGCTTCCCGTGGGTGTCCGTCTGAAAATACCGGCGAGGCTGAAACTCGTTCCTTAATACAATTAAATGGACATCAACGGCCAGAGGTGTGTGTATGTACACGATTTTTTAGTCCCGCGTTTTGTGAACTTGATGCTTGGTCAACACAAACAGTAGTCGGCCGTGACGAGAACCTTGCGAGGCTTCGCCCCCGCTTTTGTTTTAACCAAAGATCATAAATTATGCAATTACAGTGTTTAAGGGAGGATACGATGCGAACTATACAACGCGGCACAGTTCCGTGGTTTTTTCTCGGTATCGTACACGTAAAAACCGGCAAATAAATAAAGAATAACACCCACAACGATTCCAATTTGAATGTAGAGCAAAATTATGCGTCACTTCCTGCAATACGATACCTGCAATTGTTTGTATGTAGCTGCACGTGATCGATTATGAAATTTATTATGAATTGAAAGTTGTAAATTAGGATATCATCTATTCTAGCAATATGAACATCCGAGAAGTTCACAAACTTCTCAGTTTAAGTGTGTTTGATATCTCTAAAAAGATTTCATGGATATATAGCATTCTTTTAACTATTTTTTTTCTACAGGTTCCTCTAATCAACGCAAATAATAATATATTTACCGGTACAAAATTTACATTTTATCAAAATGAATCGTATGTAAGTATTCGTTTAGTGACGAAACCCTATTTTTATTGTCAAACTTATTTTTACCTGTTTGATAGATATATACTGATTTTAAGATTTAATTGGTTTTTTTGCAGATGGATATATTTACGATAAAGAATTGGGTTTTATCATTTTTGTAACCGTTCCTCGAGACTCAACATATGAAAAAGTTGTTTAAGGCCCCTAGAAGTTTGTTGTTTTGTTGTGAAGATCATCTTAATTCTTACTGTAGGTTTTATTATTCTTTTTGGGGTTATAAGTGTTTACCATTCAGTTTCCATTTTGCTACAGCTTGAAGAGGATATGAAAAATTATAAGCGTTTGAAGTTAATAGAGAGAAATGTTATAATAAAGAACGACGTTGTTCCCTATATACTCGACTGTTAGCCAGACCGGAAACGAGCCGCAAGAGCCCCAAAAATAAATGGCAATTTGTATTTATTCTGACCTCTAAAATAAATGTCAAGTTTAAGGCACATTTTTGAATCTTACATTTTTATGCTTACAAATAATATGTTTTCAAGAACCCACTGTGATCAAATTATCAATGCTACGTTAATTTGATAAAAAGTTCACTTATGCTGTTGATTTTACATTCCTCATCACCGCCGCGTTGAACCTCTCGTCGCTGTAAAAATTCCATAACAATGAACATGCCTTCAGAAGTCATAATTCATAAGTATTTCACTTTTTGTTGGCGTATTTTAATTCGCTTGCCACAAAATGAACGCAAACAACAAGCTGATAAATTGACGGGCTGAGGCTGACGCGTGCCGCGCTGACCCCAGAAGTAAACAAGCGGCCATTTACAAGACACCTGACGTCACGGCCAATATGTTCGCGTTTTGGCGGTACCTTTAAATATTCACATTTTTAATATTAAAAATACACCTTACGATCCATTTTTTCGAATTTATAAGCTGTCACAGCTGTTTTGTGGATTAGATGCTACCTATTAATATGCAATTTAATAAAATATAAATACATGGCAAATTCCCAATTGCTAGGCTCTGACCAGTATTTGAACTCGGGATCTTTTGATTACTAGTCAAACGTAAACTTCGATGTATATACAGGGTGTTCTCGCTAACAGTCTACAATAGCTAACTATTTTATTTGAAATCGTAGAATAGTGGTTTAAATGAAGAAGTTTGTTGATTTTTCGATAAGAATTTGATGGTGTTTACAAAAAAATAATTGAACATCATCTGTCAAAGATATTGACTACGCATTTGTTATTTTAAATAGAACGACCCCACTTTTTATAGCGCATTTGATTCACCACATCAAATTAAAAAAAAAGTATTAAGGTACTAACACCCACTTGTTTTTGAGGTATTTCAGGTAATATGATTTTTGTTCGAGAAACAGTCTACAATAACTAACTTTTTTATTTGAAATCGTAGAATAGTGGTTTAAATGGGGAAGTTTCTCGATTTTTTCGAGAAGAATTTGATGGTGTTTACAAAGAAAAACAATTGAACTTCATCTGTCAAAGATATTGACTACAAGTTTGTTATTTTAAATAGAACGACCCCGCTTTTATAGCGCTTTCGATTCACCACATCCAATTAAACAAAAAAGTATTAAGATGTTTTTAAGATATTTCAGGTAATATGATTTGTAGATATATATATTTTTTAATATAATAGGTTTCGGCCTTATAATAGGYATAAAACTKCTTTTATCTTATGCCAAGCTTTCTGAGATCTTTTTTCWCCTTCTTCTGGGKCTATAATGTTTTATTAAACAACTACAAGTAGAGAACAATTATCCATATTAAAAATACTTAKAACAGAATTGGAATTATCCTAAGTTGAACTGCAGTTTTGAATTGGTATATATAACACTTATAATTGTAAGTAATTTAAAATATAAAAGAAGAAGTGATATTCATAATCTTTCTAAAACTTATACCTATCTCCTCCATTTTAAACCATTTTCATGATCACAGCTTCCTACTTGCACCCTCCAAATTTCTCGCCATATCTAGATTTCATATTTTGGCAGTCAGTTTTTTAATTTTGAAAGATATTTGTCATTATTTATAATTATATTTGAAATTACCTACAATTATAAGTTAAAATGCATGTCTATGCTGTGCTGTCTACACCTCAACCAACTGCAGATAGTACTATTTCGCTGTCATTACAGCTCATCAGTGCAGTTTAGGTCTAGTGTAGACAGCACGGCATAGAACTGGTTTTGCTTATATACCAAAGCAATGGTATGATGTAAATAAGAATTTAGGATGGCAATGTGTTATATATACCAATTCAAAACTGCTGTTCAACTTAGGATAATTCCATCTCTGTTGTAAGTATTTTTCAGATGGTTAATTGTTCTCTATTTGTAATTATTTAATAAAATATTATAGGCCTAGAAAAAGGATCTCCGAAAGCTTGGCATAAGATAAAAGGAGTTTTATTCCTATTATAAGGCGAAAACCTATTATATTTAAAAGAATATCTACAATCAACGGTCAATAACTGTACAATTCTTTTTCATAAGAATTACGTTTTTTGAAGATAATATGATTTGTGTTTACGAAACAGTCTACAATAGCTAATTTTTTTATTTGCAATCGTAAAATGATGTTCAATTGTTTTTTCTGTAACCACTATCAAATTCTTCTCAAAAAATCAAGAAACTTTCCCATTTAAACCACTACGGTACGATTTCAAATAAAAAAGTTACCTATTGTAGACTGTTTCGTGAAAACAAATTATATTACTTTTTGTTTAATTTGATGTGGTGACTCGAATGCGCTATAAAAATGGGGTCATTTTATTAAAAATTACAAACTTGTAGTCAATATCTTTGACAGATAATGTTCAATTGTTTTTTTGTAAACACCATCAAATTCTTCTCAAAAACTTTCCCATTTAAAACATAGATTTGAAATAAAAAAGTTAGCTATTGTAGACTATTTCGTGAACACAAGTTATATTACTTTATGTTTAATTTATGTCGAAAAATCAAGAAACTTTCCCATTTAAACCACTGCTCTATGATTTCAAATAAAAAAGTCAGCTATTGTAGACAGTTAGCGTGAACACCCTGTATGCCACTTTAAAACTGGACCAAATATATCGTTTTGGGTAGACCTACTTTCGCAAAAAATTTACGCATCAGAAATAATAATCTCATAAATCGTTACAGACCCCTTTTGGAATTTTCGTCACTGTAGTATCAACTTTGTTTCAATTTTGCAACAGTTATATAATAAAAAAGTAATTCAAGAGAAGAACACCTTAGCCACGTTTTAAATATTATATGCAAAAAGTGCACATATCAACTAGCATTGTGGATAGATATGCTACCAGAACTAGCTTAAATAAACCAAAATTTTAACCCCTAAATATTCTTTCATCCCAAAATCTATTATATATTCCATCGCTCCTTACATGTAAATAACGAGGATCCTTATCCACTTTATCCACACACGTTTATAGTAAATGAACTTTATTTGAAAAATACCTATGAATCCTTTTTATCCCTTTAGCATTGTGTGAGCCGAACATCGTAGGATAATTGTGTTTCATTAAAACATTAATAGACCTTTAGATACATTAGATCATTAGAAATAATAGAAATAATAATGTCATATTTTCCTGTTTCTTCTAATTACTGATAGAATTCAAAAACAATATCACACATACGCTTACAAATCTGGATATTCCACATAAATAGCTGTTGATTGAACCTAGATAATTCAGCTCGAAACTACATCAAAAAAATTTTCGAACTCGCTGTAATTTCATTACAGATATTGCAGTTTGGCTTACCTCGTCGATCTTCATCTGCAAATAAATGTACAATGTCAGGTACAATATTATCACACAGTAGGTTTAGGTAGTTATTTCTGTAACATATTCATTTATTAACTATGGACCTATTGCRCAATAATATCAGCCCACATATCTAGTTTCTGAAGATGATGTGTATGCTGTTCCATCATCCAGTAAGGATAGCAGCAGTTACGTTTGTTTAGAGATTCATTTGAGCAAAAAGTGGCTTCGTCAAAAGATAAAATGTTGTTTGCAAAATTTGGATAATCATTGTTCCATGTCCATCACCATCGCACAAAACTGCGTCTTCATTTAGCTCTTGCAGAAGGTGTACTGACGACTGACTAATATTATTGTCTAAAGCAAATTACGTGACTGATGTATAAGGTGACATCCATACCGCTTGTTCATTCATCAATCCTCTCCTTGGGATTTGATTCAGCTCGGAGATGTTTCTCGTTTTAGGTTTGCACCATATTTCATACTCCCTATTTCTGTCCTGATTATGCCCTTTATAAGAGTGGGCGAAACGTCCACCTTATTCTAACATCAGACGCGGTCTAACCCAAAAAATCAATTACAACCTTTTAACTTATCGAAAGGTACTTCAAACTGGCATGAAAAATAATCATCAACTGAATAAAAACCAGTATTGACGCCTGATGAGAACCTGCTTTGATAACGCTTTTTTATCGAACCATACAAACACTAGGTTATCTCAAGCATAAAAAAGCAATACAAACCCGCAAAGATCGTTTGGTTACAATTTAAAACAAAAACATAAAAAAAGGTGCGCCATCATGAAAATGCGTTGAAATGTAAAAACAAAATATAGCCTAAGAAATGAAAAATGATCAGCAAAAAACTTTTGTTAAGGACATTTTCCTACAAAGTTCATATTTACATAAATATACCGATTATTCCAAACTTTTGACCAACCCTGTACATAAGTGCTGCGTTCGTCTCAATACAGGGCTGATTGGTTTTCTAACATTGAATATATTAGCGTTGAAACTTTACTTGGAGGTAAGCACTGTGTTGTGGGGCATTCTTTCATTCGAATTAAGGTTGGTACACTATTTTCTCTAAACACTTCTTCCTAAACAAAATTTACGCCTGAAATAAGTTAATCACGATGCTACTGAAAACTCCGTAACGACGCTCCACATATGAGACTATAAACATTTCGAATATTAAAAGGAAAGATTCAGTGGCTTGTTTTTCATCGATCTTAGTTGAAACAATTTTCTTCTTCTAAATATAATTGCATGAATTTTGCCGCAGACTCAAGGTTCCTTTGAAAAACGCCTTATAATTACTCAAACTGCAACATGAATGTGTATAAACGTTGAAGTGTTATAAAATTGATAGCAAAATTCGTGTGCTTCACGTGACAACGTCTAAAACAGCAAAAAACGCTACACTTAATGTTTGTAGATGTCAATTTGTACGGCTATTACAAATTTGAAACTTTAAGATCTAGATTCCTAAAAACACCGGTAGACTTGTAGAACATAGTTTTATATCTGTTGCCATGTTAAAGAACTGCAAAAAGTGTATAAAAGGTAAAACAGCACGTATAAAAGGAGGAAGCTTTGAAACTATAGCCACTTCAGTAAATTGAAAATATGGATATCGCAAAATTTTTAGTTGCCATTGATTATACACAAACAACGACTGGCAAAATTTATACTGAAGTTATAGTAATTGGATACGCTTCCAGAGCGCTTCGCTCCACGTATTTACCACGCCTTGGGGTTGTTTTCATTCATACAGCCCGACAAATCATGATAGATGACTTGCTAGGCAAATTTCAGGAAGTCGAGCAATGTAAACAATCTGTACGAGGAATCGTTACAGCACGGAACAGAATAAGGTTACGTAATACTCCATGTTAACAAAGAACAGGCCGAATTTGGACTTTTCCGCTGGATGTGGCAAAAACTATCGAAACGTGTGTGTCCAAAAGCGGAACTTCTAAGAAAGTGACGTTTCCGCGCGCGTCATATATCACCTGGGCTTTTCGGGTTGCGGTTGATTGCATTTCCTATAATAAGTGTACCTTGAATTGAGCGTTATGTAATGAGGATCTATCTCGGCAAAATTTCGAGAGCGGTCAAGATTATCACTTTCGTTCGTCGGTGGTCGGGAACACCCGGTCCGTGAGAAACTAGTTTCGTTATCAGCCATTGTGGATGTATAAAAATACAGGTTTATATTTCCGCAAACAAATCAGGTTCTAATGAGTTTTAGGTCACCCGAGTTCATATAGGTCACCGCTCGAGGTGGCCGATTGCCCAAATTCCGACTTGCGCCGTGGAAGCCTGGCTTAGTATTTAGCACGTGTGCTTCTACGTATGTACTGACTACTAATGGAAGTACTACATCCACAAACAAGTACATAATTTTCCAGTTAGTTTCAAAATACGGCTTGATAAAATCATTTCTAATCCTTGTCGGTTCTCAGTCTATTTAAAGCCACATTTGGTGGTAAATAGCACTTCAATGTGTATCGTCTACTTTCAAAAAAAGCCCATATTAAATTTGAGGAACAAACAAGAAACTGCTATGCAGATTACAACAGATAGATCTATACGCAGCTTTTTATACTTCATCTTTGATCTAACGATGAAATTGCCTTTTGGCGCTAATTTAATTTGGAAATGGCTCCGTTTGAAAATTAGCAAAGGACTGTTTTGAAATGCACTCAATCGGAGATGGCCGATTTTGAAGTAAAAATACCGTGCTTTGTCGACAGCATGGTAAGAAAAAAAGTGACAAGTAATAAACAACTGATGATATTTATCTGAACATTTATATAATGGAATTTTTTTCCAATACTAAACAAATACTCTTGCTCTTTTTTCTTACCAATTTACAGCTCCCAAGATCGGAGTAGTAGGATTCTTCGCCATGAACTCCAATGTTTTATTGAAAATTAACCGCTTGCTAGGGATAAATTTGAAGTGCCATTGTCGAAGCGGCTTCAATATACCTCTTGTGTAGCACTTCTCCAGTCATGTACTTCTACATCGCTTCCTTATTTCCAGACGGTTCATAGTTCTTTTAAAAACATTAATATATTATTCGAGAGTAATGTCCTCTTTCAGTTTTCTTTTCTATATGCGCGAATACCCTGTCTCGTGGTATGAGCGAGTGGCCTACTATGGAGAAAATCACCTCTATGATCTTGACATTCTATTGCGGCTGTTATCAGTCATTTGGATAACATTCCCATCACTGTGCTATTTTTATTTTAGCCGCTGCAAGATTTATCCTAGATAGCACATGAAATACTGCGCTAGCAATCTCACTGGATCCTTGGGGTCTCTCTGTTTCATTCCAGCAAAATACATGGACATTGTTTCTTGTCAATGGTGAATATGAGAATCCGATAACAAAAGTAAAATTGTATAAACTCCATTGCCTACTGAACTATGCTTTTTGATCAAGAAGCTTCGAACAATCAAAAGACATTAATCAATAAACCGTCCCTTTCCTCTTTTAGGAAAGTAAAAAAGGCTTTGGCATTTAACTTGTGAATTCCTCTCATTATTGCGAGTTCCTCCTTTTCCGGATTTTCTAGCCGATTGAAGAGCAACAGGAAACACATCAATCTTATGCACTTGATTTACATGAAAATACCTACTTATAAAACTAGGCAGTGTTTTTACTGCAGAATGCAAACAAGAATTATCTCGTATTAACTCACAGACAAACAGCAACCGCGATTGGCCCGTGAACATGGCGCCAATACAAACCTACATTCCTTATTGGCTCGGTGAAGATGGCCACTTTTTAATTAAAGATTGAATTGGAGATGGCTGGTTGCTGGTTTTGAAATTGATACTGGACCACACCAAGATATATGATTGCCCTTAAAATACTGAATACAATCTCTCATTTTATGAAAAATATGGAGATGGCCGCTTTAAAAAATTAGACGATTCATGTAATCTTGGAAAGGAACGATATATACACGAGGGGAAGTAACGGTCGATTACTAATGTAGAAAATTGAAGCAATTAAGGGTATGTCGACCTGGGTATTATACACAAAGAGTACTCTTTTTTCTTTTAGCTAAGCTTTCGACTTTTATTCAAAATCTTCTTCAGAGCGTCTACAACAATATAACAGTAACATTTAGCAAAAAATAAAAATTTTAAATTCTACTTACAGAAATTTGAGATTAATTGTACATAGTGTTAATATATATGAAGATATTTTCCAAAATATTAATGATGTCTTCCTCACGAACAGTTTAAAATCAACGAAATAATAAAACAGTTTGAATATCCTTCAGTCAAAATTAATTTACATATGTAAAAGCTGTAACAAATTTCATCACATATGGTACCAACATTAAAAATTTCGAATATGTATGTTTAAAACTGTAGTTTTTATTTTCCGAATTGTAATAATTACAAATTGAATACTACTTCTTACGTGTACAGATCTTGTGACAATAAGTACGTGTAAATATGACTAAGTTGTTGTGTATCAGACTTTTTATTAATAGTATTGTTGGACCTGGTTATGTGGTACATCTCCAGGATCAACCTTTTGTTAGTATTTATTTCTACTTCTAAAATTTTGACATCATCCTGGAGATGTACCACATTACCAGGACCAACAATACTATTAATAAAAAGTCTGATACGCAACAACTTAGTCATATTTACACGTATTTATTGTCACAAGATCTGTACACGTAAGAAGTAGTATTCGATTTGTAATTATTACATTTCGGAATTTAAAAACTACAGTTTTACACATACATATTCGAAATCTTTAATGTTGGTGCCATATCTGATGAAATTTGTTATAGCTTTGACATATGTAAATTAATTTTGACTGAAGGATATTCAAACTGTTTTATTATTTCTTTGACTTTAAACTGTTCGTGAGGAAGACATCATTAATATTTTGGAAAATATCTTCATATATATTAACACTATGTACAACTAATCTCAAATTTCTGTAAGTAGAATTTAAAACTTTTATTTTTTTTTAAATGTTACTGTTATATTGTTGTAGACGCTCTGAAGAAGACTTTGAATAAAAGTCGAAAGCTTAGCTAAAAGGAAAAAGAGTACTCTTTGTGTACAATACCCAATTCTTTATACTTACTAATATATCCGAACGTTTCCTTGGAAGAAGAGTTCGAGAACGACAATTTAGGTCAAAACGATCATCGTCGTCGTCTTGAGGAGTCTAAAAGGCACCACGAACAAACTATAATTCCAGGGAACACTCAAGATGTAAACCTGTCGCCTCAGTTCCAGATTAAATAATTTCAAACTGTTTTTATACAGACGCTAGTCAAATTTGCTATGACAAGGTAAATTCTAAAGAACCCGGGTTTCAAAAATGTATTCCGGATGCTTCCAATGAGGTTAACATGAATCCTATAACAAGGGCCTAAAATACAATCCACTAGCCATACGAGCAAAGCATAAAGATATAATGCAAGAAGCTTGGCAAATAATTTTAAATTTGGAGCTCCCTAACCTAGGATGCACACGATTTTCATGAAAGCAAAATAATTTCGAAGCTGACAAATGCAATTTCCAAAAACAGTTTGTAAACCTGAAGTCATATTTTAATACCTCGGATGGGAAGAACGAAAAGACATCCACATGGACAAGACGACGCACTTTGATTTCCTAAAAAAATTTTTTCGTAGTTGCAACTAGACCATAGCCCTTAAAGACAGTGCACAACCGGCGTTTAATTATTCTTTTATTTTACAGATCAAAACAAAATATTTAATAATGATACAAATAATACAAAAATATCCACATACAAAAGGTATGTATATAATACGTAGACAAATAGCAGAAACTAATATTTATCATATTATGAGAGTATATCGAGCCTGATGATCAAAAGAAAGCACGTTTTTTTACATATTTGTAAAAGAATGGGTGCTATGTTTATCAAACATTGCTCCATAATAATTTAGTTCCTTTTCTTGAAGCCTTTGAGATGTGTTTGTAATTTTACAGCACATTTATACCTAACTTTGAAGTATCGAAATTAATTATTTACTCATTTTTATTATGTATTGTGTATTTATGTATACCTTCATTATGTTCAATTTACGGTCACTGGTAGTTATTTAACGCAGAAGTTAATTAAAATTCAAAATAACTTCTTTATAAATAATCAATTCACATACAGAAAATTAAAAAAACTAATCACTATCAACATGTGCGTCACTTTCGTGACTGGATTCGTCGTCCACATTAACAATTAAATAAGGTACCAATATAATTCAATAAACTTCTTCTTTACGTACAACATGTTCTATACTTTTTTCGAACTAACATTTGATATTTTCCCAACCTTAATTAATTCATTTCTAACACTACTACATTTCGGAGAGGTGTTATTTCTTCGCTAGACGTAGCTTCAGTTCCTCATATAGCAACTCAATGGAGCAATAAGGACAAAAACGAACAACTTTAAATCCTCGATCCTTGGATCTAGTCGAAATTATATTTTTTACAAAGAATTTTTGTATTCAAAATTCACAACCGCTGCTTTTTTGCATGTTTCTTCGACTTGCCCACAAAAATTCTTGAATTTATTTTTTTTAGATGAACTGTTTGGATTTTTTATCTTTATGCTAAATGGTAGCTTGCATCGTCCAACACGATTATACTATTTTTAGCGCATTAGGAAGGAATTTTTTCGGAAAGCTAATGTTCAAATATGTCTGCTGAGATATTTTGTTCTAATCCACGTTTAATACTTTAACATCTTTTTGAGAAAGCGTCATTTACCCAACGAGCGTCATATGGTGCAAGATTATATGTTTGACCCGTGATGGTGGTTTGGTGGTACATCCATAGAACATTTATTACTACCGTCCAACCATCTTTTTTGATGGTGTATGAAAACAAAACCAGGTCTCCACTAATTCTAATCTCTACAAATTATTTGAACGTTTTTGATCCCAAAATTTTTCTTAGTTCTATCAAAACTTATCTCTCGTTAATTGTTGTATAAAAACTTTCATAAACTTTCCTGACAATATTTGATCTTTAAAACGCTGAGAACCTGCTGATGTAAAGTCTTAACGGCTAAAACATTTTTTTGTTACATGCACCAGGAATTTCCCTGAT
Organism: Rhyzopertha dominica; assembly: GCA_025024175.1. NCBI lineage: Eukaryota > Metazoa > Arthropoda > Insecta > Coleoptera > Bostrichidae > Rhyzopertha > Rhyzopertha dominica. Next base: position 9,396,653 of record QCXZ01000086.1, on the reverse strand, counting down.
ACTTTATAACTTTCCTTTCTAAAAAATCTTCACAACTTTATCATGTATATATATGGTGTTCGCTTTTTATGGCTCATTTTCACCTTCCAATAATTTTAAATAAAAGCCCACATTCAAATTTATGATTTTAGCAAGTAGCGACACATGAATGACGTTTTGAATCATTTGAAGTAGATCAAGAAATTCAAGATTGCCATCGGTCACAATTTCAACGTCTTCGTTACGGCCAGTCTCTACATCTTGAAGATGTAAAAAAAATGTAAAATCGTAATAAATTTTGTATTTTATGTTAACAAAACAAGCTATGATGTTCAGATCTTCAAAAAATGTTAAACGGAGTGTTGAAAAAGACTATTTTATAACAGTTATATATATTTATATATGAAAATTAGAAATACACAAACGAAAAACACCTCAACACTCCAACAGTCGCATCGGACAGGTAGTCCCCTATCCCAACATTATCAAATCGAGAATATCTTGGAAAATATTCACTACAATTCATAATCTTTTACCAGCAAAATTTGGTTAAATACTTACTTTCTAAAAAATAAAATCATTAGCAAACCATTCAGTTGTGTAAGACACTGATATCGTAGACTTGTTAGTAGTTATTTCTTTGAAACACTGCTGTATTTGAAACAGTGTCGAAAACTATTATAGTTACGGTTTTGCGTTGGAGATGTACGATTAGATTATGTTCCTACACCCAGTGTTCCTCAAATATATGAATAGAAGATATATCAGGTAAGTCGTTAGCATCAATACTATTGCAGACATGCATTTAGACGCACGTCTTCAACAACGATAGTCAATGGATGAGTCATGAACTCAAACGTCAAGTTGGTTGGAAATATAGAGACAAAAGGAGGTTTCCAAAGCCATAGCTAAAGTCGTTAAGCAGACGGATTGGCTGATAATGAAGCAAAAAGTTTCGTTGATGTACCGAAGGTGATATTCGAATATGAAATAATAAAAACTGTACTTTCAATATATCTTTAAAATAGATAATCTGCATTAAGTTTGTGGCTGAGTTGATGGTTTAACATATTTGACCTTTCTACCAAACCCTGTTGATCATTGCTTAGTAATCTTTATTTCAAATGTGCCATAAAGACCTTATTGCGTATGATTTTTTGGCGTATATTAATATGAGATTATAATGCAAGCAAAATAAAATATCGTGTGTATGTTTAGAGTATGGAAGTGCCTTTCACGACTCCCTTCTATTGACTTCAAATTATGAAGCTGCAGATATTGATTTGTGCAAGGAGGCATGGTAAATATTCATCATAGCCATGGGCGTACCGAAGGGGCGGCAAGGGGGGCAGCTTCCCCCCCCCCTGGACCTGGGTTGCCAACTCTGGGCCCTTCCAATTTCCCATACATTTAGCTGGTTAATTATTTGTGTACATCTAAAAATCGTCTTATTTACAAAATTGTAAATACAGTAAAATTTATGGGCAAGTGTATTTCACAATTTTCATCCAGAACTCATATTTGACTCCTGCAAATGACCTTCTCTAATAAGTCGTTGTCAAATGGTTTCCAAGCTTAATCGATGCCATGTGCGTTTTGAAGCTGTAACTGCAACATTCTTGATGCTACGAATCGTTGTCTTAGGGTGGATATAGCTTTAAAAGACTATCTTGGTCAGGATGAGTCATAATAGGATTTCTGCTTATTTTAGCTGTTCTACCTTTTCCTATAAAGATTGTTCAGCTAACTACTGTTATTGGAATGACACCAGAATCTGTCATATATTCGGTGATAACTCCAACTTTTGTACCAAATTTCTAAATTCACATTACATTTTAACAATTAATCCAAAAAACCAAAAAAAAAATAAAAATCCATCAGAACTCACGTTTATGAAAGTCGATTTATTTAATATAAGTTTTAGGAATCCAGTATAAGCATTATCAGCACGAATTAAAACCCGGTGTGTTGTTAAAAATGCAATTAAATATATTTCAGTTTATTTAAATGAAGCTTAATTTGGTTAAAATATTAAGTAGTCGGTTAATTTTTAGAGCAATGCACTGGCGATCTAAGAAGGTTGGCTTGACGCATAATGCTGAGGCATTTGTCATTCTGAGTTTTAATAATGTTAGTTATCCATCGAGTCTATTTCCCTGGGGAATGAAAATTACTACAATTGTATCTTTAGCACCTATACATATGAACTCCCAGCTTAAATTTCTAAAGCTTCTGCTGTGAGAAGTTGAAACTGTACTAAAAGCGTATCGGTTAATGCATTAGTCTTTGATACGTGATAATTCTGAATCAGAAATCGAGAACTTTTAAGGTGAAATTTATGTTCCTTTGGTACTTCGTATGCTATCATTATACATTATGTGGATCACGGATCCTTATTCTCCCAAATAAAATGTATCAACTCATTTTTTGTTAAACGCGAGAGCGATGCAACTGAATGCGCCCCACCTAACTGAGTTCATCAATAACGAAATTAGTAGTAAAGGGGCTTTGTATGATCAGTGTACATAGAAAACATATAAATAATTTGGGTTTTTATTTCACAGAAGAAGTTTTAAGTCGCCTTGCACAAAATCCACGAAGATTACTAATGGAATAAATACTTCATTAATTATTACTTAAGTACCTATATCTTATAAACATTTATTATTTCTATTTATGTTGAATTATACTCTACAGGACGTTCCTGCTTTGCCCTCCCCTAGACCAAAAGCTGGGTATGCCCATGATCATAGCGTTGTGTATTTGTCACTTTCTTTTAGTCTGAGAAATAAAGTCGAACATTCACCCATCTACTTACACATGCTTAACATATAATTGGGTATTTTCACAATTTTTGAATAAAAAATTTATTAGATGTAATTACTTCAAAAATTAGCATTATTTTCAAAACGGAAAGTTGCCGCTTAAAACAACCTCTTGCGGTTGCGTAGTCGTGTGACGTCATTAACATGCGTGTCAATTTCGACAATGCTGATTTCGGGATTATTATAGATTCTAATCAGTCATAGCAATTTCAAAATGAAAAACATCGAACAAATTGTAAAATAAATGCAAAATGCGCAGTCTGATTCTATTCGCTTTCGCTACCGATTTACTTAGTATATTAAATACACATGTATAATTCATGGCAGTGGTACTATAGTTATTTATATAGTTCTGTAGTGGAGATGATTTTTTGTATAAGGCAAACTCCCAGTTGGAGATATTACTAAATATGTTAGATAGATAATGAGTAAAAGATGCCTGGTATACCCTTTTTCATGGTCGCTTCGGACCTTTATCTCTGAGAGTACGTAAATCTCCAATTGGGTATTATCAATTTATTAAAAAATTACGTAAAATGAATCTTGAAATGCATATATATCGTACGGCATGTTAAAAAAACAAAAAAAATATTTGTAGGTAGAGAATTTTAGGTCTGAAATTCGAATCTTAGGAGTCACCGCCAAAACGCTTCTATCCAAGGTTATTCAACTCGTGACGTCAAGTGTCATGTAAACATTCCCGAGGAGCGTGCTGTTTAATAGTGTAGTATCAGTCTTGTATTGGAAAAGCTTTTGTGTGGTGTTTATTGAAAGGACGGTGTAAGAGGTCGCACCAAAAAGTGATTTGTGTAGTTTTACAAGCATCTATTATGTATGGAAAACAAAACAAGTGTTGTTTTGTACGTGGTTATAAAAGTACTTCAGTCAGTACAGCTAACAAAATTTTTGTAACTTCCTCGAGATTATCAACGTATGAAAGAGTTGTTTAAGGCCCCTAGAGGTGATATGCCGAAATCACAAAGTTTGTTTTTCTGTTGTGAAGATCATAAAATTCTTACTGTAAGTTTTATTATTCTTTTTGGGGTTATAAGTGTTTACCATTCAGTTTCCATTTTATTATAGCTTGAAGAGGATATGAAAAATTATATGCGTTTTAAGTTGATAGAGAAAAATGTTATAATAAAGAACGACGTTGTTCCCCATATATTCGACTGTTAGCCAGACCGGAAACGAGCCACAAAAGCCCCGAAAATAAATGGCAATTTATATTTATTCTGGCCTCTAAAATAAATATCAAGTTTAGCGCACGTTTTTGATTCTTACATTTTTATGTGATCAAATTATCAATGCTACGTTAATTTGATAAAAAATTCACTTATGCTGTTGCTTTTACGTTCCTCATCTCCGCCGCGTTGAACCGCTCGTAGCTGTACACAAATTCCATAACAATGAACATGCCTTCAGAAGTCATAACTCATAAGCATTTCACTTTTTGTTGGCGAATTTTAATTCGCTTGTCACAAAATGAACGCAAACAACAAACTGATAAATAGACGGGCTGAGGCTGACGCGTAACGCGCTGACCCCAGATGTAAACAAGCAGCCATTTACAAGACACCTGACATCACGGCCAATATGTTCGCGTTTTGGCGGTCCCTTTAAATATTCACATTTTTAATATTAAAAATACACCTTACGATCCATTTTTTCGAATTTATAAGGTATCACAGCCGTTTTGTGGATTAGATGCTACCTATTAATATGCAATTTAATAAAATATAACATGGCAAATACCCAATTGTGAAGTGTCTGGAACTCGCTCAGGAGAGTCTATGTCCATGTTAGCAGACACGTAACAGAAATGATTAATATGTTGAACGGTGTTAAAAAGCCAGAGTGACCTCAAAGTCTGTGCGGAAATGGCATGGCTCTGCGCGGATGTTGGCGAGTTCGCTAGTTTTTCCTAGATCTGGAATGGCAGCGGCGAAACACGCTGTCCTCTTTCTTTCATTGAGGATGCCGGTATTAAACAGATGCAACGAGAGTGCGTAAAACAGAACCAGATTCTTGGACGTTTGTGTTGCATAATAAGGAAAAATTTTATTAGATCAGTGTCATAACAGTGTAGTCATTTCGCAATATCCGACAAAATTTCAACAATACAATTTCGTGCTGGAAAAAAAGTAAATATTGCACGCATATAGTGGAAAAATCTCGAGAAAGCACATTTAATTAACTAATCGCGAAAAGAATGTTCGCTGACGAAGGTGTTTTCATTAACAAAAAATAGAGCACCGATCTGCGCACTTAACGTATTGTAGTACACACGAGTTAACAACCGTCTGTTCACAGTACAACTGAAAACCGATACAAACGACAATAGAATATTGCACAACAGTAGCTACTATTGAAAGTTTTAAAATTTGTCCGTATAGACAAAAGCCGTTAAATGACCAAGTCAAATTAGGTATTAAACAGGTAAAAAGGACGAAGGTCACGAAAATCGGTTTTCGCGAATATCTCATTTCCTCTAACTCCAAGGTCAATGAGAGTTGTTATTAATATTATAAGACATCAAATTCTTTACAAAAAAAGGTTCAATATCTATATACATGTATTATAGTGTAATGATATTCACTGTATTCTACATAATTGAGTATGCGCTTTGTTAGAGACCATTTTGTAGAGAATTTGATGATCTTCAATTTTAGTTATAACTCTCATTAATTTAATAGTTGGAGAAAACTAAATATTAGCTGCCAACACCTAAATGAAAAAGGCTTACTGGGAATTTTTTCGCAGGTAATGTATTTATATCTAAAACGCTTTAGCTAAAAATACATCTTAGACATCGATATAGCCATTGAACTCTGTATAAACAATTGTGTAATGGGTATTTCTTGAAACTGCCACCGTAAAACGTATACCTGTACAAAATAATTATGAATAAGCTGTCAACTGCTTGAACTGCCACTTGTTGGATAAATAATAAAATCTCCTTTTAGGGGTGCCACGGTACCTGGTAAAGGGCCGGCATTACTTTGCGTTCAGGTAGAAATCGAATTAGTTCGACCCCAGTAACTACATGGAATAACACTTTAGAATAATAAACAGAAGTATTTAAACAGTATATTAGATACGGTCGTGTAATCACTGCAATGCTGTGCCTTGAAAAATTCCATCTGGCATACTAAGAATCGAACACACTTAATTTTAGGTAGCGCAATCAGATCTTCACAGAATTATTGCTAGCTAAAACCAATACATCTAAGCAAATAGCTCGGTTGGACATACATAAAATACCTTAATGCATTTCTATATTATCTCCAAAGCCATCATCAGCACCTAGCATAACTATGAAGTTTTGCCGTTTTCACAATTAATACAAACAAGTAAACTTTACCTTAAACTAAAATCAACCTTCATATACCAAAACAACACATATTTATTATTGATCAAATGAAAATTTTGGTATAGGATAACTTAAATTACAAAAATCATTTAGAATGTAGTTTCGATCACAAATATTGTGTATTTCGAAAATTTCTAGATATACATTTGTTACAAAAATGTATTTGTTTAAAATGGTCTAACGCAGCAGCGTATTTATTTTGTAGTAATGATTGCAATACGTGCATATTTTTTCAAATTATTCTAATGTTCGTTGCCTCTTATTAACATAGATCTTTCCTTTGTTACTATATAAACTAAATTGCAATCATAACATAAAAAATTTATGTACTAATATGGTTCAAAACTGAAATGCCGTGTTTATTGACAACAACATTTTGTCTTCAACTAGATAATTATTAGTATCGGAATTAATTGTATTTGTTGATTTTGGACGGAATATTACTAAATGCTTTTTTATTCCATAGTTAAAGTTATCCAACATATCTCGGGCAGAATAAATATTAATCCTTGATTTAAAAATTCAAGACGGTCACTTGACAAATTAATTTTAGATAAATTGAAGATTTTGTGAAATAAATGAAAGATTGCCTTATAAAAGGTTTGTCTAAAACAGTACAATCCTTAAAATCTTAAACTTCACCGTACACAAATATTTACATCTACAAATTGTAACCGAAAAAGATCTCTTGATATAAATATATATATATCTCTTTAATTTTATATTGTTCTTAAGGTAACTTGGATTGCTATGCTCTTCGATGAGATATGACAGCTACGAATTCTAAAATTGTTGTAATGTTGTTTTATACAAAAAATTTTATTTGATTATTAAGAATGATTTTAGTTTGGGATTGCTTGCTACCATTTATCGTAACAAAGTTAGAACTTGACGATTTTTAAATTTTTTACCTACCTGTTTGAAAACGATGTGCATATAAAAGGAATGCAATAGTTTTGGGTTATGTATATATTTTTTCCATATTCTTTTTTATCGATATGAAGGTTCTCGTTACTTTGAGATCAAGTTACTTGTTTCTCTTCATTTTGATCAAGTCAAAACAAGTGAAACTGTAATTGTATTACACGAAAATGAGTCTGTCATCAGCCCTCTTTTTCAATTTTAATTATTTTTAAACAAACAAAAATATCTTAAGGTTCGAATGACTCAGACGTTAGTAAGACATAGTAAAGTATTTTCTTTTAGTGTGCCTTTATTGATCACTTAACACATTTCTTAGTGTAAACTTGAGAATCTACTTTTATACTCTATACAATGGCACTTATTTTATTGCAAGAAATCGCGTGGTTTCAAGCTGCTGAAGTCAAGTGTGGGCAGCAAAGATTAACTAAGCTTCCTTGATATCTTCCTGTAGCCGAAGGTGAAAGAATGTTTCGAGTATTAAAATTTTAAAGAAAAACGATGAGCCAACGTATTGAGCCAGCATAGTTGGCAAGGTGTATGTGAAATGCCACGCATTTTCGAAATCCGGTCGAATGAAACAGTTAACGCGACTTTGTCAATCAGAATCCGTGTGTAGCAAGGTTGTGTAATAAAATCCTTTAGGTGACAGAAAACAAATCACGAGCTCACTGCTTTCTTTCTGACACACTTACTCGTTCTAGAAAATTCTCCATCGTCTCCAAACGTTCTCGCTTAGAGCCTTGTGGTAGACATGTGAAAATCTTGTCGGCCGTGCAAAATCACCCTAATTGAGCCGACAATTGAACCGGCAAGCGGGAATTATATTTCAATAAAACGCGTCTGCTTTTTAATCGCAGTCAACAAAAATTGATTAATTAACGTCTGTTCTTTCCGGATATCGCGCGTACGTCTGGAAAATTGTGTTGACATCGATACTAATGGCTGTTTGTAACCCAATACGGTGGTGTCTCTCGTTTACGTGCAAGGCGAGTGGTTTCGCATATCCCAAAAAGTATCCCGTTTTTTTCCAAAATTTTGGTATCTTACCCGGCAAAATTAAAGGGTGGCGATGAAATTTCCGCCGTAAAGCGCGAGCTTGATATGCCGAGGCGGCGATGTTGCCGGAAAAGCCGGGAAACAAAAATCTGGGCTCGTTTCTTGGGGGGGACAGGTAGATATTTCGCCTTGGCGGGGGCGGTAGCTTTAAGGCCAATTTGTGGATCGTCGGTGCACCCCCTGGTGGGGCAAGGGAGGGGGGCTTGTCATTGGTCGTATTGGTCGCGCAACAGCTCCTTACTTCGATAAGTGCTAGCCGTCATATAGAGGGTAGCGGTCCGGTTGCCCACAGTGACCAGTACAAGTAAACTCGGTACGGACATGCTAGCGCTCATCACGGCGTGTGTAGTGCTTTTGGTGTGGTGGTTCTCCAGGCCGAAGAGGACGAAGACGGGGGCGCCCGGCCCGCGGGCCTGGCCCCTCATCGGCAGCCTGCACCTCCTGGGGAAGCACGAGACACCGTTCCAGGCGTTCACCGCCCTTAGCAAGATCTACGGCGACATATTCAGCATCAACCTGGGCGCGACGCCGTGCGTCGTCGTTAACAACTTCAGACTCATCAAGGAGGTGCTCATCACCAAGGGCGTCGACTTCGGCGGCAGGCCAGACTTCGTCAGGTTCCACAAGCTGTTCGGGGGAGACAGGAATAATTGTAAGTATCTGGCGCAAGGGTTACTCGTCTGTACGCAAATTGATATCTCCGCCGGCTCTAAATGATAACGCAGAGTAGAGCGCGGCGGAGGCTGAAAACATTCGTAGTAACGTCGCTTTCTGTCAGGTTTAGGATTTACTTTCTACCATACCGCACTGGAGTCATTCATGAGATTACTTCACTCTACACCCGATTGCCGTGAACTTGAACTTGAGCTTCTAATGAAACTGAAACTGATCAGCATCCTTAGTAAATGACAATGGTCCGATATTAGGTGGTGAATGGAATAAGGTTATTGATTCTCGATCGGTGCGGGTCGATATTAGCATAACGTTATCCGTGACGAGCGCATTCTGAATGCTTATTTTTGACTAACGGTTATTTGTCCTTGTCGTGTTATACTGTTTTCCCACGCTCCTTGCGTGCTTTGCTCCAGGAAGAACCCGTTCCTTTGGGAACTAGTATAAAATAGACAAACCCCAAGGGCTGGTATGGAACCGGTTATGTAATCGTGCGTCAATTAAATTAATCAGCCATCGGTAATTGCCTGACGTTCGTGTATAGGGGTATCGGAAGGGGCTGCACAGGTAAACCCAGGTGTGACGGTAATCAAGCCACGCGCCTCACCGTGCATCTGTTCCCGGTGAGCAGTCTGGCATGATTTGACGCGTGCCGTGCATGATAGTTGAGCCGCAACACGGCCTTGAGACCAACTAGCGTTTTTTGCCCTCTAACCGTAAGCATTTGTTTCAGCTCTAGCCCTATGCGACTGGTCCACGCTGCAGAAGACGCGCAGGAGCATCGCGCGCACTTACTGCTCACCCAGGTTCACTTCGTTGCAGTACGATCACGTCAACAAGGTCAGCTGCGACGAGATGGTCGTTCTGCTGAAAGAGCTCCAGAAGGAACCGCTAGGTCAACCCTGCGCTTTGAAACCGATCGTTCTCGCCGCCTGCTGCAACATGTTCACCCAGTACATGTGCTCCACCAGCTTCGACTACAGGGATGAGGGTTTCAAACAGACCGTTAGATATTTCGACGAGATATTCTGGGAGATCAACCAGGGATATGCAGTCGATTTCCTGCCGTGGCTGCAGCCGATATACTCGAACCATTTGAAAAAACTCTCTACCTGGGCTAGCGAAATACGTCAGTTCATATTATCACGCATAATAGACGAACACAGGGCCTCTCTGGACATACATTCGCCACCGCGCGATTTCACTGACGCTCTCTTGATGCACTTGGAAGAAGACCCCAACATGAGCTGGCAGCACATAATTTTCGAGCTGGAGGACTTTCTGGGCGGACACTCGGCTATAGGAAACTTGGTCATGGTGACGTTAGCAACCGTAGTCAAGCATCCAGAAGTTATAAAACGCATACAGGAAGAGGTAGACGCCGTCACCGGTGGAACAAGAAATCCAAACCTGTTCGATAAATCAGCCATGCCATACACAGAAGCCACGTTATGGGAAACTCTAAGAACGGCGTCATCTCCGATAGTACCTCACGTTGCGACTGTAGACTCCACTATCGATGGCTATGTCGTCCACAAGGGCACGCTAATTTTTGTTAATAATTACGAATTGAACCACGGATCAGACTACTGGACAGAACCCGAGCTATTTAAACCGGAAAGATTCCTCTCGAGCACGGGGAACATCATCAAACCGGCGCATTTCATCCCCTTCAGCACGGGCAAACGCACCTGCATCGGCCAGAGGCTCGTGCAATGCTTCAGTTTCATAATCTTGGCGACGCTTTTACAGCACTACGACATATCATCTAAGGGGGATGTAACTACACAACCGGGATGCGTCGCAGTTCCTCCAGATTGCTTCAAGCTGCTGCTTACACCACGAAAAATAGAATAGCCGAGATTTAGCGAAAGTATCGTTGCGACGAAACGAGCGAGTCAGGCAGGAAAGCGGAGCCCTTAGAAGATTTCACGATTCACACGCTTAGGGGCTACGGAGCCGGCCCCGGCCAAACATCACCCTACATACCCATTTCATCTCATAGCAACTACAACTATGCCGTAATCGTTCTTGGTTCATTTGTATATATCTCATTGTGTAAAAATTTAGTTAATTTATCTTTTAAATATTAGGTCTCCCCAGTGTTAATTCTATGATTATGAGACTGAATTAAATGTGTATTTTATTAAGTGTATTTTCTTCATTCGCCTTTGTCCTTAAAGGAGCGACAAGTCGGAACAAGGTCTCTTCGAGTACACAGCAAGGTTCTGATTTAACAATATCATATTATGACGTCAGATTTTATATATATTTAACAACCACGCACCTTGCCGTAAATATTATATAGATACCGCCTTCGCCACCAGAAAAATGCTTTCAATTTTCCATAGCGATCTAAATCTCATAAATAAGCAATTTATTTGATATTATCACTTTCTTTAAAACGAACGTGAAGGAGCTTTACTCATTCATATTTGCTAATTGCTACGCGTGTGTAATACAGAATCGATGTTTTATGAAATCCAATCTAGGAGCAATGCGAAAAATGCGCTGGGGACACGTTCGACTCGGAATATGTGTCATATGCACCCCGTAGGTCGTAATTAGATAACCTTACGTAATGCGCGTATTTTATCCAGCGCAGCATTATACTTTGAGAATTGTGTCAAAGAAAGTATTCTTCGGTTTCACAAACGGTCGCGAGACCGTGAATTGCGGTACAAAATTTGTAATTACATCACGCCGATGATCTGATATCGAGAAAAATGCATGCATGCGTATAGGATTATCGTCACGTTTTCTTAATTAAAATAACAGACGGAGAGGATGCCGAGCGACAATTCGCACGTACTGACATTGAAGACTGATTAGTGTGTTTTATTCAAAACGAGCTTTTTTCGGCTCTCGGAGCGTCTCCTCTTTGATCTCACGGGTTCAGGAACACCACTGGGTCAACGTATCCGGTCAAAAACATCTCGTCGAACTCACTTTTCCCCATTTGAAATTCCGTCACATCGCCCGACCACGAACAAAAAAAATTATTAAAGCTTCACACTTGGTGTAAATTTGGCCAACTTCGGTTCGTGCCCTTGTTCTCGCATGTCACTTTCCTTGAGTTCATTCACAAAAGGTTAAAATTTAGGACTCGGCAGCGGGGCAAGATCAATTTACATATTGACCTAGTGGAATAAAATATGACTGATTGCAGTGTAAATGAGGCGGCGGCCTTTGTTTTGATCAAGGTGGTCCTTCTGTCAGCGCTAAAGAATAGGACGAATTTTATCTAACATCGATACGAAAATGTTGAGCTCGAAACTATTTTTCCTGGATATGTGTGGGATGTAATAACTCGCAAGGTTCTAAAATAACGACGATAGGAGTTACTGCATTTCCGGTTGCCCCGCGAAATGCAAATTGCGTGTAGGGAGTGGTTCGGATTCTTAAAATCCACCGACGACTCGACCAGCTAATGCGATTTAATCGGATGTTGTTCTATGCGTTATACTATTCTTCCGAGTGGCCGACAAGGCCGACAAAACTTGATATGCACACTGACCCACATAAAATAGAGAGCAACATGTTTAAAAACATTATCAAATACAATAAGTAATAAATAATGACCGCAGACAACATCGGTACTCTATTCAATGTCAGAGCAAGGTGAGCAAGGTGGTAAATGCGTTAAGCAGACTCGCTGCGTGCACTTGGAAATAAAAAAATGCGTGAGCTTTCATCTTTGGTGCAGCGGGATCATCCTCCGGGAATGCCGCCGAAATTATGTAATTGACACCGACGGAGCTCCACAGGCGCGATTCTCTTTCAAATCCAATTAAAGGAGCACGGATTCTTTTGCCGGAAACACCGTTACAAGGTACGAAGCCAGCTAAGCAAATTAGAATCAAAAAAGTGCATTTCGATGATATACGACCTGCTAAAAACCATATCATCAGCAGACAGTTATAATAGTCCAACAGGCAGGTAATGAATTCGAGAAACCCATTAAATTTGCTTGACACAACATAAAAACTAATTTGCAAAGCGTGCCAACAACAGCAAAGGAAACATAAACCTCATATGCTGTTAAATGTAGTGCCCATTTTCGACATTGAAGTTTTAAACTGTTGTTATAAAAAATTATACCAATACACATAGGTAAATCAGCCAAAAAAAATATTAAAAATATTTTGTAAGTAAATTTTATCATCCTGGAAAGTTTAGATCTATAGTACCCAAATACCTTTATAAACAGCAAAATCCGTACAGATATATGAAAGTCGAAAATAGTTTCACTATTTGTCATTATTTAATTATTTCAAAGGTAATAATTCTATTAAAATCCTTACCATGGGACTTCGGCAGCAGTAGTGCTTAGCCTTACTGTCGAATTAAAACTATCGAATTATTCGATAGTTCGCAAGTATTCAAGTTATTCCATAGTTAAGACAGTATTCAGAAGATTGAAAAATGAATAAAAGGTAGTGGATGATGTGTAGTATCGAACTATCAATCGATATAAATTATTCACTTAAAGATATCCATAATGCTATCGATAATTTCACGTGCATCTTCCTTCTTATTCTTTTACTGGATGAATACGCAGTTGTCGTAAACAAACATAGGTAATTAAAATGCATGTCTATGCCACGCTGTCTGTACCGCAACCAACTGCATACAGATCTATTTCGCTGTTATTACAACTCGTCAGTATAGTTTAGGTCTAGCGCAGACAGCATGGCATAGAACTGGTTTTGCCTATATACCAAAGGGTTGGTATGATGTTAGTAGAAAAATAGATGGCGATGCCATCTATCAGCTACAAATGATACTATGACAAAGCCACCCAGCTGCCAGCTGCTTCGTAAAAGAAGTGACCTGTATTCTGATGAGCTGTAGCAACTGCGACACAAATCTGTAATTGGTTGCGGTGCAGATAGCTTAGCACAGACATGCATTTTAATGTATTTCGCTTCTTGTCTGCTTGCAAAACAGTGCCGTGAGGGCCTTCTGTCAAGTTGACGTATGCAGGTGCATGCCAACTTAGCAGGATACAGGTAACTTCCTTTCGGAAGTAGTTCCCATTAAGGCGGCTAGAAGGCTTTGTCATAATGTTAGTTTGTAGCTGACAGATGGCACTGCTAAATACTAAACCTAATATGATAATGTTTGCAAAATTGCAATCAAAATCTTTTCACTTATAGCTTGATATGGCCAAACAAAATTGTATATATTTCACAGTTTATCAAATTTCTTAATATTTTTTCAACTAAACCCACACCAACGAATTTCTTGATTTAAGTATGACCACTACAAATAAAATGAAAATAGAATAAAAAAACACTTTGTTGTATCACGGTATTTAATAATTTCTGATAGATCTGTTTCGAACTTTTCAGTTCTTCTTCATAGTATAACAACATACATATATACAGTATGTTATTATATCTGAAGAAGAACCGAAAGGTTCGAAACAGATCTATCATTAAATACTGTGAAACAACCAAGTGTTTTTTTTTATTGATAAAATGTTTCACCAAGAACTGCGAGTGGAATCAGTGAATGTTTAAATTAACCTGCAATAATTAAGAGCTGGCAAACTGGAAGAAAGAGAACTACTGAAACTGAAGTGTTAGGGATAAGGATTAATTAATTAATTTAAATATTCAGCAACTCAATAAAAATAAAAAATGTCAGTATTGCTATATTTACTACCCATTACACGTATCTATTTTACACAATCATTTTAAAATATATTATTATATTGTACAGATAAATAAGAACTACATTTTTAACTTTGCAAACTAAAACATGTCAAAACAATTACGATTAGCAACTGCACCTGCAGCGCAATAATAGCGAATAACCACAGTTGGCACAAATAGACAATAATTTGAAGGAATGAATTAATCTAAGTTAATTGATTTACTACCCAAGAGTTGGCTGAAGTAACAATATATCTTTTAGATAGTGCTATCGTTATAAGTAACAAATGAATCAATCTAATTGAATGATTAATTCGATACCTAGTTAGCTGAAACGATAGAACTGTCATTAAGATCGACAAATGAATGTTTCTTCAATAGTTGGGTGTAATAACTGCCGCTTGTTTGCTAGTGAGCATCATTAGTCCTTAGACATGCCTTAGACACAGCAGTCTTGCACATAGGTAACACACCATACACTCATGCTGAACTAGTAATCAGGCATACAACAATGCTAATACAAATTTACAAAACAAAAATATCTTTAACACTCTCCAAATCAAATTACACCAACTAGGAATGGTATTCGTTTATTTTTTTAATAAATACCTACATAACATTTATCAAAAGACAGTACTAAATGACGTAGATAACAACTTGCTCAATACGTTCGTTCTCACTGCACCAACTTGGAGCGCACTGTCACCGCAACATAGGCAACGATCAGACCAATAACAACAGCCAAAAATTCGCTTTTCAACCAAGGGCCTGTGAACGCTCCCGGATGGTTAAGGATGACGCTGAACAATGGAGAAACAGAGCTTATATCAGCTCCGTCACGTATTGCCTTTCGGATGGCTGCATTGCCATCCTCATCAAACAATCGGATGAGTTTATCACCACGGTAAGCATTCTTTAAGTCTTCAGTCCAGCTAACCTGAAGAGCAAAGGGTTTGAAGCCACGTTAACTCGAGCTGTTTTAACTTACCTGGAATTTATTGGGTCCTATGACTGAAACAGGTACCACATTTCCAGCTACATCAGCATACAAGTTAGTTATTGCACCAGAACTGCATTTTACAGTAAATTCAGACACATATGCTATGTTTGTTACTACTGTGGCATCTTGTGTAGTGAAACCTTTTGAGGTTACTTCCGGATTAACGCAAGCACTGCAGCTGCCGATGCTTAAAACAGCTAGTATATTGCAATTACGAAGTAAACAAACATTTTTGCTTTGCCACCGAAACGGACCTGTTAATATTTCACAGGGCTAATTCAAAACACTGACACGTTACGCTAGGCCGTATGCGATGTGGAAGTAAATGTGTAACGTGTTCGTATTTGTATTTGCCACGGACCACGCCATCTATTATGAATGTATTAAAATATTGACAGCCAAGATTTTAACCAACAAATGTTGGGTCGTCTGTTAGATGGCGCGAGCATGCCATTATAGCGCAAAATTTCAGTTTAGTAAACAATAATTAAATAGAACATTACAAAACAAGAAGGAATGTTCGAGTTCGAAGTTCGTATTTAATAATGGCGCCAAATTTAAAAATTAAGTTTAATTTTCAGTTGAAGCACGCGGATATTTGCAGTCAATGGCTTGGGCAAATATGTAATTACAGATTCCAACATCTGGCACAATCACTTGGTATTCTTCTACGTTTGAAACATATGGCGCATTCTTTAAAAAACGAAAACCGTCGAAATCACGGCTGACTAAACGACCTTCTTTTAATGTACCTTAATGACATTCATAATTAGTCACTCTTGTTTTGGGGAAAGCAATGCAATTGTGACCGCTAAACAGTCAGTAACGATAACGTTCTTGGGAAATTACTTATTCCACAAAAATACTTCTGGAGGCGCTTGATTACAGTTCTGAAAGCAATTTAGACGATCGTGCATATATATGTTTTATATCACCGACGATAGTGGGAAATAATGTACTTGTGACGACACCGATTTCTGGTAAATCCAGTGGATTTACATATAATATTGTAATTCCAAAAGAAAAAGACGCAGAATAGCCATTATATGTCCAGGCAGTCGATGCCGCCCGCGCTTAGTGTATGTCTTATTACAATGACCGTTGGACGTATATTTACAGCACTTCTGTGCAGTGCCATAGCGTTTGCGCAAGATAGTAAGTACATAGATGGGTTATCGATACAAATTTAAAAAAAAAAACTGGTTTGGTCAACCTTTTTTTTCGTCATAAATATGCATTAACGCTCAAGGTTTTTGCGCATTGTAAATAAGGCGATTTTAACGAAACTATTGCATGTCACAATGTAAACCGGCTAATATCGACTTTTAGTTGATGACCAATGCACATTCACGCAACACTGGTAAACAGGGAACATGCAAACTTTTATCTGACTGCCCTTCAGCTGAGGAACAAGCAAAAAATGGATTGTCCTCTAACGATATGTGGATTTCTCCACCATTCTAGCCCGATAGTTTGCTGCGAAGGTGTTAACTTACAATTCATGTGTAGAATAAAATTTTCATTGCCACATTTTAGGTGGTAGCAGGGAAAACCGTCAGGGTGACGACCGGTTGTATTCGTATAATGGGAAATCAGAAACAGATTCTTTTGTCTACCCTGATAGTTTGCTCCATTTTCAGAATCTAATAGAAGAAAATTTGGACTGAGCGAAAGAAGTTGGTAAAATGCAATTACTTATTCTGGCAATAATAATGATTAATTTTAGAATGTGAGGAATACAGCAATTCCACTGTTGATGTAGTACAAGCCATTGCGCTTGTCCACATAGCGAACCAATAAGCCATAAGCGTGGGTAAAATGTGACTTCGACAGTCTCCCATTGATCGTAGGCCGGAAGCCCTGCTCTTCCAGGCGAATTTCCTTTTATGGTATAGCTTCAAAAAACGAAATTCCACTGTTATGAAATATTTTTTTAGGCTGCCGTTGGATATCGTGTTGACAATGAAATTAAATGGAGATGTGGTGGAACTTTGATAAGTGAAAGGTTTATATTAACAGCAGCACACTGCACATCAACCCGCGACGCGTAAGTTAAAAAAACTGCAATTAATAACATGCTAAACAAACTCTTGCAGAGGTCCTCCAAGTGTAGTACGCCTAGGAGACTTGGATTTGACACGAACGGATGATGGCTCTAAGGAAGTCGACTATGAGATTGGAAAAATAATCGTCCATCCAGAATACAGGTATCCCCAGAAATATAATGACATAGCGCTGCTAAAAACCAAGTACACGGTAGAACTGAACAAATACGTACGACCAGCGTGTCTCAATACAAAGCGGGATATCGGAGAAAGAAAGGCTGTGGCCATGGGATGGGGTAAAAACAGACTACGCTGCCGCTGAAACCAACAACAAATTACTCAAGGTGGTCCTGAATATATACAACAACGACTACTGCAGTCAAACATACAGGTCAGATGGAAAACTCCTGATGGAATTAGGGGTACCATGTTGTGTGCTGGTGAACGAAAAGGGGGCAAAGACACTTGCCAGGTAGGTAAAGGGTTTTTAAAAAGTCAAGAATATACTAAGCTTTACAAAAACTTAATTTTTATTTCATAGTAAAAAATAATCACCAATAATTTTTCTCAGGTTTAGTTTTCGTGAAATCATTAGTTCTCCAAATTATTTTATATGTTCTAACTTCTACAAAAATTTAGCGAATTTGGTATCAAATAGAGGTGAAAATTCTCATTTAAAATATGCTGAATACCAGGTTTGGAACTCAGATTTAATTAGTCTTAGAAAAGATAACATTACTGCCCTTCAAATCCTTCAATTTTTTAATTCGGCTATCAGAACATTCTACACAAATACTAATGTATTTGGAATCATATAGCAGTAGAATTTCTTATCTAGCTTACTGTGGACGCTAATTTTAGCTGCCAGGTTTAGTTTTTGAGAAATTGCTAACTCTTATTATATAAACTGCTCTCATTTTCAAGATTTCTACATTAATTTTAAACATACTTGGTATCAAGCAGCATAGAAAATTCTCATGTACTGACTTCAAATTCATGAATTTCTTTGATCGGTTAACAAGAATTCTACACAAGTGCTGCTAATGTATTTGGTATCATACAGAGGTAGAATTTTTTCATCTAACATATTTCGGACACCAGTTTGGTTGCTGGGTTTAATTTTTGAGTAATCGCAAATTTCTCAAATAGCCTAGTCTATTCTCATTTCCAAGATTTCTACACAAACTAACATAATATTCTGAACACCAATTACCTCTTCAAATGTTTGAAATGCGTATTTTGTACCATCATTTTAGGGTGATTCTGGTGGCCCCCTAATAATAACCCACAAGGATAACAACTGCAAGTTTTATGTTGTTGGTGTGACGTCGTTTGGTAAATTCTGTGGAGGAAGGGACATCCCGGCAGTGTACACAAGGGTTTCTGACTACGTCTCGTGGATAGAGAGCATAGTGTGGTAGACCTGAGTGCTACTCATTTTCTTTTATTGTGTCATAAAAAAAAATTCGACTGTAATCTCAATAAATGTTTTTATAAGTCTCGGAAGCATTACTCACAAAATCTTCGGAATGTTGTTATACAATCACAGAAAGATCGGAAAACATATATAAATGGGTCCGATTTAGAATATAGAAGATCACTTTACGGCCAGTTATCGGCATCCTTGTCATGCACCGTGTGCCAAGTGAGGCCGTCGCCACAAGGCTCGTGTGCTGAAGGGAACAACACGTGTCTGATGAAGGTTCGCCCTTGCACCAGTCCTAGGAAAATCCGCCAGTTTTTGCTTGATCCGAAATCATATGGATTAACGTAAACTCTCCCGAGTTCAGTTAACCTCTTTGTTTCTGCTTTGTTAATGTTCGCTTCGATACTGGTTTCACCTCTGCTGATCAGCTTGCTGTGCCAGGATGCTAAACCACCTAATGCAACAAGCACACCTAAAAAACAAGGCTGGAGCATTATAATTTTTAATAATAATTGAGAGAATACCAGTGTTAAGTAGAGCCATGCAGATAATAGCACGTTTTTTCCATATTCCCAAAGGTTCAGGTTTCTCGTTGACCTCCTCGTGTAAAATATCATCCAGATATACCATATCAGTCTGCAATTTTTAATGTTATGTGTCGCTTAAATAATAAAACTGTATTTACCACAGGAATAATCGCTCCTGTTTTGTTGAACTTCACCGGATGACCTTCCAATTCAGGCTCGTCTAACTCATCAGGTGCCAACCAGATCAGGGTGTAAGCCAAATCGAAGCCACATATTATTATAAAGAGCACCCCTGCGACCATGTACACCATGTACAAGAAGAAATATCGATGATTCTTGTACCCAACACAATTATTCAACCAAGCTAGTGGTCGTTCAGGAAAATAAACAATTCTCTTGTGTTTGTGAAAGGATACGACAATGATGATCCATTTTGAGTATGCAGCGATTGCATACTGAACAATGATGTGTCCTTGGTGGCTTTGGTGCAATGCATTTTTTACATATGCTAACAGCTTCGGTGATAAGTTCTCCCTACAAGTATTTTTTTTACCAAGATACAGACAAACATGTTTTTTACCTGAGGTGGATGGCCAGGATGTATTTTAACGGCCATATAGTAGTGGAAGCAAATATTAAGTAACAGCCAGTTGCCAATTATGACTAGAATAACACACAAATATGGGTTTCTGTCCCACCAATAAGGTAGGCCGATCCAATATGCTACGCAGACGACGAAAGCCGTTAATACAATCACAGCAACAACGAATAACTAGAAATCTCACATGAGGGCTTGAATGGAAAAAGAAAGGTGGTGGTACTCACAGGACCAAGGACGTGAGTGAAATTGTCTACGATCCATGTCATCGGCTCCATAAGTACGTCTGCAGCATAACTTTGGTTCATGTGATGGTTGTACGTTAAGTAACGGATTGTGAGCCGACATGTTTTAATGAATGATTTAATCGAGTCGCTGCAAAATGGATTCAAGTAATTCATGTGATCGCCTGCACACAAAGCCTAATGTGCTTACTATAGTTTCTTTGGTAACCTATGAATTTTCCAGTGGATCCTAATCATTTTGAAAGCTGTCATGAGCTAGCTGCCTCCATAGCGATATCCACTGTAAACAAGTCCTCACAACAAGATACAATTTGGAATTATCAGCTGCAAAAGCAAGATGAGGGTCATAACCTCCATCACATTCTTTTTGAACCCAAAACTGCACAAACAAGCGATTATGCGGAAGAAATAAAAGCTATTCTGGGTCAGACTAGTAGTATTTTATACTGTTCCTGAAGAGTAAACAACAGCATTCTGGACTAAAACCAATTTACCGCTTTAGCAGCGGTGACCCCGCAATTGACAGAATTCAGCGATGCTGCCAGACCCCAATATAAAACGTAAAAATTGTAATAACAATCAACATATAATGAATTTTACACGGACAAAACGTTCATGTTTGTTTTATCGCTTCTTGGCAAAGATTTTTCTGTTATTACATTTGACTAATACCTAACCCTATTCTACGAACGTCAAATACCGTTCACCAGTGACGACACGAAGTTGGCCATATTTGCAGCACTGACGTCGATAAATTCTCTTTTCTTATTGGCTCACGGGGATTACTCTACCCAAATTCAATGAAGAATCGCTAGAATTCTTGGAAATATAATAAAAATTCCAAACAAGGTCGTTCATGATACTACAACGTAATAAGTGGGTAGGTACACATTAAAGGGTGGCCCTGTAATAATCGAAGTGAGGGCGTTTGGTCAAACTAGCTGTGATCATACCTACTTAAATTAGAAATGAGGAAGGACTTGAAGGACCTACTATTGAATATTAATTATTAAATGGCAATGCTCATTAGAGCGAGCCAGACAATTTAGTAAGTATATGAACTATGGCAACATTGCTATTATCGTGACCACCAAAGGAAAATAGAACTGTTATTATTCTATATCGGTTTTAGTGCCATCTCCAGGTTCGTTGCGTTAGTACTGGTTCGTTCGGTAAAGCTGGTGTTTGCTAACAATTAGCCGACCGCACTCGTTTGAAAAAATAATATAAAAAGTGTTTGCTCGTTTGAACTTTAATATCTAGTGTATGTAAACAATGTCACCGTGCCAAACACATTTATGTATAATATTGAGAATTCTATATATGGTCGAGGCAATTTAATTTGTTTAGAGGTCAGGATTTCCCTATGACGTATATCTGCCGCCGGGTCGTAGCCAATGGACTTTTTCCCTTGCTTACAAAACTTGTGATCGCTTAAACAGGTTTTACAATTGATGACTGCAGAATTTCCTAAATATTGCTTGTATAGTCGATCCTTTTCTAACGTCAGGCTGCCATAATTAAATAAGTGGAGAATTGACTGCAGATTTTTCGTGTGTGTGGTTTTAATCGTCAAAGAAACATATTTTAGATAAGTAACTCAGGCGATATGCTACTGAACTTCGTCTTTGGTAAGCTAAACTTAATTATTTTATTTGTGCACCCGAGGTACACATAATGTCTATTCAAATCGAATGTTACTAGGTATTATGTTTCCTTGAAGTCAGCATTTATTCGCATACAAAGTAGAATTCGTGTACCTACCTATTTTTTTCAAGGTTCATGGTATGTCGTAACGTTCATTATTGCATGGGGTAATAGTGCTGCACCGGGAGAAACAAGGGATGACCCTGATTTGTATTACCCCGCTTTTAGCCCCGAAGCCGATGCGTTCGATTGGGAATTGCTAAAGGTAACCTGTATCAAAATCGTTTTACTTTCCATGCTAGATATCTTTTTTAGCATATTTCAAAAACTCAAAACGGCAGGAATCTACTTATAAGTCCAGTTAGTTTAAAAATAGTATTAGCTCTATTGTACGAAGGCTCGAGCGGAGCTACTAAAAAAGAGTTCGAAACTGTACTGAACTTCCCAGAGAATTCAACAGAGCTCAGGAAGCGTTTTCAGTCCGTCTTGCAAGCTTTGAAGGTACTTTCTGTTAATTTTTCAATACTTGTATATAATAAAGTTTATTTCAGACACCCCCTACAAACGAATATAAACTGAATTTCGCCACAAGAATATTTCTGGACTCGTTCATTCATCCTCAGCAAAACTTTGCCGCCAAAGCGTTCAATTCATACAATACTAATATCACGTCAACGAATTTTGTGGACCAGCAGGGCGCCAGCGATCTCATCAACGCCTGGATACAATCGGTGACCAACGGGCGCGTTCAAAAACTGGTCAGCCCCGGTAAACCACGAAATCTATAAAAACCAAACCAATTTACTAACCGCTCAAGCTTACAGAGGATGTACGAGAAGCCGTAATGATCATGACAAATGCGGTATACTTTAAAGGGAAGTGGTTGCAACCCTTCCCTAAAAACTTCACTGAAACTAAGGGATTTTACGTGAATCCGACGGAAAGCGTACAAGTGCCGTTCATGACTACGTCAGGCACTTATTATTTCGGATACTCCAAAAAATTAGACGCCAAAGTTCTTAGAATCCCGTATAAGGTAAAAAAAATGCAACTGTGTAATGCGAAATTAATTAATCTCGATTTAGGGTGGTAGATTTGCCATGTTCTTCGTCCTACCGAGTACCAAAGCTGGGCTGCGCAACCTTGTGGACAGCATCAAACGTCTACAACATAAGAGAAACTTTGTACTCGTTGGATCCCTCCGAGGTGCTGATTTCAATTCCCAAGTTTAAATTCCGCTATCAGGTCACATTCACTGATATCCTGCAGGAGGTAATAGCGTTTATACTAAAGAGCCGTCGATTGTATTTATTTTTACAGCTTGGCCTAAGGCAAATGTTCCAAGACACGGCGAGTTTTGCCGGCATAGCTAGAGGAGTCCCCAGCGTACTGAAGAGGCTGGTGGTGTCAGATGTCATCCAGAAGTCAGGGATAGACGTCGATGAAGAAGGAAGCGAAATTTACGCGGCAACCGGTAAATCGAATTCGATTTAACGGATTTGAGTTCAATTAAAGTGTTCGTAGATGTGCTTCTGACCAACAAGTTCAAGGAAACCGATAACGTCTTCAATGCTTCGCATCCCTTCTTGTTCTTCGTGGAAGAGCAATCAACGGGTTCTCTGCTGTTCGCAGGAAAGGTCGAAAATCCCCTCGAAACTGAATCGCAGTTTCCTTATCGATATGGAGAAGAAGATACTGTGCAGGGTAAGCTTCTTCGGAGTGTTTCTCGCCGCGGGTCATATGGAACTGGAAACGTGTTTGATAAATATAACACGGCCAAACGCGACTTCCTAGTTCTATTATGGCTAGGTGCTCCATTTAACGTAACACGGAATGCGTCATAACTTTATTCTATGTACAATAATTAAAAATGGGATTTCCCGGTTAGTTCTGTATCGACAATCTGCATACAAGCACTGCAGAAGTACACGGGCTTCATTTGCAAGTGTCTCTAAAGGCGGAATTCCCAAGGTCAGATAATGACTGACCACGAAGTGTTCAACAAACAAGCAATAAACTCACAGCCACTGAACAGGCGTATCGCGGCATCTGCCTTGGCTTAAACACGCCAATGTGAACAATGCGAACTGTGATCGAATATCTGCCTCTTAATTGTGCTAAAATGGTACTGTTGGTGTTGTTCTTTGTGCCAGGTAATTATTGCGTTCCTCTGACGTATAAAAACCGGTTGCGTACCGAATAAACAAATTTTAATTTATTTAACCAAATGGAAGTGATTGTGTAGAATCTAAAAATAATTTGTGTGTTGTTGTTAGGTCTTGCTGCTCAGTTCAGCAGCCCGAATCTGCAACCGCTGGGAGCACCGCCGGCCGATGTAGCCGACGTAAAGCGTTTCAATTACTTCGATCTGGAACTGCTTCATGTACGAAACCCATATTAGTTACGATCAAAATAAAAAGTGTATCTTTCTTCAGGAACTAACCGAGCAGAACAAGAACGTGTTTGTCTCGCCGGCAAGCATAAAGGCCACGTTGGCCATGGTTCTTGAGGGCGCGTATGGGAAGTGCGCTGAAGAAATAAGGAACGTCCTCAGGCTGCAGCTGGACAAGCAGGAATCGAGAAACAAACTGCAAAGGCTCCTCTACGACCTTAGGGTTGGTTGATAACAAGCCGCTCTCTGTGAAATATTAGTTTCCTATCGGGTTTCAGGATAAAAGCGGGTCCACGGTGCTGGAATCTGCCAATGCCATGTTCGCTTCGAACAAACTTAACATCAACCCTAACTACCAGACGGTCCTCWATCAGATATACAACGCTCAAGTTACAAGCGTCGACTTTTCTAACCCCCAAGCTGCAGCGAACCAAATCAATGCGTGGGTGGACAACGTCACACGCGGACTTATCTCGGAAATTATCGGAGCTGGTTAGTTTGCTTGCTTCTTTCAACTTTTGTGTAATAAGCCAGCCACCACCCTACATTGAAATTTGACAGCCACATATTTATACTTAACTGTTCAAGAGCAAACTTATATTATTTTCGGTGTGTAGTTTAAAAAAATATTTACATTTCATTCAAAAAATCGTTTAATAATGTATCATCTCTATGTAGATTTGTAAATTGAAAAAGTATGGCCATATTTCGTAATATCTTTCCTAATATGGCAAAAATTTTGAACGCATTAAGTTAGAGAAGGTTCGGATAAAGTGCTGGTAGGTCGTTGAAAAGTGACTTCCTCTTACAGATGTTATATATTTTTTCCCAATCCAGGATGGCGCCACAGTCCCTATCAGCCCTGAAATTTTAAATGTCAAAATGTGCTAAAAAGTTACTTTCGATGCTTAAACGCTCGCATTTAGAAAACTGAAATCCGACTATCCGTTTTTTTAAGTTATAGGCATACACGCCTGCAAGATACTGAATCATCCTAACTTTAGTGTCATCATCTGTAAAAGGAAGTCATTTTCCTAGACGCGCGCAAAGATTGCCCATATAATATTATTTTAGACGCCTTTTCCGACGAAAGAGCGCTGGTCCTGTTGAACGCCCTGTACTTCAAGGGGCAATGGAAGCGAACATTCGTTGAAAAACTGACCAGCCTCAAATGTTTCAAGACCCCAACAGGAACCTGCATTAACGTACCCATGATGCAAGTGGTTGACACGTTCAACTACAACTACATCCCCCACATCGACGCCCAGGCGGTAGTTTTACCTTACAACGTAAGCTAAGATGGATAAGTGAGTTCAGTTTGACAGTTTTCCTTCTAGGACGACAAGTACGCGATGTTGGTGCTTCTCCCGGGTGAGAAGAGTAACGTTTGGACCCTTACTAGAGACCTTCAGCACGATAGACTGGTGTCTATATTATCGCAACTTCAACCAACGGAGGTTTCGGTTGAATTACCGCGATTCCACATCGAGTACAGCGCGGATTTGGTCGATCATCTCAAGCAGGTTTGTATTACACTCGAAAAATTTCTGTTATTCATAGTTAGCGTGTTTCTATCACAACTACTCCACCGTTCAAATTACGGCAGAAAGGTATTGGCCAAACTTGTCCAGATTATTCTAAGAATACTTTCAAACAACGGACACCAACTTTGTTAATTTAAATGGAATACCTTAAATACTATTTGGATTCCTTATTAACTTTAGTGTGATCTTTTTAGCCATACATGTATATCTTGCATCTTTGCAGTGTTTAAGAAAATCTAGAATATCCGAAGCTAAAAAAGGTTTTACGCCGTTTGATAGAAAAAAGGAAAGTGATATTTTATTGCATGCCTACACTTATTTATTCTTTCATCACAAGTCGACATTTTTTACAGTGACATGTTAGATTACATTTCGTTGTGCTTGTTGTGTTACGTTTTAAACATCGTGCAGCATTTCAGAAGTTAAACTTTAATGAGCGGGTTCGATTGTGTTTACAAAAAATACGGCTGTAAATTGAATCAATACTTCCACATCAAATTGTCAAAATGACATTTACGCATTTATTTCTTATACTATACGATCAGTAATCAGGTTTTGAGCATTTTTTCTTTCTACACATTTTTTCCAAGAGAAACGGTTCTCGTGATATTAGCAAAAATACATAAATTTCAAAATCGGTTTTTCCAAATAACTCGAAAATTATTAACTTAACAAAAAAATTGCAAGAGTACTTTTCAATTACAAATTTAATTTTCTATATAATACTAAAATTTAAAAAAATCGTATGGACAGAGTCCAAAAAACGTTTTTTTGGAAATATTTCGAATATGTCAAAATTTTGGAAAAAAAATTTAAAACACTTTGTGTAAGAAATTTTATTTCCAATCTGATGGTATTTTCATTTTTTGAATATATTTAGTATTTTCGAAGATATTTTGAAAAAACCGTTTTTTAAGTAACGCTTTTTTGCTAATATCTTCTAAACCGTTTGTTGCACCGAAAATTTATAGGGACGAATAATACTCGCAGTTATACTACTAATCACATACTAAAACGAAAATAAAAATTTGCAAAAGAAGATAGACACCCCCCAATTTCACCCCGTTCCCGATACCCTACTTATCCCAAAAACAATAGGTCGCTTTGGGTAGTTGAGATTTATATGTATGCCATATTTTAAGTTCATATGTAGTCTTTCGAAAGTTATCGTGTCCACAAACAACACCACAGACACACAGACAAGAAATTTGTTTGCTAAAATTTTGTTTTATTACGTTTTCGACCATTTTAAAGCGATTGAGCAAATAAAAATTTTTGAAAGTTTTTGTCGCGATACAGTACTTTCCATCCGTTGGATGTGAAAGTAATAATGATCGTAAACTTACTTCACGCATTTTGTTTTGGTATGTTACGTCTGACACTTTTATTGAGGGCTGTCGTTGCTTGTTGTTGGTGGAGTTGTTTATCAATGAAATTCATATTGTATTAACTTAAGCCTGTGTACGGTTATTGACCGTTAAGTATTTGTGGTCTTCTTTGGCTGTTCAATTGGTACATCTACCTGAAGAGTCCCAAAAGGACGAAACCCGGGTCGTAAGTTCAAACTGACCGGTTCTGCCAATGGCGGTTCTTAATAAAAATGACCCACTCTCAAATACCATAGTAACTAAATATAAATGACACCATGCCATCTAGTGGCAATACGGTATCATCCACTCGTCTCTGTGGGGAACTGATCTAATTTTGTTATTATTAAACTTAATATCTATTGAAAAAACTATTCTGCATACAACTATGTATAAATAAGTTTAGCGTTCTATTAAAAAATCAAGTTATTTGTGTTTGAATCTGTTTAGGTTGCAAGCCTTGTATAATGGCAACATGCTATACAAAATCAAAAACAGCGTGCAATAGGATTTTTTTTTATCAAAAACGGCGTGCAATAGGATTTTTTTTCTTCTACCAAACGAAAATCGCACCACCCTATCTTTTTTTAGGTTCGGAGATATTCTCAATTTTCTTGAGTACTGCAAAATTTGTTTACAAAATGGTGGATAACGTCAAAACGATTCAAGATAGACCACACATATAGTTCTCGCATAGAGCGATTAAATGTCGCATATGCAATATTTACTAATTTTATGATGTCTTGCAGTTCCCTAAATATGTTAATTGTCCAAAAAGGAATTAAAATAAATTACTTCACTGTTTACACTTGGAGCGAAATTACTTTTTAATTTCAGTAGACTGTTTAAATAACAATTAACTATTCCATCTGTAAAGACCTACTTTTACAACATACACACAGTGAGGTCTCCATCAGTATATTGCTTTAAAGTTTACCCAAAGTTATATAGTCGTCCAACAGAAATAGTGAATTTTGACTTTAGTTGTAAATTCTGCCAAAAATGTGGGGTGGGACAACGGTTAGTCGGCAATAAAGTGTAAATTTGTATTTGCATTTGTATTTCTGCTGTCTTTACACCCTAAACATGTTTAGCAACATCTGTCCCACTCCGCATTGTTGGCATAATTTACAAAGTAAAGTCAAAATTCACTATTTCAATTGGACGAGTATACTTTCCAATTTCGTAAACATGGTAATTCTTTGTTGATGGTCATACTCGTTTCGAGCATTTTATAATTAAACCTAATGCTTCGTAGAGAAGTCTAATGAGTTTGATATACCCGCTATTTAATTAAAATTCTGTATTTTCAACTTAATTAATCATTCTTGACTGTGTCCTAGAGCGAGGATTATGCCACACACATCTTCTAAGAAGTAATTCATGTGAGAACTAGTTCATTTAGCACAGTAAACGAATTTAGCACAATTGCGTTCCCGTACAACACATCAAACGAAAACTGCATAATATAATTATTTCCGTCGTAATTATCAATGCTGTTTCGATAATATCACATAATGTCGTGTTAATGCCATATAATGGTCATGTGATGTACACGTGATTACCGCTACAATTTAGAGATTTTTTTTTAAACTCTACGCCTTGGTCTGCTACCACCAAGTAAAGGAATGCCCCATTTTATTGGGCATAGTAATTTAATCACAACTTAACAGATTTCACGATATTTCAGCTAAAAATCCGGGAGATATTCTCCCCTAACGCAAATCTAAGCGGAATCATCGACCAGCAGAACATAAGGATCAGCAACATCTTCCATAAGACACGCATAGACGTGAACGAGAAGGGCACCGAGGCCGCAGCCGCCACCGGAGCCGTGGTGATTCCCCTGATGGGATCCTCGATGCCCAGATTCGTCGCTAACAGGCCCTTCGTGTTCATAATATACCACGTGGAGTCGGGCAACATCATATTCGAGGGGCAATTAGTTCGTCCCGATGAGACTCTCAACGTCGCGACGAGATCGAAAGGATTCGGCCAAACTAGCAAGACTGACCTCAGGAACTACGATAACTACAGGCAGAGGGTCCAACCCGTGCAAAGGACTCCTTATAATTACAAATAAATGCTGGATATTGCATAAGACTTCACGATGATACGCTTACTGGTGTCATAACGTCCTGTTTTTGTTTTAGTAGCGCTATGTGCAGTTGCATTTTGTACTGTGACTCAATAAAGAAGGAAACTTATTGTACTGTTAGACTACTGGGTCTGCAGAGTGATACTTTTTTTTTGCAAACAACTTGTATAAATTACATTGCACTCATGTTGTGCCTGCATCAGGTATAATTCTTAATTATAAAATAAGAGAAATGAAAGGAATATAACCAATATATTATGTGTTCACAAGTCAAGTACGAAATTGGAAGTCTTCTTTCTTCTATTAAAGGTTGCAAAAAACCTGCAACTATAAAATTTTATTATCTTATTTTTAAGATAATATGTATGAAGTTATGTGAATTGAAAACACTAGTTTACACACCATTAGAGACAAGCGAGTTTTAAATAAGAAGTTCGAAAACATAAGCAATTTACAGATATGTATTTGCATTCTGATTTAAAAGTCATGCTGTCTCGAACAACATACTGGTTGCTCGTCTTGTTCTGCATCATTGTTATATCAGTTTGTTTAAGAGGGGCGTTTACCTAGAGCGAATCGGGTAATTTTAAGCACCTACCGTTTTACATTTTACCGAGTTATTCGCAACTTTTTCGAAGTGAAATTTCGACACGGCAATGACAAAAGATGTAGCTACAACGTAGAGTTCGAGTTTTTTCTGAATTTGGTACGGTAATGTAAATATTTGTTGTTAAATTTTGCTTAAAAATGCGTATTTTTGGCGAGTTATATCTCGAAAACTAAGGCACATAAACGAAAAATTCGAACTCCACGTTGTAGCTACATATTTCTTTGTACACTACCAAAAACATGAGCACGATAAATAAGTAAAAACATTCAAAAAATCTAAAACCGCAAACCCTTTCGCACGAGTCCGTCAAGAGAGCGGAATGCGAATGCCCATCCCCACCAGATCCGTCGCATGGTATCCAGAGAACAGTGAGGCTAAGATGCAAACCTGTCGGGAATGATCGTGCGGTATACGATTTATTCCGTTATGACCGGATTTCTAAGCTTTTATGTCTAAATACACGTGACAAGTTTAATGTTAAAAGCTCTTTCACATTAATTTACTGTCTGCCGAAGCAATGGGGAGGCGGAATGAAAATTATTATAAAAGTTCCTCCAAAAATCATAGTCGACATGCAGTTAGAATGAAATGTTATATAGTTCATATTTACAGAAATAAATGGGTTATTCGATATTTTGAATAACCTGGTATAATATCATAGTAAGTTACTAATATCATGCTTACTTTTTTATGCACACGCTACAGTCAGCAATTTTCCGAATATTAGTTTAGCCCGTCTGATCTTTGCGTAATTTCAACCTATCGGCTACCCTCTTACGTCCCATGTCCCGCTGGTAACATGGGTTGCATAGTTTACATTTTGCCCGATCGCTCTAAGTACATGCCCCTCTTAAGAATTATTACTAGGATAACATAGATATTTACAAAATGATCAATTTGACAACGAATGATGAGTTGACGAATATTTTTCTGTGAATTAGTGAAGAATATTTTGAATCTGGTAAAAATACAATGTATGCTACCTAAAAATCCCCAGGCTCGTACTTTCTTTATTTTTTTAAGGTTCAACTTTAAGTGATGTGTCAAATTGAAGGTCTTTATAAGCTCTTAAAAATGGTATAGTGGATGGCCAAAAAAATATTTGTGGAGGATGATATTTCACAAATGAAGTGAATTTTTTAAATATTTTTTTACCTTTTATTAAATTGTAATAAAACCATGTATGTAGAAAAAACATGTAATATACAATAAAAATGATAATCAATCAGTACAAAACTGGAAATTAATTTAAAAAATACAAATTAGTATCGCAGCTAGTCTGTTCAGAAAAGTATATCGTTACGCATCAGCGCCATCTATGGAGCAGAGCTGTAGGCAAGCACACCTTGTAGGACACTGCAATCCATTAGGTAGTGGTCTTAGTAATAGATAGATGGTGTGGGAGTGTCGACCACGGAACAGTCTAGTAACTTTCCAGAAACATGAGCTACCCTCATATAAAGCGCGAGCTACCGCATGGCGGAAGTCAGAAGTCTGATTTGAATAGCAGTGAAGCAAGCGAACAAAGGCATACCATGTGTTCTAAAGTGGTAGTGAGTGAAGTGTAGTGTTTTGGACTAAATGTGTTTGGATTTAGTGTATTCGGTGCAAGTGTGGAGATGAAGAAGGTTAAGTCAAAAATCCACATTTTTCGTACCCCTACGACGTAACAGTATGAATATTCAAACCAGTTCAAGCAGTGTCGCTTACAAATTATGCGTTAATTTTTCGTTAATACTGTAAATATTTAGAAACAAACAACATAAATCTGATGTTCACTAAAAATTTGTAACGAACTGAAAAATCGATATGTATAATTTTATATTAATCGAGTATTTAACACATCTCTATTTTTCACGCTTATAACAAAAATGTATGCCAATTTAAGAACCTTACAATAAATTAATGGGTTAATTTGTTAACATCAGTTTCATTTTAATTTGCAAACTTTGTTAAATTCAGTGAAACCTGACGAATTTTAATCCTAATGATGGTTCTCCATGAGCTAAATGAAACATGATGATTCAAATCAGGCAAACGACATTTTATCTTTTAATGAAGCCATTTTTTGCATAAATGGATAGTTAAAGAGGCATAGTAACTTCCGCTACGGGTATAATGAAAAACCCCACTGGAAGCCAATGTAAAAGCATAGTATCCTCGGAAGCTATAAATGTGCAAGTTGGTATTATTCGGCATCACATTATAGGTCCGTACTTCATAATACTTCAACCTGCTGTGTGTAATATTGTACCTGACACATTTATTTTAAGATGAATAGCGACAAAGTTATCGTCGTAATGTTCGCCTGTATCTGAATAACATCTCAGGTCTCATGAACAGGACCTCAGGGATGTAGTGAATGACCTGCTGGGTCGCCTTATTTAAGTCCACTGGATTTTTCCCTCTGGGTCATCTAAAAAGTTAAGTGTACAAACAAATAGAGTTAGAAGCCAGTATCAGTCAAGAAATTCAACATCCGCTTAAGAGGGGCGTTTACCTAGAGCGAATCGGGTCATTTTAAGCACCTACCGTTTTACATTTTACGGAGTTATTCGAAACTTTTTCGAAGTGAAATTCCGACATGGCAATGACAAAAGATGTAGCTACAACGTAGAGTTCGAGTTTTTTCTCAATTTGGTACGGTAATCTAAATATTTGTTGTTATATTTTGCTTAAAAATGCGTATTTTTGGCGAGCTATTTCTCGAAAACTAAGGCACATAAACGAAAAATTCGAACTCCACGTTGTAGCTACATATTTCTTTGTACACTACTAAAAACATGAGCACGATAAATAAGTAAAAACATTCAAAAAATCTAAAACCGCAAACCCTTTCGCACGAGTCCGTCAAGAAAGCGGAATGCGAATGCCCATCCCCACCAGATCCGTCGCGTGGTATCCATTGAACAGAGAGGCTAAGATACAAACCTGTCGGGAATGATCGTGCGGTATACGATTTATTCCGATATGACCGGTTTTCTAAGCTTTTATGTCTAAATACACGGGACAAGTTTAATGTTAAAAGCTCTTTCACATTAATTTACTGTCTGCCGAAGCAATGGGGAGGCGGAATGAAAATTATTATAAAAGTTCCTCCAGAAATCATAGTCGACATGCAGTTAGAATGAAATGTTATATAGTTCATATTTACAGAAATAAATGGGTTATTTCATATTTTGAATAACCTGGTATAATATCATAGTAAGTTACTAATATCATGCTTACTTTTTTAAGCACACCCTACAGTCAGCAATTTTCCGCCGTGCCTGTCAGTTTGTTCTAAAGTCAAAAACTATTGAACGAATTTTCTAGCGGTATTCACCAATAGATAGAGTGACTCATTAGGAAGTTTTAGGTATATAATTTGTCAAAGTTTTGTGTAACTTGGTTGAAATATAGCGATAATTGTTGGAATTGTCGGAAAAAGTTGGGCCACCTGGGAGTTTTCATCGGAAAACGCTGCCTAATCCCTTTGAGATATAACAAAACACTGCATGGTGGGATATTCCTCTTTTATAGATCTTCAAAAAGGTCGGGGATGACATATATCCATCTTTTAAGAATAGTTTACTGTACATATCTATCTTCTAAAAAAATGGTCACGTACAATACGGTAATCGGAAATTTAATAGTTAGTAATACATTAATTACCTTGAGTATTTCATGCACATTATTATAATCTTTTACACCATATAATTTAAATGAATATCTTAGGATCTTTTCACACCGATGACGGTACTCGCTTGATGCGATCACCCCCACGCCGCGCCGCGCCTTTTCCTGTCGCCTACTGTTATACGGGGTGAGTAAGTTTTATGTACACAAACTTTAACAGAAAATATGACACATGTTTTTAAAAGGAAAAGTTCATATAAACATACATATGTCGTAGAAGGCTTAGTTTCCGAGATACAGGGTGTTGAATATAATTTCTTTTTCTCGAATTTTCATTATAACTTATAAACGAATGCTAAGAGTTTTTCATGTTTGGGAGATAATGCCTATTAATTAAGGGGCATAAAACAAACGATAAGAATGTTCAAAAATTTGCACGGTGTCGGAATGCAAATGACTATTTGTAAAAAAACTGTTATTTTCATTATCTACATAGAGTCACTGGCGTAGCCAAGAGGGGGTAGACGAGCAATCCCCCCCAGGAACTAAATTATTTTGATAATGGAATAGCAGCTTTTTTACATTTAACAATACAAATTTGTTGCAAATTAAATATTAAAATTTAAGTCATACCTCTTCTAGTTCTTTCATGTTTGTACTTAACATTTTTCTTGTGTTTGGAGCTTTGCCCCCCCCCCCAAGTTAATTTTCTGGCTACGCCACTGCATAGAGTTAAACAAAAATAATGTCCCTTCTTCTATTTCGAGAATCCTGTGCGTTTCCGAGTTATAATTTATTTTAAATATTTAGCCGATAATTGATAATAAATAAATTACTTAATTAATGGAATGCATAGGATTTTCAAAACAGAAGAAAGGATAGTAATATTTTTTAAACTGTGTGTAGATAATGAAAATAAGTTTTTTTTACAAATAGTCATTGGCGTAGAAGTTTTGTTTAAGAAAGGGGTCGAGTACCCCCTCCACCCCGCCGCTGTCCCGTCTTCTGTTTTAAAAATCCTGTGCATTTCCGAGTTATTATGACGTAGTATTAAATTAAGTAATTTAATTATTATCAATTATCGGGTAAATATTTTAAAAAATGTAATAACTGGGAAACGCACAGGATTTTCGAAACAGAAGAAGGGACATTATTTTTGTTAAACTGTATGTAGATAATGAAAATAACAGTTTTTTACAGATGGCCATTAGCGTAGAAGTTCTATTCTCCGCCACTGTGCAAATTTTTATTTATTTATTTATTTAACATACTACAACAAAAGTAGTCTAAGAAATGAAAAATAAGTAGCAAAAAAACTTGCGTTAAAGGCGTTTTGCTGTAAAGTAAACTGGGAAGTCTTTTCTTGACCAAATGCAAACGTAATTTAATATAACTTACAAGAAGTATAAAAGAAATAAAAATTAAAGGAACGGCACTGTTTAAAGTAATTTATTAATAATTTCCATAATTTAATGAAATGGTTTCTAAAATTTGCGTGGTGCATAACTATAGCGCTACTTAAAAAACTTTTAGGTGGCTGTGATCGAACGTCAAAAACATGTTTATATTTTTTATTATTTATTAATTGTCATTGCGTTGTAACAATTGTGTTAAAAATGCCTCGTAAAAGGTATCTGAGTGAAATGGAAAAAGGTAAAATCTTGGCTCTTTGGGATGAAGGCTTTAGTCGCCAAAAAATTGCTGAAAGAATTAAAGTCGTCGCTAATTATTTGTGAAACCCTGAACAGTATGGCGCAAACAAGAAAGGTCGCCCTAAGAAGAAAATTTCTCTCAGAACTGCAAGAAGAATTATTGCTACAGCGAGTAACACTATAAAGTCGAAAAAGAATTGCCCAAGGGTGCGGGATTCTGAAGAAAAGTGAACACATTGTATGCCGAAAACTAAGAAAATGTCAGAGACTTTTTCCTCACCATAAAACAACCCGTTTGGAATTTGCTCGTTAGAATATGAATAGAAATTGGGAAAATGTAAACCAAAACTTTACAATTAAACCTCTAATTAAACCATGGTATTTTTTTTTAATTTTAGATTATCTTTTCTGATGAAAAAAAAATAATCTTGATGGTCCAGATGGTTTGAATTGTTATTGGCGAAATTTGAGGAGAGAACCTGAGTATCTTTCAAAACGAAACTTTGGAGGTGATATGTTAATGGTATGGGGTGCCTGTACAAAAGCAGGCGTTTTAACATTGGCTTACCCATCAACACGAATGAACAGTCGACAGTACATTCATGTTCTTGAAACAAATTTAATGCCTTTTTTAAATAACAGTTACGAACGAGATTTCATTTTCCAACAAGATAATGCGATGATTCATGTCAGTAGAGAGTCGACGGCGTTGTTTGCCAACCAAAATATCGAATTGTTAGAGGGACCCTCTTGTTCACCTTGTTCAACCCGATTGAAAACCTTTTGGGTATCTTAGTTCGGCGAGTATGTGCGGATAACCGACAGTATGCCACCATAAATGAATTCAAAAATTCATTAGAAGAGGTCTGGGTCAATTTGGAACCAAGAATATTAAATAACTTGGTTGGAAGCATGAATTCTAGAATTTTTTAACAGACTAGGAAGAATGGAGACCAAACCCATTATTAATTTACGAATGTTTTGTTAAATGTTAGATGGGGCTATAGTTGCGCACCAGTCCAATTTAAAAAATTATTTTATTAAGATACGGAAACTGTTAAAAATGACTCTGAATGGTCTACTTCTTATTATTTTCGTTTCTTTTATCCCTCTTGTTAGTTACATTAATTTACGTTTGCATTTGTCGAAGAAAAACTTAAAATTCAGGATGGGGCTATAGTTATGCTCCCCAGTGTATTTAGAGAAATAAACCTGTCATTCCATACTTTTGACTAACTCTGCATGTAATAATAATAAGCTTATATAAATCTCCAAGAACTGCAGAAGAGCTGCTCGATGGAAGAGCTTGGGCGTGTCGGAATCGTATTTTGTCAATGATCGAGTATCAAAATACGTATTTGCTTGATGTTATTTCAAAGATTAATTATTAGACAACGGAAAAACGATCGAGCATACTGAGGCTATCTAAAAACGGAGCAGTTAAATTGACGCGTTTTTAAACGGCTAAATCGGTCAACTTTGTCGGTCTCATCTTGTCAAACAGCCTGAGGTAAGCCAAAAAATTCCAAAACTCCAGAAAATTTCAAATTTTTTTCTGGTTATAACTCCATCTCACTAAATAATACTTATCTATCTTTAATAATAAAAAAGTTACTTCGGCGCAGACTTTTCTTATACAAAGCGGAGGTAGGTAGCTGTTCATTTTTTTGACCAACTCATCGTCAGAAAAGGAGCGTACCGTTTCGAAGCAAACGTTCTCGTGCAGCTTCTGGTACGATTCACTAAATCTTCGGGATAATGCAGCAGCGTAAAACATGTAATAAACATGTAACATCGAGAAAATTTTTGCATTGTTGGCATATTAGATCGCTGTAAGCTATGGACAAATAAAGTTCAAATTTATAAAGAAAAATCTCATTTTTAAATTATAAATATCTAAATTTTGAGAACTTATTTGGAACATCTAGCAATATTAAAAAAGTGGCAAAGCGTTTTCGAGCAACGGTGTTTTAAATTATGTAAGTAAAAAATGCGCAAAAATCGAGATACATCTCTGAGAGAAATTGCGGTTGTCCGTCATCCAAATAGAAATAGTACCAGAAAACTGTTAAGATCAAATGGATATGGGTGTTTTTTAAGTTTTCGTTTAGTTTACAAAATTTGTAAACACACGATGGGGTTGTAGCCTATATTTTTTAATTCCAAAATTGAATGTATATCAAAAATAATGTTACCGTGCTGTTTTAAATTTTATTACAAATCCCTTAATTAAAGGTTAAAAAATGTAACAGTTATACATTAGGATTTGTGGCGTCATATGCCCTGCTTGCAACTGGTTTGCTGTGGCTGTGGAAAACAAAGAGCAGCAAAATACGTTTCTCGCCGTACTACCTACTCCAACCGAGGCATCTGACGTTTCAAGCGATATTTGAATTTGAAGGAAAACTTTCACTAGTAAAAATAAGACATTAAAACATTACAAACATTTTAAAACATTTTGATTATTAACATCTAATTTCACTGGGTTCAGGCAAGGCCTCACGTATGTTATAATAACGATTTGCGGTTTTTGTCAACAAAACGATGTCAACAGCCGCAGACTACACATTCGCAAAAAATACCTACTAAAGTTTGAATTCACACCTCTAACGTTCTGGTAAATTACTATTTGAAATTGGTCTGCTAGAAATTTACAGGTTTTTTTACACGAACAATAGTTGGTATGCCGTTATGGTACTTCAGCTTAATTCCTTCTTCACCATTACTTGCCCTAAACTTTATAATGAGTAAACTGCCATGTTTATGCGTAATATTATATTTGGTAATGTAGAATACTGACCATTATAAATATATTATACATATTCCGCGACGTATCCTGTTTTGTTAAAACTTTTTGTATGTCCGCAGCATGGACAAACATTTACTTTAAAAACTAGAGTAAGCAATGCTTTATTAGTGTCTGAAAAATGTTTTATTAGTGGAAACTTACAAAATCACAGATAGACCATTATAAAAATGTACAAACCTTTATTAAATTCAGCTGAGTTTGTTAAAGATAATAAATAATGGGGCGAAACAGATGGTGAAGCAGTCTTAGCTTTTTTGTACGAGCCCCTTAAACGGGACTGTTCCACAGATGTAATACTTATCGACTACCACAGGTTTCGTCCAAACAAATACGTCAAACGCGGTCACAAGTCGCAATAAACTTATAAAATAACAATTTCAATAGTTATCACATAACGTTAAATAAAGACTATTTGTACAAAAATATCTTGATGATTCGTCTTGGAGACAATAATTATCCTAAGAGGAAGCAGACGTTATATATTGAGGCAGCGCAATGTCTTCTCAGGAACTCTAGTCGTGTGCTGGAAGTTCTCCACCCTCTCGTGTTCCACCTCCTGGTTTTGAGGAGGTGGGCTCCTGGATCCCTGCTTCATGAACGTCACACATCCGCGTCCGTCTCCCATGAGCGTCGTAAGGCACATATTCTTATCCTTGATCCTGTCTTTAACTTCCTTTTCCAGTTCGTACAAATGTCGGTCTTCCTCAGTGGGAAAATGATGTCGCATGAAACTGGCCAGCCTGAGGAGGTACTCCACGTTGTGCCCGCTGGGACCGCTGCAGTCGACAATCTGGTTCGCGATCTCGCTTTCATGGGCATCCCCAAGCCAGTGGGGGTTGGTAGGAGTGGCCAAGTACACCAGCACATTGAAGGGTTCTCCGTTTGCGGGGTAGAAATTGGTGAAGTGCGTCACATAGCCACCCAGCTCACACTCTCTCTTGGAGAGGTAAGGGATCGCGGCCTCGCTGCTGATGGCGTAGGCCACGCCGTGGACCCTGCCCTGAAAGACAAAACTGAATTTGAAATTTCAAGAAACTAAAGATTGGCAGTTACTTCAACTTAGGTACTATCAACGAGCAGAGCAGAGGTCATATTGGGTAAACATGGAGAACATTAAAGATGAATTTCTTCGAGGGTATCCTTCTCTCGATATCGCCAGAAAAAATTGTTATATATGCAATTTATTTAAATAGTTTCCTGTAACATCTTCCGACATGCTTGGAGTTACGGTTTGAGTTCAAGGGAATAATTGTGAAACTAAGAAAATAAGTCAAGTGCAACTAATAACGTTAATGTTGATACGGTTACTCCAAGATCCTAGAGATCCCAGAGGTGTTTTTGGGCCAATTAATGTGTTACCGACAGTGAAGAAAATTTTGGAAGTTCGACAAGTTTCTTCATTATTTTGAAGTTACAGCATTTTGTGTAGGGATCAGTCGGAATTCAGGAGGCACTGTTCTTTTGAGTGTGATATTCAGTTACTAGTAGATGAATATAGGAATTACAGAAACGGTGGAATTATTTTGCACTGGCTTCGGGGTCACCTGAGAATCGTAGTGTGTAAAGAGGGTCTAAATCTGGTTCTTACAGTTTAAAACACAGCAGAGGTATGCGCATTACGAAGGGTTAAACACGTTGCTGTCGCAAAAGTTTATGAAATATCTTGAAATTAATGTGTTCAATTCCCAATCTTAAAAACAGTTGTAAAGAGAATTTCAACAACTATAGAACTGTATCAATTTTATTGAAAAGTAATTTGTCTGATCGT
The DNA here is from genome assembly GCA_025024175.1 of Rhyzopertha dominica. Taxonomy (NCBI): domain Eukaryota; kingdom Metazoa; phylum Arthropoda; class Insecta; order Coleoptera; family Bostrichidae; genus Rhyzopertha; species Rhyzopertha dominica. The sequence continues at coordinate 9,356,818 of QCXZ01000086.1, read as the reverse complement.
AAACAGTATCTAAAAGCTAATGTTGGTGAAGCGGATGCAAAATTGATTCATGTGGTGTGCCTCAGGGATCAATTTTGAAGCCGCTCTTATTTGCTATTTATACGTGTAACCTCTCAAAATGCATTGAACGCAGTAAAGTACATCTTATTCTGATGACACGCATCAGCTATATCATTATTTTCAATTCATCCATTTTGGATAGTGTTTGTGAGCTTATTTAAGTATTAACCAAATACAAACCTTCATTTTTTGCATGTCTCGATATTAAGAGAGGGCAATACAACATTAAACTGCACAAGGGAAGCAAAAAACCTAGAACTTACACTAGATATTGAATTATCTATGTATTGTGAGCGAAATTGTCCTTTATTAAAAGTAGTTCAAACGGACTAGCCCTTTAAGAACTGATGATACTAACGAATTCAAATTTCTGTGACCGATTCTAGAGAGCAAATTACACTTTTCCAAGCACACAAATGAAATACTAGGTAGTATAAATACAGCCTATTGTTCTTAGGAAGGAACTGGCGATTGCAGACATTAAAACGTTTTACTTTGCATACATCCATTCTGTGATTTCATATAGCATAAAAAACTTCGTGGCCTAGAAAAGCGTCTTAAGAACATTTTTCGATCGATCAATCAGACAGTCATGTAGATCATTCTTTTGAGAAGCGAACATAATGACAGTAATATATCTCTATATGTTTACGGCGGTTATGTACATGTAAGGTAATCAATACATTTTGGTAACAAATAGGGAATCTCTTCTCGAGGATGGGAATGGGAAGTAATTCTTATCAGAGTGTTCCTACACACAATACACATTAAGTGGTTCACATTATCGCGCGATGCAAATATACAATTCTCTGTCAACCAGCGTACTTAATATCCACGAAAAAAATAGAATTATATAGTCCTGATGTGTCACAAAAGTAAGTTAAATATTAATCTAATGCTTGTGAATTTTTTATTTTCTTATTCCATATCAATCTTGATAATATCGACGTTTGAAGATTTGTATGGTTTAATATAGATTATTAATACGTATATTAACTCATTTCCCGATAAAATTAAGTAGGTACGCGTCAAGTATTGTCAGACAAAAAAAATTATTTCAAATTACTGTAAGTAAATTCTTTGCTGTTGTTTATTTTTTGTAGCACTATTGTCGTATCACCGCTAATAGATCTACCCATTAAAATTTCGTATTGTCTTCGCATTGCGCCATTGGAAATTTTGATGGTATCAAAGAACTATCGAATTATACCGATAACTCACGTTCAAGAGGCCAGTTGTTGTGGGAACAGTTACGATATCAAAAGAACGTGACAAATCTATTTAACCCCATCAGCATTACAAAAATTATTGGATTTGTAGATTTAATATAACCATTTTACCACACCGGGACTTTCTACATGAAAGTACGTAGCTGTTAACTCCGATTCTTATGTAAGCACTAGTTGACTGTATAAATCAATTTTAATAAACCTCTATACTTATCCAATGTTAATTCCACAGTGAGTAAAGACTTCTTTTTTAGTATATGATACCTTTGAGTTAATAAGGAAGATAATTTTAATAAGAAATAGGGGACATGCACCGTGAAATATACGAACAAGAACAAGAATTAATAAACCACAGTATTAGTCTAGATTAATGAAGCACGAGTTTCCGTAAAATTTTATAATAAGAATGAAATACTGAATTCACCCTGTCTATAATGTAAAACCTCTTAGATATTCCAAATACGTTCGTTTAAAAAGCTGATTAATAATTAATTAATCGCGTTACATAATCTGTCCACATAAACTATGTGGAATAGTCATTGTGATTATGAAAATAATGGTGATTTTATGACGCTAAAAATTGAGCAGCTATATACAAATTCTACCAGTTTGTGAAAAAAGCGAAAACCATGTTTGGTATGGCGTATCATTGCCCGCTAAAAACTACCTTTAAAGCCACCAATAGCTTAGACGTCAGTCAATACTGAATTTTCGAGAAAAATGAAGCTTTAGCTCCTAATTAGTCTGTGGATTGTTTTATATGGCAACCTCAAATGAAGTTCGCCTTCGCGCACTGAAGCTTTCCCGCGGGCAGCAAAAAACGCCAGATCGTTTAATTCTAGTGTTTAATTTCAGCTTAACTCCTCAGTAAGTTCCTCAGTAATACAGTTTTACAATCTGGTGTTGGTTTGTCGCAAAAAACCTTTCTTGAAACACTCCACTCGTTCTTGCTATAATTATTTTGCATTTACCATGATTTATCATATATTTTAAAAACCTTTGTTTGTATATCTTAAACGTGACACCTTTTTATAGTGCACATAAATTACAAACGCACCATAAATTGCCAAATATCTGTCTTATTGTTTTACTATCTGTCAAGTCCAAAAGCAGTCGTAATATTACATAAAGAGCAATTTCACCTATACACACATAATATTTCACACAAACCTTAACTAAAATTTTCCGTAGAATCCAAAAATAACAGAAAGACGTAAAAAACTACAGTAAGAGAACCCACTTCAATTTGTTAATTCAAAAGCGTTGGATAAAAAATAGTGTATCGGCTCTTTATAAAWAAATAATTTTGCAGCCAACGCCATCTATAGGACGCAGTTTTTAAACCGCAAGTCTTTAAACTTTATAACWCGTCGTGGTCAWTGCATAACCGTTGATTGACGTCAATACGATCAATATGTTAATCAACGATTTTTACACGTTACCTATTAWAACCTTTTGTTTAAAATTATGGWATGTATTTGTGTTCCCTCTGTTTTTATTTTTWCTTATGGGWCTGTTGCTAATACTATGAATTTATTATTTGTTGATTTTAATATTAGTGATTCAGTCTAACGTTGATTGCGTATCTACACATGCAAATATTAAGCAGCGCTTTTAATCGTTTTTCTAGAAAACAGATGAAAAATTTGTTTTGGGTGTTTTATTTAACTCCGAATTCACATTTAATGATCGCAGATATGAGTTATGTCTGTAAATACCCGTTAAATATTTTTTTATTAGGTGAAAACTCGTTTGTAACGACAATAGAACAAAATATGACAGACGTTTTACATAGTAATTAGCAGGTTAAGAGAACTCTGATGGGTTGTTTACAAAATACCGTTTCTGTTGTATGGGATGGTAAAATCACTAATGAAGCAAGGCTTCATACAAACAGCGTGCCAACTTGATAAAATATAACCCGAACGATAATGCTAGATATACGCGATTGATAAAAGAATATAATATGAGGAAACTCACCAAAAAATTATCCAAGATTCTACTTTAAAAATTTCTAAAATTATTAACCATCTTATCAAAATTTCTATTTTTAAAATTTCTAATTATTTCTAACTTTAAGGTACCAATATAGTACGGTTTGCCTAAAATACATAAAATGTTCTCCTAAGACCTAAAGTCAATGTGTCTGGCGGTCCTTGTTAGCAGTTAGCATAATTTTGTGCTAATCATTTTAAGCGTTATGCAGAAAAAAACTCTTAATTTCATCAAATTGTTCAAAAGTAACATTTTTACTTATATATGACGTGGTTTTATTATTTACGAAAGCACCCATTCCTGAAAAGATTAATATTATCAAATGAATTCTTTATCTAATACGATAGCACTATTTAAAATTTACTTATTTGTTATTGAACAGAAAAATCAGGTTAGGTAGTACAAGTATGTAGATGATACTTTTGTTATTTGGTCCCACGGTATGCTAATATTAGGTAAGTTTCTAAAAGCATTTTAATAGTCAAAATCCTGATATAAAATTTACAATGGATGGATGGTAGTTTGCCTTTCTTAGATATCCAATATTACCAAGTAAACAATGGTGGTCAGTTAAAACACAAAGTGAACAGAAAACCAACACACGGATATTTACATGCTACATTTCTCCACTCTACCACACAAATAATGAATATATAAGGACGTTATTAGAATTCAACGCATTCCAAATGAAAGATTATTTACAGCAAGAAGTTTATCGTCAGAGTAAATTAAAACTATGTCTATATTAATTAAAGATAATACTTATAAAACCGTTAATACTATATATAAAAACTTATATAAATACAATTTTATGCTATAATAGGGATAAATACATTTAGAAAATAAAGTTGCGTACAAGATTATTTGTTTTTGCTGTAAATGTTTTACATACAGGTCGGGCATGTCAAAAAAGACATATGTACGCGCTAGTAGGTTGCAACAAACAGATAAATCTTCGGTAGCTGGACATTTATATCTAACTAAACACATGATTTACACTGACAGAACAAAAATTTTAGAAAGAAAAAATTATTACAGCCGTTTAATAGAAGATTCTATAGAAATTCTAATAACTGTGATATAGAGGATTATAAATTGAACGATATTTGGAAAGCAATTTTTTAGCAAGTAAGACGTACATTATATGTAGGACCTTTTCCTAATCGAAAGGCTTAGATTTTATCAGGTGTCACCCTGTTTCTATGAAGTCTCCTTTGCTTTTAAAACTTTGTAACCACTATATGTCACTTTTTAAAGGTTCTATCTTTGACAAAGATTACAGATATTTTTGTCAGCGTTTGGATAAGTGACAACGTTCCTTCCTGAAAATTACTAATACTCGTGGTACTGAAAATATTTACGGTCGTATTTATAAAAGCTTATCTGCAACAGAGGAAGACCCTCGAAATTTTCCGATCACCCAGTGTGAAGATTAAATAACTATCACGTCTGTCTGATAAGTACAATCAGATTTAATGGGAGGTTGATTTTTACAAACCGAGGTGAACGACCAAGCCTTTGTGGGATGAATAAAGTACTTTGATAGCGACGACGCAAAGGCCGCTTATATCCATAAAAGGGGTCAATCTGTTTCCTTAACCCAATTCTCAAGATCTGCGGTGAATTTACTATTTTTGGCTCGTCAGTATTGCGTAGACTAGGTGTCGCACATGAAAGTAAAGTGTGAAATTCTACCCAACATCGAGGGTCATAGAATTAACGCTGGAGCAGGCTAAGAAACTTGTGACGTATTTAATTCGTTCTAGCTGTTTAGAATCGTAATGAAAATTGTTCAGATGCACGTGTTGCTCTTTTATGGGTCGGGATATTCCAAAAGGGCGAAACTTACCGCGTCTTCTCTAACTAAAGTTGCTACCCTTCCAGGCTGAAAATAAAAAAAAAAGGAAGATTAGTAAATCTATCAATTTTACAAGCAAATTCAGTCTATATTTAGTACGAAAATAAGCAAAGGCAATTGCCAAATCACGTTACATTCACGTGTGCGATTTTGACGGTGTTCCAGTTCAATGACGCTTCTGCAACATACAGAAAAGTAACGAATTCTGATTGTTTAAAAATGAAACGCTGATGTTTGAAGCAACGTTTTTTTGTTAACATTTATAATCGACCATTGTCAAACCAAATTACATACATTTAACTAATTCCGTCGCATATGCATGTGTCAGTGCCTGTGTCCAGTTTGCTAGCCAAAAATTGTAGTACAAAATCAGTCGCAAAACCTAATAATAGTACGAACGACGAAGGGTTAACGACTCCGTTGATTGTACTAATTTAGCGTGATTTTGTGCGGAAGGAGGGGGTCTATCACGCCGTTTTCGTTAATAAAGCATGACAGGAATTCACCTGGAGGTACAACATGTTCGCGAACCTGCGGGGTGTTATTCCACGCAATTTCTTCGCAAACAAGACACTGCTTTCTACCCATTCATGAACCGCTATTAAACTAGACACAATAATGACCCACAAACCTCAGAGGGACTAAATTGAAAATACGCGACCGTCAGTTCTTTTATTGGCAATTTTATAGTTTTAAATTGGTTGATGTCTGAGTTATAGCCCTGACGTTTTACGACATTTTGACTGCAAGTTTTCGTGAAAAGTGAAAGCTATAAAGGCGAAGCAGATAACGAGAATCTGGGTTACATCAGATAAAAAAAATGTTTGCAGATGTGAAAAATGCGGCCTCGTGGTCATATATGCAAGGCAAAAATAGTTAAAACAAAAAGTTGGCGCGCCTTCAAAAATTCGAAGGCTCGTTAATTGATTCAACCTTCCATGTGCGGATACAGCATGCTTACCTTGTCTTCCGTCCCTCTGTGTGTGGTGTTCCCTTGCCAAAATTTCCTGGCGAACCCTTTGACGTAGCCGACCGCCGCTTTTTTGAACTCGAAACCGGGCTTCCAGCACAAGGAACCGTACGCGAACACCCAGAGGGCCTTGGTCTCGTTGTTCTGGACTTCTTCCTCCAGGAACACTACGGAGGGACTCTCCGGCGTTGGCGCATCCATCGTGGCTGATGCAACACTACCAGGAACCTTCGGAGACCGAACCAGACTGCGGCACAGTATTACAATCACCGTTGCGCGCGGTATCGCCTTTTTCCATGCCACAATTCAAGAACGCCAATTTATTTTTGTGTGTGGCACACTGGCGCGCTTTGTGTTGGCATAAATCTACGTCATATTGTCGGAAAATTCACACCGCGTGCATACGATCGCAAAGCGTTTGGAAAAGGCACGATATGATCATCTCGTCCACGATGATCCGCTTTGCCGTACGCATGCGTCCGTCATATCGACTTTGCTCGGTGAACTTATTTGTTATTTTTTTGGAATCCCGAGATTATTTCCTATCATATGTTTGCCGCGCTGACTAATTCCATCGGTCTTGTCACTCCGTAAAACTGCTTTATTTTTACCAATTAATCACGAAAAAATCACACATTTATGCTACAGAACTATGGATTACTCCGCGCTCGTTCCCAGGCAAGACTATTACTGAAGTTTTCCAACGAACTCTAAATAAAAACTTTAAAATGTAAATGCAAACTTCTTGTAGTCCTGGTTTGTGAAATTAAGTATATTTTCAAATTACAAAGTGTTAAAATTAATTACGATAAAGTTTTAATGTTTTTCTAAAGCGCGAGCACTGGTTTCGAGAAATATTTATATGTAATAAACCCAGTAAGTAGCCGTAGACACTTTACAGAATGAAATATCCCCGCTTGCGTCGACACAGAGTTTTCAAAATCACAACGAAAGAGTGTGATGTGCGTTAATTAATTTTGCGTAAATGGGATTAAGATAAACTTTTCAATCAAACCAGTTGCACAAATATGTCAAACGACAGACAAAACCATTCAAATGTACTTAAAACTAATCGCTAACTATCGCTAACAAAGACCAAACAAGAAAACCGACTCGTGTTCGTGCCCATCAAAAAACTTGAGAATGAAGTTATAGTCGTCTGGACGTCAAAATTAATTCAAATTCAACGTGCAGTGTCGGTAAAAGAAACTGAATCAATCAGTCGTGTGTAATAAAAAATAAACCTTGAAACCTTAAAATCAGGGGTGAGATTTTTGAAAAAACAACAAATTTTCGCGATTTTTTTATTCCTGTAACGTAGCCATTTTTAATTACTTCCACGTGCAACGGATGGGAAGTATTGTATCGCGAAAAAAATTTTCAAAAATTTTTATTTGCTCATTCGCTTTAAAATGGTCGAAAACGCAAAAAAATTCTTGTCTGTGTCGATAACTTTCGAAAAACGTAATATATGAACTTGAAATTTGGCAAACGTATATATCTCAACTACGCAAAGCGACCTATTGTTTGTGGGGTAAGTAGGGTATCGGGGAGGGGGCGAAATTGTGGGATAACTACCCTTTTTGCAAATTTTTATTTTTTTTTGTCTTAGTATGTGATTAATAGTATAACTGCGAGTATTATTCGTTCTTATAAATTTTCGGCAGCAAATTGTTTAGAAGATATTAGGAAAAAAGCGTCACTTAAAGAAAACGGTTTTTCTTAAATATCTCCGAATATATTAAATATATTCAAAAAATGAAAATACCATCAGATAGAAAATAAAATTTCACACAAAAAGTGTCTTAGAAAATTTATCCAAAATTTTGACGAAATATTTACAAAAAACCTATTTTGGACTCGTACGATTTTTTTAAATTTTGGTATTATGTAGAAAATTATATTTCTGATCAGAAAGCACTCTTGTCATTCATTTGTTAAGTTAATATTTTCGAGTTATTTGGTAAAAAAAATCGATTTTAAAAATTTATATATTTTTGCTAATATCACGAGGACTGTTTGTCTTAGAAAAAATGTGTAGAGAGAAAAAATGCTCAAAACCTGATTACTAATGGTATAGTATAAGAAATTAGAAACGTAAATGTCATTTTGACAATTGAATGTGGAAGTATTGATTCAATTTGCAGCGGTTTTTTACATAAAAAGTGTAAATATAAGAGTTGTATAAAATGATGTTCGCAATCAGATAATGTCATTATGTTATTCAAGTTGACTGTCATTATATCACATACACTTACATCCTTTTTTAAACCAAACGGCCATTTTAAGCTTCTCAACGATATAGGTATATGATTAATTTTATTCTTGCTCTAATTTACAGTTTTTTAACTTAAATTCTACAGATATACAACACAGACAATGTCTCTGGGCGGCTTTCTAGACCTCCTTTATTCCTTCGTAAAAGGGTAACTACAATACGTGTTATTGTAAAAACTACTTATCTTTGGCGAATATTGCTTTTTTGACTTCATAAATCCATTCCTGACATATTTAAAACAATATAATTATAAATACTTTACATGGACTAAAAGATTTCCCAAATAATCTATAAAAACTGTCATTCTAACTTTAATATCTAGAATTGAAAAAAAACAATACCTGTATATGTATTTCGAATTTAATCCATTTTTTCTGTTATTCTTAATGTATTGTGCGCAATTATTCACATGCATGCACCTTTTTTATATACTTCATGCCTTCTTCATTAAAATTTCATAGTGTTTATTTTGACAATATTCAAGTTAGAAGAGAAATGCGTTTATGACACGAGGTGTGACGTATTGGTACCAGTCCAATAAAGTTAGTCTGATTCTTACCTAAAATATTACAATTCATTTAGGAAGGACCGTTTTTTTTAATTAACTTGATAGTGCTACTGAATAAATATATTTCAGTATTTTTAGCTATTCAGTGCTTGCTAAATAATCAAAATACCCAAACTTGTCGAGTATACCGCATCTTCGTTGAAAAGCGGTTACAACCATTTTTGATAAAATTTAAAATACAGAAGCTATTAACAAAACAAAAACAAATGCATGCCTTAATTTAGGATAGATGTTTTTTATTGTTATATTCCATTATTGTTTATATTTTTTGTAAAATAAAATTTTATTGATCTGAATTAGCCTGTTTTTCCAATACCCCGATACACTGCAATCATTATACAGGGAAAATATAAAATACAGCCTTGGACTTCCAATCCAAACTCGAAATATCAGGATATCCAGGAGGCCGGAATTTCAATCCAGAAGTTGGGAAAAACTTCATTTAAATAATTTCGTACCTCCCTTATGTTATGATGGGGAGTCTCCAAAACTCAGTGAATTTAATAGAACTAAGGCCAATTGAAAAATTGTGGACTAACAACAAACGGAAGCCTCAGCAAACATTCGAAGCGTTTTTGCTTGAAGATTTTGAGGAAAAATGGACACGATGTATTAAGCTGTACACGAGTAAATACAAAAGTAAATGTGCGGCATAAAAATAAAAAATAGAAGTTTCAGTAGTCGAAAACTAAAAAAAGGCTTTAAATAAGCTAATTTAGTTATTATTTTAACTTATGTTTTCTTTTTCGAGAAATTTTATTGTTTTGTTATTTAACTGAAGTTTTAAATATTAGTGGCAATTACAGTGGTGACAGTTTAATAGTGATCATACTTTATCACACGAGGAGCCCCTCTGGTGCCTATATCTGTAAACATTTACGTATTTACAGGAACCATTACAGTAAATAGTTTATTTTGTAGCACCTTACTATTCCTACCCTTGTTCCTAAGTTAGAATATCATTTCTGCCTTAAACATTGCAATGTTTCTGTGCACATTACACAAAGAAAATTAGACATAAAATTATTATTTATGTGATAATGGTCGGAAATTATATTGTACGGTAAAAAAACATAGAATTTGGAGATTAGGTATTTCCATAAGCCACAGACAAACAATCTTGTTATAGAGTTGATCATACAAAAACTTAATAGTACTATGAGGCCATTTTTGCGTAGAAAATCTTAGTATAAATCGCTAACGAATTAATTAACCACCGAACTTCCACGATGGCTGAAAAATTGCATTTAGTGTTAATTTTTCTTCAGAAAATATAATTCAAAGGCCATAATATATGCACACATATCATGAATTCTAAAAGATGAATCAAAAGAAAATAATTTTGTGTGCAAAGTGCAAGTTACCTTATAATCACTTGCGCAACAGAAAGACATATAACCAAAGAAGACAACGCATAAATAGCATATTTGAGACGAGAAAATGAACTTCTATGCAATTTTTTGAAGAATAAATCAAAGGCAGGAATAAAACTTGATAAAAATTGAATGTAAACTGTAAAATATATATCGTGGAAGAAAAAGAACAGTTGTATTACCAACAACAAAACCCCCATAACCAATAAATAAAAAAATATTAGAAGCCCAACAATAGAAACCTGCAAGTGCTGTTCATACAGAAACTGCTTTTACAAACAACGCTGAATATAAGCAGAGCAAAAATATTTCAGAATAAAGAAAATAAAAACACATATGATGTATGTAATTATTACAAGATTTGTGATGATGAAACCGCTCTTAGAATAATCAAAAAGATTGTCGACACTATTCTGGAAGTTATAAGCTAAGGTGACAAGATTTTCAAAATTTAATTCGGGGACGCAGAAAAATGGCGTTATTGAGGTGTACTCAAAATAGATATATTAATTTGTTCTACCAGCATTTTCAATATTGCAATATAATCGTATTTTTAATACTAACGATATTAAGTTTCTTAAATATATAAATTTTATTGCCAACCGCCCTGGATTTCCGAAGACCCGCTGAAAGACGCTATATGTCCTTCGTTTCACTACACACAGGCTATCACCGTGTCCCTGTAAAAGGTACTATACGTCCTATATTTCATGACAGACGCAGTGTTTCGGTCTTGGCTGAATGTTACGGACTACAGCATATTTAAAATCATTCCGTTTATGTTCAAACTGTTCTTAAACAGAAATTATATTAATGTAATCGCCTGGTCCTTTTGTGTTTCCTGTGTCCGGCATTTTAAGACTGGGATCTTAGAGGAAGGGAAAAGCTATCGAAGATAACGATAGAAAAAGACCCAACTATTTTTACAAAACAGCACCACTTAAAACTGCTGATATGTAGAGATAAACGAATGCTTATCTGGAAAATAAAAGATTTAACTAGACTCTAAGGTATTTTTTAAACAAATATAGTTAATATTTTGGTTAAAATAACACTGCTCTACAAAGAATTTTTTGTCCTAAAGTTTATTTATAATTTTCCTGTTTGTTATATACAAAAATGAAGAAAAAACACCTTTTTTTCGAAGTTTGCTTTTGTGATAGTTATAATAATAATACTCATTTTCAAGTTTTTATAAGAATAATTATTAATTTTATTACATTCCAAAATCCCGAGACATAAGAGTAGGGTATTTACATTCACACAGTGCCTCCAGATGGCACACGTTTTTTGTTACAAGTATGGAAAAAAATTTTTAGTTTTTTGTCCTGAAGTTTATTTTATGATTTTCCTTTTTGTTATGTGCTAAATGAAGAAAAAATACCTTTATTTCGAATAAAGTTTACCTTTGCACATTAAGTGACAATTGACAATGAAACAATTTGTGAAACTGGATGAAAAGTTAGAAGTTTTTGTATTTTAAAAAAGTTTTTTCCTAAGTTGTCAGAAGCAAAGGTTAAAGTAGGAGTTTTTGTTGGCCCGCAATTAGAAAAATTGCCTATAAAGAATTTCCAAACTTGCTTAATAAAGCCCAAAAAGTTGGGGCAGTTTTGAAGCAGTAGTCTCTGGATTTTTAGGAAATAATAAAGCTGAAAACTACAAAAAACTGGTTGAAAATATGTTAAAAAAACTTCAAGCCCATGGGTTGTAGGGTGTCTTTAAAAGTGCTGCAGGTTTATTTAGATAAATTAAAAAATAACATGGGGAAGAATTGGAAAGAGCATCGAAAACGTTTCCATCGAGATATTATGAACTTCGAACAACGTTATCAAGGGCAATACGATGAAAATATGTTGGAAGACATATTTTGTCTCATATTGAGAGAAAATACATTTTTTTCATTCAACTATGATCTAATCTATCAAAATTTTATACTCTCTATACCCTCAGATCAATGTCAAATTTCGTGTTGACCGGTATAATTGCTATTGGCGAGGTCTACTTTTCAGATTATATTTCGCCTATACTTTTACGAATTTTAGTTATTGCGCCACTTAGTTTTTACATACTTGAAAATGTCGATCACGAACTTTCGAATAAGACCGTTTTCAAACATATTTATGCAGTAACTATTAAATAGTGCTGTTTTGTAAAGACACTGTCGTTCTCTTTCTATTGGATGGAGCTTTTTTCTTTCTCTAGGATCCCAGTCTTAAAACCATGTGACCTGGAAATCGTGTATTCGAATCATAGTAACTACTAGTGCTAATATTTTACGTAATAGTTATAAATAAACAACGTAATTTTACGTTTTATGCTGTATGCTATCGAGCAAAACAGTTTTGTGTATAAAATATTGACAATTTTTATATATGTGTATAATGTTTGAGTTATGGAATTCCGGGACCGTTTAACAAGAAATTGTTTTAGATTGTTTTCTGTTGACGATACAATCTTACCTAACCTTAATTCTTAAATGTAATATGTAAGATTGATTGGTGACTTTAATATTGAAGTATTTCCTAGTAAGAGTTATGTATTCTCCAAAATTTTTAAACGTCATTTTTTCATTCAGGCAGGGCTGATAATGTCTAGAGCAGAGCTTGACTCACACTCTAGGAACAAAGGTATTGTTTTATAAAATTCAGAACAGGTGACACTGACGTCACCAATAACATCCGAGATAGAACAGTCAGTCGCAAGCAGCTGCTAACAAAGAAGCAGATAATTAGTTTTCTTAAAGTTCTAACAGGTAGAATTCAAATTTATTCATATAGTTGGAAGCTCGGCGATCAAAGTAGTGACGGCAGTATGAAAACATATTCAAGCAGTACAGCGTTAAGAATTGTGTTGCGTTGTGCAAATTAATGGAAATATGCAAAATTCTTTAGTACATTTGTACAATTGTTATGTGACCATCTGTGAATGAAATCTCCCAATAGAATAAATTGCTTGTGACGATTATACATAAATTAAGTACAGAAAGGAGCCGGGTTTAATGTAGGGGAACATGTATTACAAATATGTACCTAAATATTTATAAAATAATTAAAAATTATGTTAACACTGGTCAAGTCAACATTTTGTAGGCTTTTAATGACATCGGATACACCAATGGAGCGCAAGACTGATAATTGCTTCTGAAAGCAATACAACATATCCCCTAGACAACCTGGTTTCTGATATATTATCTTATCTGCAAAACAAATAGATTTACTAAAAAATGTCATATCTAACATTTACTGAAGAATAAAAGTCCTCATTTCAGACAGAACATTTTTATGACGTTTATTGATGTTTTTTCTTTGGAAATGCCAATCATATTTTGTTAAGATATGTCCTATCTAATATGTGACGTTCAAATTTATCTTAGTATATGTGCGAAGAAAAATTATTTACTTCATAAGATTGTACCACACACCAAAAAAAAGCTTTTTGCTTTTTGTTCACTTTTCAGGAATAGCTAATGCAACCGTGAAATCTTTTTACAATAATAGTTACTGAGATAAAACATCTTATCTTCTTTAATTAAATAATATCATTGTTCAACATTATGTATACAAATACTGTATATATACGCTCGCCACTCAAATAAGAACTAAAAAAAAGATAACGTAGTATTTAGATTGTATAATCAATAAATCAATTCAATAATGTTTCATTTATATTGGTTTAAAAGAATTGTTAGAATTTAGATAAGTAGGGTACTGTTGATGTTGTTATTTGTATACTCTAACATGTTTACGACCTTTACTAACGATCTTGTTAAAACTTCAAATCCTTCAAATTAAGAAAAGTAGTTTTTAACTAATTCCGACTGCAAGGTATTAAAATTGTACTATTTGAACAAAATCCATGAAATTACTGTTCCTATAAGACCTATGACCGATACGAAATACAGTTCTTGTTACTTGTTTTTGTCATGTTGAACCCATAGTTTCATCAAAACTGATATTTTAGCCAGTTTTGACAACTTTTGTTTATTTATGAAACCTGGTATTATCAAATTTACTCTTACTGTTGGTGACGTGATTCCCAAATTATCTGAGCATGGAATGGAACATGGTAGCGTTTTCAGTTTAAACCAAGATGTCGGTATGGGTATGTAGACAGTACTTTTCACGATGAGGTTAGGAAGCAAGGGTGGTTTATTTTTCTTTCAAAACAATGGTCGCTTAGGACTCTACAAGAGCCAATACATAGAGCCAGGTATTTACATGCCACATATACAACCCTCCTACACAAAAAATTGTCTTACAAAGCATTTCAGACGAAATAGGTACCATTACATATATCATCTTAAATCAGTGCTAGTAAGAAATTTTTATAAAAGTAGATGACATGATTGATTTTGCCAAAAAAAAATTTGCACAAAACGAAATATGCTTACGAGCGTTTAAAAATGAATCTGTAAACATTTTGAGAAACTTTAATAGGGGTAATGAAATATATGAACTAGGTAACGTTTGAAAGTCAATTTTGTAGTTTTATTTTATCAAGTAATTTGTGTATGTATATATAATAGATAAATTATTTTTAATCGATCGATATATGTGATGTCTCGTAAAGCAGAAGTTAATTGAAACAAGTTATTGGTAGTTTCTTTTGACCCATAATTTGTAGGAATAAAACCTCTCATATTTTGTTTTAATTCAGTCTCCAGTATCCATTGAGGGATAGGCGGATACCAGTATTTCATCTCTCAAATATCGAAGTTTATATCCGTTTTTAAATTTCATTCAATAAAATTGACTTTTTTATTGAAGTATTTATAAATCATATAGTTTGTTGAGATTACACGTACTTCAACACTGTAAAATGTCGGAAGTAGTTTAAAGTTCGAAGTTCATTATCTAAATTTCTTGCGAAAATTAATCAATTTTTCAAGTTTCAAGTATCCACCCAAGTACATAATTTTAAACCACTGTTCTACAGTATTTCAATATTTGTGACTTTATATGTAGTTTCATGTCCGAACCGTATTCTATTATTTCTTGTAGTGTAGGGCTGCACTAGGCATTGATTAGTTGCTGTGACAGTTAACTATAAATAATCGTTACTCAAGTATAAATTATAAATAAAATGGCTAATCTTTACATTAAAAAATGGGAACAAAATACAAACAGACCACGAATACAGTTATTCAGCTTTTAAACACATATGCCGATCAATCAACGTAACCGGTTCGACTCAGACAGTTATTACAACTCCTAAAATTTTGATTGCATGATTAGGAATTACAAGGACACCTGCCGAGACAACACACGCGCCGAGCAAACTGTTTCGCATTAATTTTCATTTTATGAATGCCCGTACTAATTTGTTAAGCTAATTGATACCAATGGGCTTGCCCGAACTGTAAGGACGAGATATCTTGATCGAAAATTTTGAAGCCTTGATGTGCTGCAGCGAAGGTCAGCCTTGCTTATCATGTTAGCGTGAGCGTGTATGACCTGGGAAGTCTAGCAAATATACGGGAGTACAATTTTTTCATATTATATTTACTTTACATGTACGCGTTAAAAAAGCCGTTTACATCTACATAAAAATATGTTTCGCTTAAATTAATTAAGCTAAACGTTAAAAAAATCAAAACTAGTGTCAGACGATATTTTGAGCTTCTATTCTTTTTGACAAAGATTACAGACGTAATGAAATTTCAGATTAATAATTTTTTGTCAGTATTTTATAGCGACAGCGATCTTTCCGAAAACATATTATCTAATTAAAAGTTAAAGTTCAATTTCGCAAGTCATTGCCAAATAAAGGAGTGTTATTAGATAATGTTATCAGTTATTTATATAAATTAATGAACGGCAACGGTTCTTTTGCCCTTGATCTTAAATCAAAAACTGCTGTTGCTAATAACTCGCAAATTGTTAAAAGTGTTGCGATTTTTAATATTTTATACTATTTAGTTTTCTGAAAACACTAACTTAAACAAACAAAGTAAAGTAATTGGAAGACCCCCAGAGGCAAGCTTTCATAAAGATTACAAATTTGTCTTACTGGCCCCTGATTGTTATATAACCAGCCACATAGCGCAGGCCTGCTGGTTACCTACCTCACGGGAAGCTACCGGCAGCTTTAGGATTTATTTATTCATTTATTTATAATAATTTAGTTCGCAAACATTATTAAGTGCTTTTTTTGCACTTAATTATTATGCAATCAGCTACTTACATTTTGCTTTGGTTTCATTTGGGATGTTAGTGCGTTGTAAAAATAATTAAGCCAAAGATAAGAATAAAACGAAACGAAAGAGAAAAGTCATTTGTTTAAATCACAATAAAGATGACGAAAATAATATCATATTTAAATTAGAGTTTATTGGGTACAACACTAATCAACTTTGCATATTAATTGATGCAGAATGCTATCTTCTATCGGTCCTAAGATATGAAGAAATGTCCATTTCAGGAGTTTTGATAATTGAAAGGAAATTCATTAACGAGTTTAATATTTTATAGAGCATATATAAATTAGTCACAGTCCGTCTATCCTCTAAACTAAGAAGCGTTATTTTAAATCGTGATCTAAGTGGGCCAGCAAAACATTCTGATTATGGATTTGCGTATTGTAAGCACTACATTCTATGAGCGAATGCATAATATAAAGAAAAAAGCGTTTTGTAGTGACTAAGGTCTCGCGAATTATTCGAAATGAACCATTATATTGGAGGCATTTATTCTATATTTGCATTTTGAATGATAGTTTTTCATTAAATGTAACTTGCATATCACTTATTTCAGTAACTTATTCTTTATCTGAAAGTACTGTTTATTTTGCAAATATAAAGAATTGTAGTTAAAAAAAGTATGAAAATGTTTGGAAGTCTCTGTTCACCATATCTTGTTATATTTTAAAGCAATCGTCCAAAATCTTCACCTTCCGATGAATCTTTTAGTCGTCCAGGTATAGTAGTACATTAGTGTTTTATGCTGTTGATAAGAATTTTAAGAAGTCCCAAATGGTCCAAATTTACCTTTACCTGATGCTGGCGATCTGAATTATTTGTCCTTATTGTTGATGATATTAATCATATTTACTGTAGTGTTTAGTATAACAAATCATACAGGTCATAGTTTTCACATATTATGAATTAGTTTCAATCCAAACGACAGCAATATGTCTCATGTAATTTAGGGATACTATTGTTCGGGAGAGTTTGATATACATATGCTTACACACAGTGGAAATGGAACTCGGCAATCTTTAACGAATAAATAATATACCACTTACCTTTATTACTGAATTTCCTTGTAAGCTTGTGGGTATTATCCTTATTGTTATATGAATATTCAACAGTATTATATACCTTTAGAAATAGGATAACTTATTGCTGGTTTGGCTTGTTATTTTTAAATTTTCGTTTGGGGTTGGTGATGTTACGTTAAGAAAACCCCCTTTATACATTTTGACACGTTTAGTTTAGCTTTTTACTATTCCTCTTGATTTTGCATTTTCTATTTTCACGCAGGTTCGTGTTTATATCCGCTTCTACGCTTTCCAGTTTAGCCGAAAAAGCCGTCAATTGTCAACGCATGACAGTTACAATCGCAACTTAAAAGTTTTTAATGCGGATTGTTTGTAATTGTATTTTGGGATAGTGATGTTACTGGTCAATTCTGATTTTTTTTTCAAATATAAATGTGTTATGTAGATGAGCAGTTACGGACCCGGGAGTCTTATGTAAGTATTCCAAATTCATTTTCTAAAATTCAATATAAACGATACTTTTTGCGCGCTGTGCAGTTATTACCAGAATCAGAAATTTACTTCCCTAGCAATTAACTAAAGGTTAATTATTATATTTAAAGTATTACTACATTCTTATTTACTGATTTGTGACGTATTCTCAAACTCAAGGTTAAATCAGTGACCTTGTCGGTTAAAAAGTATCGCGAAATTCTAATTTGTTGAATTTTTCAACTGCGGTAATACATAATTTGTACACATTTAACCGCACATGTATATGTTACGCAATCCGCTCTTACTGAGTTATTTATCATTTGAAATCCATTGCCCAATGAATCTTAGGCGGAAAATGCACTACCGCGACACGGATCCACAAGAAATAAGCTGTTAGGTAACGCATTCCGTCACTTTCTTTATGTCCAAAAAGAGCTAATATTCTTTATTGGCCGTTCACGCATTTCGATCGAGGCATTTCATTTTCGGAATTAATTTATCATACCATCATCGTGTCCGTTCAATTCGAGTGGGGTGAAATTATGAAGCTATATCCCTATTACTTTATCACTGTCAGTCCGTCATAAACTAATAAAGACACCAAAAGATTTTCATTTCCCTCGTAGTTTAATAAACAAATGCCAAGGTACCGAAGGATCGATGATCGCAAAGCTTCACCCAAGCAAAATATTAAAATAGTCGCACAGGTAATCGTTTTTTGCAGGCACATAAAGGGCCCTTACCTAAGGGCACCATCTGTTGGGCTGACATCTGCGACGATTCTGCGATACTCTGGCACAGGTAAACCCAGGTCCTTCGTAAGCTTGGGCATCGCTTTTTTTCGCGAATAATTGGAATGAGCTTGTGTGGGTGTACGACCTGAGGCGTGCGTCAAAAGTATCTTGCTGTGCGATAACCAACTTTCATTTCTAATTTGAAATGGTCTTTAAGAGACTTTCTACATGAGGATGAACTGCACAAATTAATTCCGTTGGATGCATTGCACTTAATCGTTATTA
Source organism: Rhyzopertha dominica (assembly GCA_025024175.1). NCBI lineage: Eukaryota > Metazoa > Arthropoda > Insecta > Coleoptera > Bostrichidae > Rhyzopertha > Rhyzopertha dominica. Next base: position 9,337,776 of record QCXZ01000086.1, on the reverse strand, counting down.
ATTTAAGCAAGTGACTGAACAGCGAGAATAGCTCATAGTCATCGTCTTTATCGAGGGGGTTAACGAATGGCCCCAAATTTGTACATAAACTGCAGATTTGACAGTACTAACATAGCATTTACTTACTTATTGCTAGTACTGACTGTTTACTGCTACTACAACAAATTAGCTTTCCAACCTTTGATCCTCTGATCTCTGCAAAGTTTTTTATGCATATACCTACATATGAAAATATGTGTACGAGACTTTTATTGCATAGACTTTTTTGATGTTCAAACTCACCTATTATGTGGGTACAAATCAGCTATGCATATATAGACAGTCATGCATTTGTACTGCCACAAATTTCTTCATTTATTTTGGATTAGTGGAGTTGAAATTTTAATAATTTCAAATTAGGTATACTAATTAAGAGGAGTGCAATTATTTTTATAAATAATACTCGGATGTGCATATTATATACACTAAGTTAGGTATCAATAGTAGAAAAATTTTATTAAAAAAATTGAGATATAAAAAATACTACCAGTTTAATGTGGCATCGCCTTTCGAAAAAAATATCAGGTGACATACAAATTCTTTTCATAATCAATTTATAATTGGTTTAACACCAGAGAAGTCTATATGAAATATTTTACTAAATGCAGCTTTTCCTTCAGTTTTATCACTTTCAATCTAGACAATTTTTTAATTTCGTTGGCCCAATCCTCTTTACCTCTCAAAATTATTGAACTGCCATAACATACGCTTTCTATAGTTTTTATCATTTATTAATGGAATTAATATTATTAATTTAAAATAATGCAACATATTTTAATAGATCTTCAAGATACCTGTTTTTAGAAATGCTAGAAATGCATAAGGTCCTAAATGCTCCAAAACCTACCAAATTACACATTTTTTATACGCCAGTGCTAAAAAATATTGTTTAATATTCGTAAATTACTAAATTCTTGTACTGATACTGTCTAACTTGCTCCTGATTTGATTTATGTCATTATTTCAAGTAATGAGAAAATAATAACAAGTAATTTATAAATTATTACGTACGATCGATCTGTTCACATCATCATTATCACTTTAGGTCTATGCAGCTGCAACCTTAAACTTTGGTTATCCTTAGATTTATGCAAATCGTTCAACAAAGAGATTAACTGAAAAATTAAATCTACATATTGTGAATAAATAAAAATAAAATCAGTTAATTTGTTCAACTGGAGATCCATCCACTCGGGAACTTAAACTCACCTAGTTAAATATAGAGCTAACAGCGAGGTTAGTTACAAATTTTAATTTAAGGTTACATTTTTACAGTCCAACAAATTATTACGTAGTACCACAAAATTCCACAGAAACAGCCCCATTATATAATATGACCCATACATAATTGAATCTTAATAAAAAAATTTGCCGATGTCAATTTTCTTCTGGTTAAGGTGACCTTGTTTAAACTTTTACGTTGTTCACAATTTTTAAAACAAAATTTTTAGTGTTAACAGAAATCCCCGATTATTATTAGTTATTAACACTATCTTTTGTTTTTCGTATTGCGGCCATATTGGATTTTTAATTAGTTAGATAATGTTGAGAAAGAGCTTTTCAATACTATACAACATGCCTAGTAAATATTTACCCTAATACTAAATTAGTAGGCTATGAAAGTGAACGTCATTGTGAAGCAGATGATCTTTGTCATTATTAACGTGTAAAAGTGGCATGAATGAGAGACTTAGAACTTTGTGTACTAGTTATTGATAAGTAATTACTATTAAATATTGAGATTTTAAGTGTTGATAATGACAAGTAAGTTTTCAAATGAAGAGAAAAAAAACACTCAAGTGCATTAGTTCGTCTAGTGGCTCGAAAAACTTGAGCTCCCAAAATAAATTGTTTATAAAACGTTGAAGAAAAAAATTCCCCCAACCATACAAACCAACAATCGTACAAAGTGTTCAATAGATATAACTATCACCGGGCTACTGAAAGTTCGATTTTGTTTTAATTTCTGATGTGGTTACACTTTACTGACGTTACACTTTACACTTTATTTACTTAATGGAATTATAGATCTATCAGCATCTATCAGCAATAAACTGACATGATTGACAAAGCCATCTAGCTGTATTATCGGGAACTACTTTCTAAAAGAAGTGTCCTGTGTTCTAACAAGCTTGCATGCACTTACATAGAGACAGGTCTGTTTCGCTATTAGTAAAACTCCTCAGTGCAGCTTAGGTCTAATGCAGACATCATGGCACAAAACTGGTTATATATACCAAAGGATTGGTATTATTTTAGTGGAAATGTAGATGGCATTGCAATCTGTCATCATTAAACTGACATGATGACAAAGCCACCTGGCTCCCGTATTTTTAGATAATAATAATGCGTCATTTTATGTTTAATACAATTTAACTGGCAATAGATATTTGAAGCTATTGACTATCGATATAATGCCCGCTTTGGAGAAATGTAACCCTTAACCGAACTTTAAGATCACCCGATCTTACTCTCTTTAACTTTTATTTGTAAGGTGTCACAAAATGCGAAATATTTAATTTTGCACTTTCAGAGACAGAGTGCTGAATATGCTAAAATCATCAAATGGAAGTACACTACTTAGTTTGTAAGGTGTCAAAAGTCTGAATATAGTTTGTTTAAGTAGATATGAACCTTTTATTCTGTATTAGTTAATAGTTCTTTTTTATATATTTCGTATAAATAAAGATTTATTAGGCTTGCTGTACATTATTAATTAGCTCTTGTTAAGGATTATCTAACTAAAAATCAAGAGATAGCGCTAATAACGTGCAAACAAAAAGAAAAATAAAAACATTTCTTTGATTAGTAAAATAAAACAAAAGCGACAGTCATATAAAAAAGTTATATGAAGAAGCCTAAATACAAAAAAAAAACAGTCGTTTAGAACTTTTTTTGCGCTTGAATATAATTAAAAAGTGTGAGGAGCAATTCATTTTTATTAATTCAACCTTAGCTCTATTTCGTCGGTCCAATTATTAAGTATTATTGAGAAGATGCGTTCTACATATAAGCTGAACAAAATGGCTTATCCTTAAAAAGGATGTACATATTTTAAAACGACAGAAAAAATGCTGCAAGCATTTAATTCCGAAAAACGTCTATAACTGCATAAAGGAAGATAAAGCAATTGCAGAATTGCACGGGAGAATAGGAGGGCAGATGCCCTCAGTGCCATCTCTCTACCCCTACCTGATGAGCCCCAACAGGGCGAAACTAGTCGTGGGGTGAGAGTGAGTTGACCAGGGCAGTTGATTTACATCATAATTGCAGAATAATTGTCAGAAAAATGAATAAATAATATTTGAATACAATATAAGTTTCAAATATAACTTTATTTGCCGAATATTTTTGTCAATCAACATTCCTGTTATTTTGGGGTATTCCACTCAGTGTTGGGGGTTTTTACAATTTTATTTGCGGAAATTTTAAAAATCTGTCTGGCAACTCTGAATACGAAAGCTGACTCAAACGAGAAATAGACAGAATTCTGATTATAAACATCGACTTGATTTCACAACTCACCACTTCGAAATATAAAAGATTTCGTCTCATATGCATTGTTAATATGATATATGAGATAGAGATTAAATAATATATGTCTTATATTAAATATATAGCATCTGGCAACCCTGTGTATAACCGATATACCTATGGGTGACTTGAAATATGGATTGACTGTATTTTGTGGTGTTGCTATACTACTTATTTCTTTCTTTTTTATCCTACTTCTCATTGTTTGATATTGATTTTGTATCCTGGATTTAATGGATTGATAACCATATTTCAATCATATTTGTGATTAAAATCGTATTAATTGTTGGAGAAGGAAACAGGAAAAGTCTTGGCAGCGCTTCGCTCCAGCGGTCGCGTTGAATAAGACAGCATGGTCGGAAAACACGGTATTCTGTTTAAATAAGTGATTTGTCGGTGTATAAAGACAAATATTAAGCCGGTCCATTTTCTTCCCAATGTAAATCGAAGTTAACGTCGCAACGCTAAGTGAGCAATCATATCGGCTTTCGTTCCGGCCACAACAATCGAATTGTATATGAAAACTCTCCCGTTACGGGTGCGTTACAAGACAGAAGGTTATGTCGTTTAGTCGATATTTCATCGGATGGTTCAGGCCCCCAAATACAAACGCGGCGCATTATACGGTTGGTTTGTTTACGGCCTATCGACGTTAAAATACTAATTATCGGCCTCCGTTTTTCTCTTTTTAATTACGAAGACCATTCCTCACGTCACGTCAGTGGCCACAGCCAAAAATTTCGTACCCCAAACGGTGGATAACTCGCTAGATAATTATCGGTTGTGGACGATTTATAAAAGTTACGTTGATTAGTTTTTACTTCTTGGGTTCTTGCCGGCCTCTTCATTAAAGGATGGGACGTTCCTTTTTCGGGCTCATCCCAGCGACGTCCGGCTGGTGGTTTACAGTTAAAATTATATTTGCACGTTGTGTGCATGGTATATTTTAAATACCGTTTTCAATAGCAGCGTAAGCGGATTGCTAGTCACCTACATACTGAAGCTGCAACACTACTTTCACGTTAGGAAGAAGCATCTTCGCAATGGAATGCCGTACATTATTGAGCCTGCGAACGGTCTGTTGCACTATGGATATCGGCCGGCCTGGCAACGACTTTCTTGCTGCTTCTGTTCGATTCACGTCCTGATAGATGGGAAATCAAAATGACATAATGCGAGGGTCCTAAGTAGTTTAACTATACCCAGCCACCTTTCTCTTCGGCACATTTTTTGGTGTAATTACTTAAAAATTAATTGCCTCGCATCCGTTATTTATTGTTCATACAGCGCTGGCTTTAACTGAAACTGATTTAACTGTTTGCGCCGTAAATTAGCCACAGAAATGGATGAATTTAATTAAAATCGTTCCCTCATCTAAGGCAGTTACGCCGGCTGACGATGGACTTTCGAATCCGTGGAATATTACCACGCGAACTTTCAAATTCGCGCTTTTGGTTATGTAAAATTGTGCGTGAAGTGCGCTGCACTTCGCAAAAATCTTCCCTTTCAGTTACTTCGTCTTTCATCAACTACGATTCAACTACCACACAGTAAATAAATATAATTTGGTAGGCTTAACTGTAATGTTTCACCTATACAAATTGTATATTTTTTTGAGACAAAGTATTATGTTATCGATTAAAATAATAATAGAGAAACAAAATACATGACACATTTAATTCAAAGTGTGGTTTCTTCTTTCTCTGAAAACTCACTTATCTTGCTTCAATAAAAATTTTGTTAAATCCATATAAATATTGTTACTCAATCAAGCACACTGCTTTTGACTGCTATTCTCCAAGTTTTACAATAAAAATATGTTACTCATATACTTGATTTCAACAAAGTGGTAAGACGGTTGAATATTGGTTCCAAATAAATAAAATTTTAGGAAGAGGACGATTATTGCTAGGTTGCCTGATTTAAGTCCATTAAATGTTCCGCTCTACGGTCATGTGAAAAATGAAGTTCAAGAAATACTACTTAACTGCCTGCAAAATTCGTTGCGCCTTTTGTGTGATACAGCCAGGCTGCAGGAGGTCTTCAGTTTAACATTTAATTTGAGGTAAAGATTTATTTAAGTGAACAAAGTATAACTAGTATTAGAATTGTCATTAAATAAAGAAAAACCTTTCAATACTTGTTATGATAAGTTTCTTGTAGCTTATTTGAAAACACGATTTTTCATAAAAATTTTGTTATCAAATCGTATAAAATAAACTTCATGTTATTTCAGAGAGAAACGATCAATACAAATCTGAAAAATCATTTTGTTGATATTAAAAAGTACACTATACCATGTAAATGCATTGGCATACAAAAACAAAAAGTAGTCTAAGAAATCAGCAATCAAACTTTTTTAATGACTTTTGTTATTAGTTTATATTTGCAGAAATAAAGCGGTTATTTTATACTTCTGACAAATTTTGAAACCTTGTATTTTTGTTAATTTAATAGTTTTTTATTGTGTAAAAGTCTAAATAAAATTACGTTGTATCTATAAATGCGTTTTATTGGTACACACTTCTAAAAAAGTAAAATACCTACTTACATATTTCAATGAAGCAAACAAACACATTAAACAAAGTACCTACTTTAAATAATTGTGAACAAAGATTTTGTGTGCAAGAAATAAGCATCCGCAGCGCTTTTAATTAAAAAGATATTATCTATTTTTATTATTTTTAATATACGCTAACAATACTTTGAGTAATCACTAATCATATATCTTAACGTACATAATTCTTATTAGACGTTAGAAAAACAGTTTACTTGATCTAAGCAAATATTAACTTAATTTTATTTGTATGCAAATATTTACTTGTGTTTTATTCTTATACCAAAGGAATATTTTTATGCGTGAGGTATTTGCATTGGTATTATCAAAATAATTGTTAAAAAAATCTGTACTTAGATTCGATACAGTGTCTTTATTTGCGAATATGTATATCCAAATTTGGATGGATGCAACTGTTTCCATGTGTTTCCTATTTAGTACTGTCTAGTATACATAAACTGAATAATATTTGTTGAGTCTATAACGTTTTAGCCCTGTGTTCATATACAAACGTTGCATTTACTTTGCAACCGACTGTACAACCTATGTAACAAATAAACCTTTTTCGAAATTAGCATCCTCTTTATGTGATAATTTGACAGATAAATAAAAAAAAAGAATTTTAAAGACTGAAAGCGATCAACAGCTTTTCGCAACTGATTTTATATATTTTTTTAAATATTTACGACTTATTACAAAAGTGCAATGATTTTATATCTCTGCCGTGACAGTGTATTTACCTATGTATTTTACTCTGAATGACTGTGTGCACTTGCTTTAAAAATAAAAGAAAACTAATTTAAGTAGCCTGGGTCCCTTTAAAAAGAAGCAAAACGTGATGCACGTGACGGTAGTAAAATGAACGAGGTCAAAAACGAATACAATTTATATAGTGGGAAAATACTTACATTATTTTTAAGATAAGATTTTATCGAAATTAAATAACTTTTTAATTAATACAAATCAGGTTACGTGTAAGTTCATTTGACGGAACGACACAATTTCAGGTAAATTTTTGCCGAAAAAACCGAAAAGCCCGTCCTTTTCATGTCACATTACTAAGACGTATACCTGGCTTGCCACCTAGGAGTGCATTTCTCTTAAATCACCGCAAAGTCGGAACATTTACTTTAAGTAGATGCATAATTTGTAATACTTATAATCCTTTTGTACCGTACCCTCTCGGCTGTTGTAAAGCGTAATTCTGCGTTCTCCCACTTGACAAAATGACAAATTTCTTGCGGATTTCACGAAATTCCTTAGTCCTCCCGTGACAGTCGTCAAGAGTTATGGCCCACCGCTTAGATTTCCCAGTGCATTCGGCGAGTTAACTAGAAATTCGTTAATCGACTCGAGTCCTGAGTACGGTTCTGTTCGGGTCGTAGGTTGCGGGTTCATCGTGTACATTCACCATTTCGTATTGAGGTCCTTTTTATGAAGCTGGAGAACCGTTTGCATTTCACTACAAACATTCCTCTGCATCCTGATGCAAATGACTGGAGAGGAGCAGCAGCCTAGTTCATCGGGTCGACTTTTGGTATTTTACTCGACTTACCTGTGTTTTTGAATGACTTCTGCGTTTCTCTAGGTAGCCAAATGTCGATCGCATTGTTCGTACCGATTTTACCTGGCGATTAGAAAAGTCCGTATGGCGACCATCTGTAGCTGTATAACTGCTACCCCGATACCCACCCACTAGACAGATTTGAAGGTCGAAAATAAAGAGCGCCAATAATTGAACAAAAATTTATTATGTATAACTTTTAAATAACATTATTCACTTGAGGAACAATACAGCCGCTTCTCTAAAAGAAGTATTTATTAAGAAACATGAACAGTTTGTAATATTGACATTTAATTTTACATACTATAAATATAATACAAGTAATATATTTACAAAAAAGGGTCTTTTGACGTATTTCAAGTCTCAACTTGTGGTTAAGCGAGCGTGCATCGCCAAATTTAACGAAAAAGTTTAAAGAACGGAAACTTTTCCGTTAAATTACAGTTTCAATGACTTAGTTTATAATTACAGGAACATGATTTCTTTGTTCAAAAAAATTTACGTAACTAACACTAGCGATCGTCATTAAGTAGCGTACAAAGAAAAGGGCATGCTTCTTCAGTCTGCTAGCGTATACGGCGCGTCCTCAGCTTACAATGGAAGCTGCAGGACGTGCTGCTAATGCTAGATATCAAATGTGGAATTAATCGAATTACTCAATACAAACTTAAAAGGTACAGATACAAAAAAGTCCATAATAATTAAATAAACATTACTGACTTAGTTCCATGAAAAAAATCATCACATGATACATTTATGCTTCCTATTAGATCACCTACTTGACGATGGAAAATTCTGCGAGAATCGCGAGGCTGGCACCTTCCTGCGCCAAAATCTTTGGTTCGTTAACCAGCACCGCCCGCTGATGATTTAATATAAAAGGGAAATAAGGGCGCACTAATTTCTAAACGTATATACAATATTCACAAATTTGACATCAGCGGACCAGCCCGGGTTTTGAGTGTTGGCGGCATTCGGTGCGGCGTCGCGGTTCTCGCAAAATTCCGCGGACGCGTGATGTCGACGAATTTCTTMAAGTACACATGCAATCATTATCTAACTAAATGACGACCCCGTACAGCAGCGTCCCGAGCTTATAATAAATTAACTGTACAGCGTGCTCGGACCTGCGGATAGGGTCTTCATCACTTACATACATACGTATCAGTCATACATACAACTACACTTCCGTTGCGAAAAGGCCCGCTGATATCGCGTCCGGACGGTGGAAGTGCTCGTCTATCACATAAACGCTGGACTCCTTTTCCAACGGCCTCTTGAGCAATGAGGGGTCGCTGCAAAGACAAATAACGTTATATATAACGCATCAAAAAACAAATTCTTCGTTATCTTACCTGGAGCCACACACAGCCGAAGTATTCGACATCACAGACAAACGCTTGATGTGCTCATATTCGGGCTCTTGAAGTTTGGCGGCCAGAAGCGCCGAAGCTCGAGGCCCAGGCTCCGTGTTGAGCTGTTTCTGGGACCTCGTCCTCTGCAGGCTGTACACGGACCTTCCGTCTATAACTTGATGTATCGATTTTGGAAAGGGGTCCACGTCCGCGACGCTGATGTTGGATACGCTGCAGTCGTCGGGCGAGGATAAGCTCGAGCTTATTACGTTATTCGTGCATTTGCCCCAGGAGTTCTTGATCATGTGCGCGTCTGCAGACATGGCGGCGCCTCGCTTCGCGAAGCTGCTGTTGGCTGTGTTCTGTTCGTTCTGAAGGCGGGCTTCTTCGTCCGCCCTCGCCTTTTCTTTCTTTCTTCGCTGTTTGAGGCACACGATGACTCCGACCGCCACCAGGACTACCAGGGGGACGAACGTCGATATCGTAGCTATAACAACCACGTGTTCCGTGGTTAGGTTCGACGATTCTGATGATACACGAGCGCTGGGAGCGGTGCTGGAGGCGGCCTCGTCGCAGACGCGGCCGAGGAAGCCCGCAGGACAATGGCACTCGAAACCGTGCACCCGATTGACGCAGGTACCCCCGTTTTGGCAAGGAAACGATTTACATTCGTCTATTTCAACACTACAGTCTTTGCCTGTGAAACCTGGAGCACACGTACACTGGTAATCGTTCGTCAATTGCATACATGTTCCACCGTTCGCACACGGCTTCGCTAAACAATAGTCCACGCGATTTTGGCATCGCTTTCCAACGAAGCCCGGTATGCATTTGCAACGAAATGCGTTTACTTCGTCCATACATGTTCCGCCATTCTGGCACGGATTCCCGTTGCAGTCGTCCATATTTTGTTCGCATGATTCACCGGTGAATCCCACTGGACAGGTGCATTTGAAATGTTGGCCATCTTCGACGCATGTAGCCCCGTTTTTACATGGACTCGGGGAGCAACCGCTCAATTGGAGTTCGCAGTCCGTCCCTCCGAATCCACGTGGACATTGGCATTTGTAATCGCCACCGGCTGAAGAACATACCCCTCCGTTCTGACAGGGGCGATCGCTGCAGGTCTTCGACGACGTCTCACAGTTAGGCCCTTCGAAGCCGGGAGGGCACGAGCACATGTGATACGTGCCGCTCCGGACACACGTACCCCCGTTGGCGCAGGGCTTGCGCGAGCAGTCGTTTACCAGGACGTCGCACACCGTTCCGGTGAAGCCAGGGGGACAACTGCAGGTGTAACTTCCTTGGCCCGTATTGAAGCAAGTTCCTCCGTTGCGACAGGGCTTGTGGTTCGTGCAGAAGTTGAGATCCTGGTTGCAGAACAGGCCTCCCCATCCTTCGTCACAGAGGCAATCCCACGGCTTAACGCAACTGCCGTGCATGCAACCAGGATAACGCTGGCATCGATTGCAAAGCGGCCCTTCCCAACCAGACTGGCACCTGCAACAACCAAAACGCACCACGTTGAAAGAGGAAGGGCAGCGAGAAGAAATCTGTTCGCGCTTGTTAGAGTAAATGATTGTCGGAAACGCTGTGACATGGGAAACTGGAGTGAGTCGGTCGGCAAAATCTGCATGGAGAAAGATGTTTCCTGTGGAAGTAGGTAACGGTTGTTCGTTCGTTTACCTTAGGCATCGATGTCCAGTAAGGTAACGCGATACGAATTTCTCCGTGCATGTATCGCAAGTTCGCGGGTTATACGTCCAGAATGTTAAGTTATTCTAATCATGAGTTCGGATGCGAGTGTATTCGGGATCGTATCGAAGAGAGCTCATTGAGTTGCAGCTTGGATCGTAAGACGGGTGGCGCGGGGGGGCCTTGGCGGGGATGCAACACGCCCACAGAGCCGTTTCCCACGCTGCCCGGTGGCAGCTATGCAGGTCAAGGAAAGGTTACCTGCAGGTCGGCGGCCCAATCCGCATATACTGCACTGCACACAGCTTCTTCCGCTAGTAGTCTGAATTTAGATAGTCGAGCCCCCCCTTAGTAACATGTCTGGAAGACCGACTCGACTCCTTTCACGTACGTACAAATTAATGAGCAGGTACCCAAGACCCGTCCCAAAACTACTTTAAAATTATAGGTCCACGGCATTTAATGAATCGATACACCATACACGGGTGTTTACCTCTGAAGTGGATCCGAGACGAATGTTTCGCTCGGATCGGACAATCAGTCGCACAACAAGGAGATTTCAATGCTAGATTAAGGAGCTAAACAGATTCTCACGGGCGAATAAGTAAAAAGAAAAGTACTTGCCTGCATTCATTCGGCTTGGTACAAGTTCCATGTTGCTCATCGCAGCCGAGCGAGCATTGTGCTGTAACAAACAAGAAACAATTCCTTCAAAAATGCACCCACTTAAACAACCGWKCAATTGCGCAATATTCGGGTAGGCTCGGCTTGATTAAAATTCTCGCGGAATTACTAAATGAATTATTCTCMTTGCTTTGACCGAATCCGACCAGAAATGGAAAGAAAGTGTGAAATTAAAGCCGGTTTTTGTTCAACTACAATTCTATAATTACGGTGATGCAAAACTAATGTGGGGCGAATTAGTTAAACAATCGGCCGCTACCGCGCGGATCGGGCCGGCAGAAATGTGCCAAACAAGCACCCTGTATACGTTCAGGTATTCTATGATCGTGGGAAGAATGGCCGGCTGTGTAGTCGACAGCAGCTGAGATGCTCACGTCCTGGCTCTCGCGGTCAAAGTTTTTGTTGTTTTATGATCAAAATTCGTAATTTTTTCTTTATCGTTTCGCTTCTATTCTGCTCTATTTATACAGCAGAACATTCTGTGGAATCGGTTTCACGTTTTTATGCGGGATGATTAAATCCGTATTTTTTATTCGTTATGAAACATCAGTCGTGAAGATATGCATACAGTCTTGTGACTACGGTTACGAAATTTCGGGATCGGGATTCACCTTCCGGGTCTCGGCATTTTATTTACCACGTCCCCGCTATCAATGATACAATAAATTTTATATAAAGACAATGGGTCGGTTTCTCTTCTCCATTGTAAACTAAAGTCAACTGTAATTAAAATTAAACTAAGAAGAGAAACCGGCTCAATTTCTTTATAACTGGATATTAAATTATTTAAAACGCCTTTGATGCGTTTAAATATGACTGCCTTGCAAATTAAATAAGGCACTTCTGTTCATTTAGGCAACTCTTTAATTACTTGAAAGTTATGTTTTATGCTTGAAATTTATTTTTGATTACATTCAATTAGCTAAAATTTTATTAAATAAACAAACGATGACATATTTTAGTTACTTTATATCGCAAAATTAGAAAGGCAAATCCCTTACAATATAATAGACAGGTCATCATTAACAATATACATAATTTTATCCCCATTTAGTCGGACTAAATGATGCTTAGGGTTACCAAACAATTAAATAAACGTAAAAAGATGAATTTAGCCTTTTTAACATATAAAATGCTCATATACCAAGAAAAAACCGAAATATCGAGATTTTCACGACTGTGAACTTGAACTGCCGCTAAAGTTTTAATGTAGGTATACTGATAATGTTAAATACTTACGTTTTGTGCAGTAATCACCCTGCCACCCAGCCAGGCACACACGTTCCCCAGTTTCCGAGCAGCTGTAATGACCAAAGCTGTCATCACGGGGGCGGCACACTTTCTCACAGCCTTTTCCGTAGTAGTATGGATCGCAAGTGACCCTAMATTTGAATTTTAGCGTCGAAGATGGCGAACTACGCACTTCCTCMGTCCATTCCTCGCTTACGTCCAAGMAAGTCTGCATCGTGAGSCGACTTATCAGAACTGTAAAAAAAGAAACGAACGTGAACAAAMACAAAATCTACCCGTGGGGCMCCAGGTAGGCCTCAGAAAAAMTGAAAAGTAAATTTGAACTGGCCGGGGCCTGTAGACATGCGAGATACGCGGTGCACCTGCATGATACCAGAGGCATCCTGTACTGGGGGGCAGCTGTATCCGGTGAGGCTGTCGCTGTATCGACGAGATCGCCTTTTTCTACTCTCTTTAGCCCACGATCTCGAGGTGGAAATCTCGCGATACAACAGGTGAAGCTCGATGAAAAACCGAGCGGTGTTCTTGACAACCGGAGGAAGTTTCAGATAGTGTTCCTAACCCGAAGGGGGGCAGAATAAGGGACAGGACATCCGGTCTAACGCCGCTCTGAACACACAACGTCTCCAGAATACGTGCATTGTGTCATCGGCGATTGCAGTTTTTGCAACCGAGGTCGGAACCATTTCAGTAATTATCCCTAATTCAGGGACGGCCACTCTCGAAGACAATATTTAGCGGAAATGGCCAAACGTTTCGGTTCCAAGATCGACAAACGCGCCCGAGGATGTTTTAAAGCGAGCGTTTCTTTAGTGGATTGTACTTCCAGTGCAGKCTGTAAAATCTCTAAATAAATAGTTCTAGCGAGACAGGTTCTTCTTGGTTTAATTAACGGGCATCCGTTAATGTAAAGAACGAGGCATACGGTATCGGTGAGGTAGAAAGAGACGTCTCGAGGCCTCAAGTTGGAACACTAAACAGACATAGGATCCGTAGGAAACACAAGTACTCTAAGGAATTCTTTAACAATTATATTCTTGTAAATGGGTAGTCGCGCGGGCCTTTTTAAACCTATTTGTTTTTAAATTTAGTCGCCTTATCATAATTGGCGAGCTCTTACAAGGAAGAAACTCGAGCACTGCAATAAAGCGGCCTATTCTTACACAGGAAACAAAAATAGCTGCTAAAAAAGTACAAACTTCAAAACCGCGCGTGATTCTAACAAACAATTCCTTGGGCGGTATGAAATAAATCATCTTGACGTAACCGCGTTGTGAAGTAGGCATTATAATATATTTTTCCGGGACGTGATACAATATAATATATCCTCTACCAATTTAACTTAACGTGTGAACGCTTTAATTAGACATAGTATACGGTTCAAGTTCAATTCACCGTTTCTTACTTTAAATAAATACACCCGGCGTATCTCTTCTATAAAAAGACTTCTCCTGATCTTGGTCAAACAAGGATTCTTTGAAGCGAACAATCGCAAGTTAGGGGGTAACTCTATTTATCATTTTCTACGTCAACTGTGCAATAGTCAACCGGCCCTAAAATGCATCGAAGGGGAGAAGGACGGTTATGGTGCTAAGCCACCTGGCCGTTGCGTACAGTTGAGCCATTAAAAACGATCGGCGCTTTAAACTAACCAAAATCGTTTCTTTCTCTTGATGGGAGATGGTTATTAAAAAAAAACTTGACGAACAATGGAGCGCGCGTGTTTAGCACAATTCCCATTTATTTCAGTTTTAATTGTTATTTTTAACAAAGGAAACAATAGGAATACATCGCATTATTCAAAATGAGAATGGGTACTACGCGGTTGGAATTATTTTATCGCAGGGTAGTTTGTTAGCTTTTATAATATTTGTCAGGAATTGAGCCATAAAAATTCTACTTCGTGAGAAAATACGGGGGACTTCCTCGAGCGCGTTTCTCGATGGAATCGGACTTTTTATAGTAAACTGAATTAATTAAACCATTTCAGAAGCCAAACAAACGCGGAGCGTAAACGACACAAAAGGAAAACTTCGATTGCGTAATAAAGAAAAAACCGAGATTCTCTTTATCGGTGCCGCAACCAAGACGCCAAGGTAAGAGATCAGCGGAAGAACATTTTAGATTATCAGGAAGAGGGATGGTTTAACTAAATGTCTAAGAGCTGACAGCTGTTGTACATGTGGCCTTCTTTGCCGCACTTTATTTAGTTTTTGAACTGAAGCCTGTTACCGCATACACCTACGACGCCACGCTAAACAACACAACATACTCCGCGCGAGCAATGAAACGGGTGCATCGCGATTTCAGTTGAAACAGTGCCAAATGCATATTACAAATACTGTTTCACTTGATCGGACGCTTCGCGTTGGTTATTGGTTAAAAAAAAATGCTGATTGCTCACCTCCAGAATGGGAACTTTGGTTGCCATGCCACGCTTCCACTATCAAGGAGAAGGTACCCTGCAAGAATAATGGATGGATTATAGCTTTTTTTCTCAACAAGCAGAAACAACTTTCACTAAAGAAATGGCGGAACAACGATGACACTGTTGCTAAGCGCCTGCTTTTTTTTTGCGGACGTGCGTTACATGAATTCGAGAATCTGGAATTTATTGAGTACGACACTATCGATTCTCCATGTAAAGCACGCCACGATGATGAAGAAACCTTTGGCAGAAAGGATCGTTCTGCATGGTCGTTTCGCCGGTTACATAAGACGCGGGAATGCAAAGAATGCGCTTTGAAAATACGGAAATATCTTCTTCAAATGAAGTTACGCTTTCCAGTTTTAGTATTAGTGGAACCGACTTTAATTATAGCAGAATTAGAAAATATAAATAACGAGTTAATCAGGTCGAAAAGTTTATAACAACGCGTAATTATCTTAATTCAGGATTCCGCGGGGGCTGTTAATTAAGACGAAAAAAGTGCAGCACAACACAATGAGCTCGAGAATTAATCGAGACGCAAACATACTTGATAAGTTTGATCGATAAATCTATTGTAATTAATTTTGAATTTGTGCAGTGTTTCCCACGGCAGATACCGGCTTCGGGTCGTATAAGATGCTTACAAAATCGCTTGGCGGAAATAGTACACTCAAGGCAACAATCTTGGATCCGCAGCGTTGCAGACTAGCCTCTTGACAACGTATTTAAGCCGGACTTTATTGCACTAATTAGGATTTATGAGAACCTGACTTTACAGAAAAACGGGAATTCAATTACTGCGGTTGTTGTTTTTCGTTTAATAATCACACATCTTCGTTCGCAGAAGTCACATCGCCATCCACCCCCATCAAAGATAGATAATTATAGCTACTTACCGGCCAATTGAACACGAACGGAAAGGCGATGGGGTTGTCGAATCCGTTCTGAGTATCGTTCCCGTTGATGGAGTCCTTCTCCGAGGTGATGACGTCCCCGAAGGTGCACGGGGATGTGGTGTCGATCTTGACTTGGTACTCCTTCAGGCATACGCGAAAACGCGGACGGCACGGCCCGGAACATTCGGAGCTTGGTCCTGCAGGACTTCCGGTGCAGCATTTCCCAGCGTCGTCTTTTCCTGCTTCGTTGTCGAAAGACAGGAGCCGCAACTCAAACACTCCGGATGACTCGGCCTGCGGCAACGAGAACACACTTGGTGTTGTCACTTGATGGTGTCACATTGTGATCTTTTGCATAGCCGAAGACTTGGAAGCAGTGGCCAGGTGTAGTTATCACTGCTTCGCGTCTTTCACCGCGCGTTCTTTAGGGGGTTGAAGCATGCACGATGTATCTTACCTGATGCAGGACGAAGTAAAGCCCGACTAGAATGAAGCATATCCAAGACATGTTGGTGTAGTCGTCAGTTTTTCAGCAGCTTCCAAGGGCTGTTACCTTAAGGGTAATCTGCAACACCACGCCATAGGAAAAAACAGTCATTTAACACTCGGTGGAGTCGCTATACGGCAACGTACATTGCCGGCACAACATATAAACATGCACGAATCACGACACATAAGGAAGTCAATTTGTTAATTGGCACCCCATAGCGACATACAACACAGCACAGTACACGTAAATCCAAAAAAGCAGCTCACGCAGCGCTCTTCGCAGGCGCCAGATGCAGACTGTGAACTACGACTGTCGAGAAAAAGGCCGTGTGGTAGCTAGCGTCTGCTCAGTACCCAGGGAGGGGAGCGCGCTAAGGGGTACGCCGTGTACTGCTTCCGCTACAGTTCTCCTGTCTACGCGGCTATATACTAGTGGTGTATTGTGTATACGTACTACCATACCGCGGCACTTACTACCCTCGAATGGCCAAACACCCGGCATCGTCGGCCTTAATATGAGGGATGGGGATGGCAGCTGTTCGACGGCTGCTACGGGGTTGCACATCACCCACCCATACACCACCGAACATCATGTGCACTACGTACTCTCTCGTACATATCTTACGATCTCGACATTCGCAACCCCATAACCTACTTAGCCCAGAAATAAGTACACGATGCGTTTCGATACTGAACCCCATTAGAACCGCGAACATGCTATCACGCACACCTTGACATTGGCCATTTCTAACCCAGTTAAAGGTCCATGCACCCCATCGCGCTGTATCACTTGTTCCAGGGTACAAATCCGCGTCTAGCATGCATTTCCACGGAAAAATCGCCCCCGACACGGACCACGTCTACACAATCAAACAGCCTAATCGATAAAACCCATTAAGTTATAATTTCTACTCTAGTTTCACATATCAGGATACATACAGTAATTGTGGAGCCGCAGAATCTCAAAACACATCTTTCGGAAAGCACACTGAACAAAATCTATCCGCACTCGACGAAAGACGCACAAATACTGACGAAAATCGTATACGTTTGTCCGAAGACTAAGCCTTTACGTAACACTTTTTGATAACTATTATTTCTGCGTTGCATAAAAACATGACAAATAGGCTCCGGCAGAGACGACTGAATCATTATTTACACAATAAATACCTCTTTTAACGTAAATTTGTTAGGAACGAAAAAATACACTGGAGCTTCGCAAACTACAAATTCATTTCTGAAACATTTTATTAGACGTCAGACGCATCTTTTAAAGCTTTTGATAGCATGAATCATATCTTTCTTTTTTTAATTAAAATGAAATCTTGGGGATTGTTAGCAAGAGCATAACAAACCATGCTTCTAACGAGGTCACCCAAGATTCCACACTGGGACCTTTGTTCTTGACATTACTGGTAACTTTAATAGTAACATATTATGCAAATTATTTAAAAAACGTTCATAGTGTCACACATCAGGAAGTAACAGGGAATTCACTACTGCAATTATTACACTTCTTAAGTGCACCCTCAACAAATAAATGATACATATAATTTTGAATTATTATTAAGTTATATTTAAGTACTTAATATCTGCGATACATACATACATGCTAAAATAAATAAATGTAGGCCTCTTTGGAACTTTGATAAAGATCTTATTTTATTCCATTTATTTTTACACTAAACATTTTAAATTTGAAAGTATACAGATTAATTTTATTTGACTTTAGCTAGTTGTAAATAAAATAAGAGCTTCCAGACCCTCAGCGGAGAATATCCTTCGGTTAATCCTTCCTGATTTAGAAKTTTGTATCACTATTTTTCTTTTAACTGACACTTAAAATTTAACATCTGGTAATGCTTGTCACAATTTTTCTAGCTACATTAATGAGTAAAATTTGAAAAGGTTTTATGGGTCATACGTTCTGAAATAAGGTATTTCAATTATAATGATTGTAGCCATACCCCTTTATCATTGCAACGATCTTCTTTTAAGATTATTAATATATATTTATATATACATATTATACATAAAGTGTATTCTTCTTAAGTCATGTTTTATTTATAACGACAATGTCTGGTGTTTTTATATTTAAAAGAAAAATTTAATCAAC
Source organism: Rhyzopertha dominica (assembly GCA_025024175.1). Classification (NCBI taxonomy): domain Eukaryota; kingdom Metazoa; phylum Arthropoda; class Insecta; order Coleoptera; family Bostrichidae; genus Rhyzopertha; species Rhyzopertha dominica. The sequence continues at coordinate 9,319,165 of QCXZ01000086.1, read as the reverse complement.
TTTTCTTTTTTTTAAGCATGTAACATTCCATTCTTTTTCATACTCACTATTCGTATTTACTAATTTAGTAAAGAATAGCTGAAGTCTAACACTTTCCTTATATGACATTGTCATCATAGATGGTAATGTGTGGTTCTGTTTTCTTTTTTGTAAGCTTTGAGTAGAGCTCACGTTGAACAAATATTGGTGAAAATCTGTCTGCACGGCGTACTTTTATTACGTAATGAACTTTTGATGTGTTACGAATACTGACCTTAGTTTTCTATCTCATATTATGTTAATAGGATTAGGTTTTATTTTTATAAGCCAAAAATATTTTACTAATTTGTCATTCAGTAGATCGCTTTTTTACAAAACAAATATTTTCTTATGATATATTCGAATAGGTTTCCACATTTTAATCGACCACTAATCAGATCTACATATAGACTATAATAATGAATTTTTTTATCATTGTTTATTGAAAGCACAAATTAAAGTACGCAACGCTATATATACGAAACATTGCATTTCCTAACTACTGCGTATTACATAGTAGCATAGTACTCCTTCCTACTGATTAACAAATGTCTTTACATAACACGTACAGATGAGCGAATTACTTATGCCGATGTATATATATGGACATAGGCGCGTTCTCACATCATTGGTATACCACTGATTTGTGCGAATTCATATATGGCGGCTATTAAGACAAGGATGTGCTACAGCTAACAAGAAAACGTATCCATCCAGTCCTGTCCCTATGCCGCCGACCGCGAAGCTACATTTCAAGGTTATCTTTCGTGGAGTTGATTCAAGGGGTTCATAAAAGTAGGAAGGGTTAAAGCAGACGTACGTCCTATTTTTAGAGTTTTTAAAATAGTTACCTAGAAATTTGTGGGAGGATTTTGTAAAACAGGCCTGTAATGTGGTGTGTTACGTACATCATAAGTGCCTGCTTAAGGCGTCCTTTAGTGGGATTATCTTTGGTTGTGTTCGTGTAAACTTTGGTGAAGCGACGCAGGGGGTTGGTGGGAAACGCGGAAGGCTTTATCACAAATTAGATTAAGAGTCTACAGATTTACCTCAAATACGTAATCATGACATCCGCAGGTCAGCCACAGGTCCTCGGCAGTAAAGCTTGCAATTTGGTGGGTGAACGCGCACCGGAAGCGATAAAAGAGCAAACGAGATTTTTATAAAGAGGTAGTCACCTTATTCCAACCCCGCTCCCATTGAGGGAGGGTGGAATTCATTGCGGCGATTGAATATAAATTGATATCCGAGCTAGTGGGTGTTTTGAAAAGATTGGCAAGTACTTCCGGAGTTTTGCGCGGGATTTCCGCCCTCAAATGCCGGAAGGAGCCAGAATAGCAGGTCACATGCTGTATATAGGCCGGGCACTCTTACTGAGCGCGAGGGGGCATCGATACCCAATAATTAGATTGTTAAGTTTCCAGTATAGTCAAAACTAACTTAAGCTGTAATAATTGCGGTGATAAGTCTAGAACATCGACAAGTTGAGTTCAAGCATGTTGCAGAAGCTGGCTTGCTTTACAAGTGGGCAACCTGGGCAACCGCCCCAGGTCAACAAATTTAGGGGCAGAAGCTTCGGTGGCAGTGTTATAAATATATTCTGTAGTGTTAGTGCCTGATGGATGCAAAAAGCACGGGCTATTTTTTTTCGTTTACAACCTTCAGTAGGTGCAGTTACAATACTATCAAACCATAAAGTACAAGTACTTTCATGCTTCCATATTTAGCATGAATCATTGCCTTTATATAATTAATCGATTCAACGGATGGATAAAATTCATCAACTTTATAGTAAGAAGAATAAGACGCACATATGTACATGTTCGAATGTTAGGCGGTCGATTATACAAGGTATTCCATTTTCGTTGTAAGTGTAAGGTATTTCGGTAACTATTAATGCCGGAGGTCTTGCGATTTCGACATTACTGTCTTACTTTTTTCTTGTGAATCGAAGTATACTGTCGCCATTTTTGCATAATCTCTTGTTTAAGCTGTAGCCAACTTTTGAATAACCTTACATTTCTTCTCAATATCTCGCTTAGGAATGTAAAGATACAAAAAACTGTTTATTTTGTATCCATTGGCGAACTCAGAATTTTTTAGAGGGTCGTACTTTTTTGAGATGTAACACAAACTTGCGTTTTTAAATAGAAACTATAGTTGGATTTGCTATCACCGAAAAAACCTGTTTTCTCTGATTAACAATATATACATATTGATAGGTTTACAATGCCAATTTTTTTGAATAATTTAATTTTATCGAACAAGAGAACACACAATATAATAATATATGCTTGTTTCAATACATAGTTAAGACCCGTAAACGTACTCATGCAGTTCTTTTGTCGGCAATCAATGTAAGGAGGTAACTAATAATAATCTTTTATTTGGAAATAAGTATCTATACATTGCTTAGCGTCACATTATTTACAATCATTTCGTAGAGAAACATAAAATCTGATTAAGTAATTTAAAAATGGAATAATATAATTATTGAAGATAATTAGATTTTATGTTTTCCGCCAGCATGAATGTCGGTAATGTGATGCTAAGCAATGATAGGTGGTTATTTCCAAAAAAAATAATTTTCATTAAGTTACGTGGCTTCATTGATTCCGACAAGAGAACTGTATGAGCATCTTTGCGAGTCTTGAGTATGCATGCAAATAGGCATATAATATTTTTATTAAATTAAAATTATTACTTAAGAATATATATTATATAAAATAAATCTGAAACGGCATTCACCATTAATAAAAAAGTAAATACTTCGACGTTATACAATTCCAATAATGTTTTTGGGAGATATGTAGCTCTTCATCCCAAAGATATATAGCATACACGATTGTTCATATCTTATAAATTTTAAATGTGCCGTTCAATAAGTAAATATACATGCGGTGGAAAAAAAATTACTGTATAAATAGTCCAGTATTTAGCACTTGAGGGCAGTGCTTTATATATCGATCATTGTTTTAGAATATGCAGATTTAGGGGACGATCTAACCAATAGTAAACATAATGGAATTTGAAAATCTTCTAGCATTGCAGAAGGTTGCCTTAAAATAAGATTATTTCCAAAGAATATTTTCAGGAATCATGTTCAAATCTGAACATACTACCAAAAGTCTATACTTTTCGAGAACTATCAAGCTGTCATCATCTGGAGTGTCACAAATTAATGATCTTATTGATGTTTACATGCTACTGCATTAGGAGTCAATATTAGTAACTGTTCGAACTTCATTTTCATTTTTTCTAAGAACTAGTTAATTTAAAATTTTCGATTTTTCTATAAGTCATGTTTTCTTGAGTTTATGAAATAGTTTCATTTTGTTCTGACTTTTAGGTTACCAGAACCAGAATGGACACTAGTACTGCAAAGTGATGTTTTCTGTCAGTGCATTGGTTATCATAGTATTGATATTTCAGTAACATTTAACATAAACTCCTTTTATTTAAAGTTAGTGCTCACGATGCTATTTGAAGTTGCTTTTCAGGAAACTATGGCAACAACAACTATCCCAGCTGTAAAGGCTTCCAGCGTGTAAGATAATCCTCATTTGACTCACTGACTTAAAACGACATTATGTACTAATTGGAAATTAACAAATGTGTTTTACACGTGCGTTATTCGACTTTTATTGGAAGTATTTCCTAAGTCCATATTATACTTCTGTAGGGGAATTAAAGAGCGAAAACATCATACCATATTGCAAAAATTCATAAAGAATTTTAATGGCTGCCGATTCATCTGAACATCTGACACAAATGCAGCACAATTCGCTGATGAATTAAAAAGAAAGTGCAATTGATATTTTAAAATTTATTACGAAGTTAATAAATCTTGCACTTAATTTATTAATTGCGTTATCATTCAAATTAGTGTTGCTAAAGAGAACCACGTTTCTAGTAGTTGAAATTATTTAAAAAGTTTTTATGATAAAATATTACTCAAACAAGTCTCAACAGCTTAGTCAAGTTAGCAACTGATCATCACATTATCAAGAAAAAAGATAAATTTTTTAGAGATTAAAGTATAGAAGAAGGATTTGTTAATGACCAATTTTTATTTTACCTTTTATTTCACGCAGGTGAATATATATTGTATATCATTATCATTGCAAATATTATGTTCAGTTTATTGAAACTGTCCAGCAGTAATGATTTTTAGCGCAACCCACTCAAAGTGGGAGCACTTATGTGCTCGATTTGGCGTCATTCTGACCATGGATAGCGACATTTCGGCTTCTATGCGTCGGATTGACTTTAGCTTTTCGCTAGGTCTGTAGGCTTGCCTAAATAACTTTTATTATCAAAATTTTCAATTTTCATACAAAAATTTGCTATATTGCTTCATTGGTGTCGATTTTTTACACTGAGTATGATGGTATATCTCAAATTTGGATTAAGACTATGGTGGACATTCACCATGGTACCTAAAGGTGCAAAAATCGATTTTGCTACATAGATGTCGTTGAACGTGATTTTTCATGCTGAATGTGTTGGTGTATGTCAAAGCTATGGCGGGCATGCAGCATGATATCTAAGGGTACTTTCTTTCATGAATGGCGTTAAACGTGAATTTTTAAACAAGCCAAGTTTGGATTAAGAGTATGACGGACATGCACCGTGGTGTCCCTGATTTGACCTGACTGCATTAGGTGCGCCCTTGCATTATAATTTTTTTATGATTAAAAGTCTTATTTGAAACTTTATTTATTATACACCAATATTCATAAATCACAAAATGTAGAGGCATTTAAAAATATTTGAGTCTTCAAAAAAGCGACAATTATCTGTTTTGCCCATGGCGATGGCGGGCTCTGCATTGCACATTATGCACATATTGTATTTCACATCGTTCATCACCACCTGATTAAAAAAACTTCTAGACTAAGGCAGTCGGAGATGCTTCAATTTCGATTATAGCTGACGTCATAATGTCGAAGGAAATCTGCCTCTGTTTTGAAAAAGATTCCTCTTACTTTTTTTTGGCAAGGTAAGGTTTTTGATTGAGATTTTTGGGACAAGGAAGAATAATTCTTATTATTAGCAAGAAGGTAAAAGTATTATAAGAGACTAACTCATAACCTTCAAATCAACGGTTTTGCTAACAAGTTGCTGATTTCATTGCAACAACTGACACAATTCATTTTAAACGGTTGATCACCCATCCTTTTCTCCGGATTTACCACCGTCAGACTAACATTTGTTCGTAAATCGAAAACATGCTTGAAAAGCAAAATATTTGCGACAATTAACCGCTAAGCAATACTTTGCATACCAGTTCACGATTTCCTTAAATTATACGAAAAGTGTTTCAAAGCACACGACTTCGGTTGAGTGCTCAGTTCGTTTTTCCCACTTAACTGGAAGAATTCCGGTACGCAAATGCATTTCCATAAGCCGCGTCGGATAATTAACTCCGATGCAGTTCCTCGAAGATGCATGCGGACTTTCTATTCGATGTGAGCCAGCTGAGTTTTTTGTGGTTTAAACCAGCAACATTATGCACCATCACTGCCGATCTGAATAATAAATCAATCACGGATTTTTTCATTAGGAAACCAGCAGTTGCATCTGAAGAATCGGCGATTGGCCCGAGCGCGGGTGAGCAGATGGCGCAAAAAACCGAGGTACCCACCTCTTTCGACGGTGGTTGCGACCTTTCGTTTGCAGTTGAATTAAATCGGGAAAACTGCGGTTGAACTATCTCCTCCGCTCGTTTGTCGGAACGAGGAAATGGAGCTTTATGATAATACCGTCGACCAACAATTTGAACGGACATCTGTCGTTGCGTACAAGAAAACCCCTTTACGCCTATCGCTGCTTGGATTTTTAAAACGTCTGTTTACAATGGCTCCGCGTTCGAGCCTTTATTGCCCTTTACCTGGCACTGGAGTTTACGACACCAGTAATTTTTGACACCTCACACTATCGTCGCGATAGTTTTATGCCGGGAAAGTTAGAAGGTTTACCGGCCACATCTGCTCAACACCTTGTCGAAAAATTTCGTCGTAAAACGCATAAGGTGGGAATTTTGCACTGACCGTTTCCCCGATCACTAACTTGTACGGACAAGTTAAAATTTTTGCCCTAGAAAGGGTCCATCTACATTTGCCTAAACATAAAAACAGTATTGCAAGCAGACATGATCATGTTCAGTATCGTCGATTAGAAGGATTTTCGCGAATGTTTGCTACTTTTTTGTACAACGAAAAATGCCTTCAGCAGAATTATCACAGACCACTTAGATTTTAAATTAGAATATTACATTTTCCCAGTTTTTCAGAAACCTTGTCACTTTTCGCCGATATACTTCTTTTTTTTAAATTAATCTGTCAGGAACTGAATTTGTTTTTTTACAAGCTTTTCAACAGGATCTATATGATATACAGGGTTAGTGGCAGCGTATTTAATGGCGCCCAACGATTTTTTTGCGGATTTAAACTGCTGTTCTTTTTATCATATGGTGTGAAAAATCGTGTTTTCAAATAAAACACAAAAACCATTATCAAAGCAGGTTCTGAAGATGTCAGTACTGATTTTATTCATTTGATAATAATTGTAATGCTCGTAATATTTTATTCACCTAAATAATATTTGCATCTAATTACTTTTAAAATTAGCTGTGAGGAAAAAATCCATTGGACTTAAGTCAGGCTAGGTCAGGCAGATCATTTAATAATTCCACTGCGGCCTATCCACCGACTTGAGAAGATGTTATCCAAATACAGAATGGGACAAAGCGTCGCCTTGTTGAAAGCGGACATTGCTGTTTGGCATTCATTGTCGATCTTCATTGAGAAACAAATGTACAATGTCAGGTACCCTATTATCATACAGTAGCTTCAGGAAGATATCTGATGTTATATTTCCACCAGGGGCGGTGTTAGGTTTCGCGCCTTACGCCAAAATTTCTACAAAAAAAGTAAAAAATCACCTGCTTCAAAAAACCGTACAAAGCAAATATCACGTTCATATTTATTAAATAATCTGTTGACTGGTTATATTCTACATTAACCCCGAAAACCCGTTTTCATACTTATGGCTTGTATGAATTCTTACATAGAGTGGCGTGTCTGTGTTGGTTGGCAAGTCGGTATCCTCCGTCTGATGAGCTGAAACAACAGCGAAACACAAGAGATACGGGGTCCAGCTGGCCTACCAAACCGGATGGCTTCTTTTTTGGCATCATTCGTTATTTAACCATTGCTGAAATTGACACGTATGAGAAATTAACTACGCCACACGACTATGCAACTATAAAACGCTGTTTTTTACTAGCTTTTAGTGCTATTTTCAAAAGCTTCCACCAGAGCACGTTATATTATTTAATATACTACAACAAGATATTAATGGCCATCATCATGGTGACACTGACATAGTTCTGTTATTCAAGCATGATTGACTGATTGGTTGGCAAAACGTGAGAAAATAAGAAATATAGAGTCACCAGATGGATGCTGTGCTATCTAATAAAACCTAATATGGATAGCGCGTTGCTCGCCTTGTAATCGACAAACACTCTAGCCATTCAAAAAAATGTATCGGGAGGTTCATCAAAATCATAAAGGGTCGGCGACTTGAATAACATGATTTCGAGCAAGACGCTCGACGCCTTTCTAATGAAGACTTAATAAAATATTGTTGCAATTGCTAATTTTTAATGCACACAAGATTTTACAATTTAAATAAGGTTTTACAATAAATACCGAACCTGAAAATTAATTAATTTATTACTAAAGTACCTTAAAGTGGTTTAATGTCCGATTTTGATAATTAATTCCAATATTCATGTACATTTTCAATTTTAAATAAGTAATAATATTTAGGTGTGCTGTTTAAGATCATCAAATACATTGGCATACCTGATATGTTCACTAATTCTTCTGTTGCTATAATTTCCTTGTATTCCTTCGCCTTAATCTTTCTGAGTAGGAGTTGCTTCTGATGACTTATAGAATATATTCCTGATAAATTTAAAACTGAATAATTGGAAAATACTTACGTGAACAAAAAGATTTCTCAAACAATTTATAATACTTTAATTTCATCTAAAGCGTTTCTACCAACAACAGCAAAGCTTTGACGCTACCAAAAATCGTATATCTACCTGTTGTGGAAAATAACAGTGCACGGATATGCAGGTCTCGCCCTTTAAATGGCTTGATTACTACTGAAATGCAGAGACTGCGGTAGAAATCCTTGGCTAAATGCAATAACTTCTTGTCTGATGTATTTCCTATTAAATCCTCTTTTTTCTATTCACAATGTGTTATGCGCATTAATGACACGGGAAATGACATATTGGTACTAGTTCAGTAAAGTAAGTCGGATTCGTATGCAAAATATTATAAATCACTAAGAGAGGGCGGTTTTTTTTAGTTAATTCTATTTCTGAATAAAAAGTATTTCTTCAATCATACTATGAAAAAAATTGTCAAAAGTACGAATTTCTAGAGGGTATACCTCTTCGTTCACAGATTGTTACAACACAGAGCTTATTAGAAAAAATACATCCCTTAAATCAATATAATAATAATAATAAAGTTATTTATTGTACAAAGTAATGTACACAAAAGGTAGGAGATTTGACGTCATTCTACCACTCCCCCGTTTAGAAACAAATATACATGAAACGCGGTATATAAAAAACCAACATACAAATCAATCCAATTACAAATTACTGAAAAAACTATGCCTAAGACGACGATTGAATGCCGCCAGTGGCAGCTCTACGATATCAAGAATTTTATTCAATAATGTAGAAGCTACCTAACCATAACTACCCTCAAATTTTGATGTGCGATGTTGAGGCACGGTAAAAGAATTAAATCCAACATTGACATCATGAATTTAAGAGCGTCTCACAAGAATATCTGTTAGATAAGAAGGTACCCTATTAGTATAAATCTTATACAATAGGATACTATATAAGTATTCCATTGTGAGATTCATTTTTGGTTCATTTAAACGATTTAAATAGGGAGTGATGTGTTCTCTGAATGGAACCTTGCACACGTATCTTATACAATCATTCTGGACACGTTGAATTTTTAATTGATTGTACTTGGGCATAAAAAGATAGTAAACTTGAGAACAATAATCTAAATGAGGATAAATTAATGCCTTTACTAATTTTAATTTTACATTATCATCCAAGATGTCCCTTAAGCCGTACATGGTTTTTAATTTAAAAAGACATATTTTGTACACTTCTTGGCAATGTTTGTTAAAACACAAACTTCTATCAAAGACGACACCCAAATTTTTAGCAGAATCTACGCAATCAAGCACAGTTCCATCAATAGTAACACTATAATTTGAACACACAAGGTCACTGCAATGCTGATTACCAATGCACATAGCAATAGATTTTTTTAGGATTAAGCTTCAGACCATGGTTTCTGCACCACCACAAATTTAAATCATGATTAATAGCAGCTATTTCATTATCAACATCTCCTGTGATACAAGGAAGATACAGCTGAGCGTCATCAGCATTATAGCTGAATCTGTGAACTAAACAAAGCCTGTAAATCAAAAGTATACAGTAAGAATAATATAGGCCCCAAGATACTACCCTGAGAGACGCTACTTCTAGCTTCTTTTAGATCTGAGTGTAAAAAATCGCTTAGTATTATTCTCTGCATCCTGCCGTAGAGATAGCTTGAAAACCATCTCTGTGCGAGCTGGTCAAAACCTATGTAACTCAGTTTTGCAATCAACAATTCAAAATTTACGGGGTCAAAGGCTTTACTTTGATCCAACAGTATAAGGATAGTACTGTTGGATCGGTCCATAGTTGTGGCAATTTCATTGGTCACTCTGAGCAGAGCAGTTGTGGTGCTATGCCCCGAACGAAACCCTGACTGCACAGGCGGTAAAATAGAGTTTATATTCAAAAATTCATTAACCTGATCACACACCATACGTTCCAACAATTTAGAAAATGCAGGCTAAATACTAATAGGCCGCAAATCATTATAAGACGAAGGAGACGAGACCTTTGGCAGGAGTATAACGTTAGCAGATTTCCACGTTTGAGGAAACACACCAGTCTCAAGAGAAACGTTAAATATGTGTTTGACAACATTTAAACAATATGGTATTACTAGATCTATCATTCTAATATTAATTCCGACAACACCATATGCATTAGACTTGATCAATCTTAAACTATTATAAATATAGGTACTTCTTACTTATTTTCCATTATTGTTTATATTTTTTAATATAAAATTTTGTTATAATTTGGAGAGGAAGGGTTTTATTTACCATATTGTACATATTACTGTTTGTGTCGTCTAATCCTCCAATGAAGATTTTTACTACACCAATAGCGGCAGTTATGTATGTTTACCAATCCATTTAGACAAAAAGTGGCTTCACCAGAAAACCGAATGTTATTTGCAAAATTGGTCATCGTACAAAGCTGTAATGTTCTGTCAGGGTCGTCTTCTAGCTCATGGAGAAGGTATAATTTCTAGGTTTTGTATTTGCTGTTTCTTTTAATTTTCGAAAAACCGAGTTGCAGGGTTAACATGATCTTGATTTGTAGCTGATTTTGGACGCCCAGATATATCTTATAAATGTTCAGTTTCTTTAAAAATTTTAGCTGACTTGGACACTGTGAATTGAGCAATAAGATTTCTTTCCGGATGAACGTTATTAAATAAATCACAAACATATTGGCGTGAACGTTTCTGATCTGCATAGTCAACCATGATTAGGATTTGAGTTCGTAAAAATAGGGTTGCTTGTGGAAACGGCCTTTTCAGTATCTACCAGCCTACTGGATTCCAATCGGATTTAAACTTGCCATAGATTGAAATATTAAATATAGTTATTACGAATATAATTGTAATTGTAACCAAATGGGTAACTCATTTACAAATGAATTACAATTGTAGAACAAGTAATTCAACTACTACCAAAGTAATTCAATTACTTTTTCAAGTAATTGTAATTAATTACTTTACAGCTCTTCTTTAAACCTCGCTTTTGTAATAGGCATTGCCAAAAAGTGCATTAGATCTAGAAGATTCTTTTATTAAAATGCAAACTGTTTTAGCAATGGTCGGGATATGAATGTCCGGAACGGTTTTATTGAACGTCGCGCTTTTTGAACTTCGTCTGACTTCCACATAGGACGCTGCGAGACTGCATGGTCCATCACAATGGAATTTTCTTAATAAATGCGAGCCGAAATGTCCTACGTCTATTTTTATGTTCCCGTTGAGGTTTCTCAATCCGGTACAAAAATACGAAGTGGGACGGAGTTTAGACCGGTAAGTCACATATGCGTCCCAGATAGGTTTAATTAGTAAACAAAACTTCGTTTCAGAAATACCGGCCTTATTTAATACATCTTAAGACGCTGTAAAACGTAATGGTTTCCCCATAAATCACCCCATAAGCGCGTACGGCTTTCGATGTTACTTGTTGAAAATAATGGCACAATAGAAATACCCGGCGCAGAATAGAAGAGTACCTGTCCTTTGTCGAGTTCACCAAAAATACGTTATGTAAATCGAACCTTGTAAACTTGACGACTCTTTCTGACCACCGTCGTCTCGTATCTTGCATCTCACAAGCTTTTGAAGGATCCCCCTAGGACCCTGAAGGAGCCTTACGTAACATACGTTGCGTTTCTTTCTATTCAAACTGTCGTCAGATTAGGAGCCCAGGTAAATTTTGGAAGTTGTTTTGCTTACGAGGCCGGGCCATATGCCGAAAATCCCACGCGATATACAGGATGTTGCGCATTTGATGCTACAAATTACAGAGCAAATACATCACTAATACATTTTATAAAAATTCCATCAAGTGGTTCGCCTTTTAATACAACCCTTTGCGCTTTTAGACTGAAACGGGCAGTTTCAGCATTTTCAAAAACGTTTCTCGGTTTAATTATTCTAATTACAAATTCTTCGCTGCTCGACATTTTTAAAAAAGCTTTTATTTATTTATTTTGATGGCAAGGCCATTCAAAAGGTCACAAACTGGCCTAAAACAAATAGGTACGGGTTACAAAGTTAACAACAAAAAAAATACAGTATATGAACAGGTCGTAACAAAGATAGAATAAAAAACCGCTGCAAATTGAATCAATACTTCCGCATCCAATTGTCAAAATGACATTAACGTTTTTATTTCTTATACTATATGATCAGTAATCACGTTTTGAGCATTTATCTCTCTACACATTTTTTTCTAAGACAAACAGTCCTCGTGATATTAGCAAAAATATATAAATTTTAAAATAGGTTTTTTTGGAAATATTTCGAAAATGTCAAAATTTTGGATAAATTTTCTAAGACACTTTTTGTGAGAAATTTTATTTCCTATCTGATGGTATTTTCATTTTTTGAATATATTGAATATATTCGGAGATATTTAGGAAAAACAGTTTTCTTTAAGTGATGCTTTTTTTGCTAATATCTGCTAAACAGTTTGCTGCACCGAAAATTTATAAGAGCGAATAAAGGGTAGTTACCCCCCAATTTTGCCCCTTTCCCGATACCCTACATACCCCACACACAATAGATCGCTTTGGGTAGTTGAGATTTATGCGTTTGCTAAATTTCAAGTTCATATATTAAGTCTTTCGAAAGTTATCGTGTCCACAAACAAAACCACAGACACACACACAGACAAGAAATGTTTTTTGCTCAAATTTTGCTTTTTCGATCATTTTAAAACGAATGAGCAAATAAAAATTTTTGAAAATTTTTTTCGCGATACAATACTTCCCATCCGTTGGATATGCAAGTAAAATTAGAGAAAACAAACAGTAGTTTGTAACAAATAACTAAAAAATAAAAAATGAAAATATAATAGCAGCTTATAGAATTGACTAATACTAATAAATATTACGTAATAATGTCTTTCAATAAGATATTTTAAGGAAGATAAGACAACTGAAAGAATGGGTTTATGAGAAAATGAATTATTTTATATTCATATGTAGCAGCATTTGTATTACAAATGTCCACAGATAATATTGAGCAACATTGAATTTTACAAAATCGATAATTGAGGGTGACATACTGAAATGGAGTAATTTATGCAAAAGATTATATCAGTTTTCCCCCATCAGTCCTCTAATAATAATTTTTTCAGAGGAGATTAGTGTCACAAAAAACAAGTGTCTGCTAGACTTGTAATTTAATTTATTACAGAACTTATGCTGAATACCCTTAATTCTACTTGGATATTTGTTTTATATGATTGAAAATTGTGAAAAATCTTTGTATTCCAAAAAATAAATCCTACATTTTTCAATGCTTTATGAACAATCCCTTCCATATGTAGTGCAAAATTTAGTTTACTGCCAAGCGTGACTCCCAGATTCTTCATGCTGTCTACTACTGTAAGAAAATGCTTGTTTATTTTATAGTTATGTTTGCGAATATTTATATAAGTTTAGTGTAAGTTTATTAATTTTGCAATATGAATAAATGGTTTAAATCAAGTTGGAGTCGTAGACAGTTATTCAAAATGATAATAACATTCTTATAAACTATGAAATCGTCTGCGTACAACAAACAGCTGAAATGTCGTTAATAAAGATTATTAACAGAAGTGGTCCGAGGCGGGATCCTTGTGGCACACCTGATGTTGCTACAAACTGAGACCTGTTTGTTATATATGAAGAAATCTATCTCAGAAGCTCACCGTTCACACCGACAATCTTATTTAACTTCAAGTATAGGATGATGAACTTGTACATTTTACTTCACTATCAAAGTCTTCGAGTCTTGAGGTATCGTATCCAGTGGAACCGTAAGCGTCTGATTCATTTTGTCAAGTTCGACCGTTTGATAAAGCTAGACCACTCATGATTTTAAAAAACTGCCAATACCTAATCATTTAACTTGTAGTGGATTATGTCTATGATAATATCCTTCGATTATACTTGCTGTCATAAGCTTTACTTCTAAACAACACGTCATATTCGTAGCAATATGTCGAGTACCACGCATTCAGTTTTTCTTACTTTAAAGATTTACATTTGGAGTAATTGATAATTCTAATTTATTTATTTCTATGTAAATAAATTTATCCTATCCTATCCGTCTTTATCAGATTATTTCTGTTCGTTGATTCAAAACAATTCCACTTCGTATGAAATCTTGCAAAACGTTATAAAAAGCACATTACGCCGTCTTACAGAACGCATTAAAAACCTAACTGTATACCAGCTTTGGTAAATAAAATAAGGGATTTATTAAAATTGGACATTGAGGGTAATTTGATTCAAGCTTTTATTCTTATTTTTTATTTATGCAGGAGCACTGTTCCTTTTACTGTCTGGAGAAAGAAAAAATACAGACAGGTACTATCGTACGCCAAATCCTTTAAATGCTCTTTAACCCATCCGCCGTACTGAGAGTTCGCTAAATGCGATGACGCGATAAAATCAGCGATTCCGTATATTTACGAAATAATTCCCCGAGGAAAACGATTTTGGATCACGACAGCTTGTCTGGATGGTGAATTACGACGTCTTGAATCGGGAAATTCGCGTGCACGTCGATTTTTCGTCTCTCAGCACCCTTCCCATTGTGCTATTTGCATTGCTCGGAGATTATTCAAAAACGGCCGATGACCTGACGCGCAGGTTTTAGAAGTGCACGAACGATACAGAGGGGTACCACAGGTCGGCGGTAGATAAAGGATTATTGAGGGATAACATTGATCCAATGGGACGCTTAAACGCCAACGGCGCCCCCAAAAAATTCGCTTATCGGTACAGCTTGTTCGAAAGCAAACATTTCGACTATATCCCCCGAAAGGACGATCGCATTGCTATATACTTGCCTGGGGTTGGGGGTTAGGTTGAATAAAACCTAGTTATGGAATTCAAATTTACTTTTCGTGCGAAATGTTAAATGTTAAATCTTCGTTGGTACGACTGCACGCACGTGCATTGCCATCACATAAACCGTACACTAATAAAATGTCAGCGTATTCATGATTTGAAAATTTATTTATATTTATTGAACGACATAAAAACAGCTAGCACATACTATTTTGTAACAGTTCCAATAGATAATTAATTTATCCATATCTATCAAACTATTCATTGTAGGACACATGTTTATTACGACTTTTTGGTCCAAAATAGCCTCATGTGGTTCAACCAGTATGATTCTAAATAAAAAGGCAGAGCATGTAATAAAGGTACAGCTTTTTAGGACGCCTTTTACCCTTTGTTTACGCTGTAACTGCGAAACATGGGGTGCTTTCGTTTCAAATAACTACCTTGTTCTGCAGATTTAGCCCCTACTGACTACCATTTGCTCCTGATACTTGAAGAGCAACTACATAGGACTCACTTTGGAGGTGATGAGACAGTAATGTCAAAAGGAGACTTGTTTGTAAAAAATCGAAAAAACGCTGAAACAGGTAGCCTAAAATTTAAAAATAGATTTGTTTTGACAAGATTGAAACCATATGTATTTTTTGTTCCATTCGTGCACTTATTATTTATTTATTACATTGACTTTCCAACAGATTCAGAGAATCCAAAAGACAAGAAAGCAGTAAACAACATATTATGTAAGTGAAGTAAGTAGTGGTGAAAGTAGTTGTGATAAGTAAGGTATACCTATATAGCTTTTTTTAACAATTTAACAGTTGCAGTTAAAGTTATTTGAGGTGTTTTTAAGAAACGTTATTGACGAATGCCAAGATGAGTATAAGCACAGTTATAATTGTGAAATACACGAAATAACGGTGAATTTTATCATTGATTTGTGTTGCAATAAGTGTAAACGTTAAATGTACTTTTAGTCTTAAGAGGGTATATCAATACTACTTTATACAGAAAAAATACGTCAAAGTTCTCGTTTTATGTACTTTCAATACATCGAATTCCAAACGACAGTAGCATACTCTAGAAAGATGGTTGCGCACCAAGGTTTCATAGAGGATTTTCAAAGGTTTTTTTTATTGGTAAATTTAGTTGTAGTTCTAAGTGAATGCTGTATTATTTCCTCAACGTACAGTTCGAACCTTACTTGCTATCCACAACAACACCCAGGTCCTTTATTTTATTAATGGTGCTAGGGGTATGGTTGTTTATTGCATATTTAATGGGGATGCCCAGTTAGTTGTTTTTCTGTAAATATTTATATCGTCTGCATACAGCAGATAATTTAAGTGTTGAATAAAATTACCAATATCATTAATAAAAATAAATAAATAGCATAGGACCTAGATAAGAGCCCTGCCGTACTCAGTTATTTATTGTTACAACTTGACTCTTATCAGATAAGTATGATTTTATCTATCTTGTAGTAGATCATACTCAGTTGTCACTGTCGGTCGGTCACTAAGTCAGTTTTTGCTAACTTTGGCATAAGTTTAGACTGGACTGAGTACTTGCTGAATGACAACAATTCGAAAAGGTAGCAAAAACGCGATTGGTATTAATAGAAAAAGTTATCATTTGTAGATTCTAGCTGAATTCTTTCAGTTTCACTGGAATCTACAGATCATAATTTTTGTCTGTCGTTATTAGTCCACGTTTCTCTGATTTTTAGAACTGTCTTCCTTAATTCAAGATATTTAACAAGTGCTTACTGCAGTCGGAAAGAACAGCAGGTTTAACCCACAAAGAATTTTTTGAGGTGTCATTTGGATCAATTAGGAGTCCAATTTGTGAATCGACTGAACACATTTTGAACAAAAATTTGGTTGCTTACATCATTTTATGCACCGTTAAATAACCATTTTTCTAATTGTGACCATTATAATTGTTCTTAAATTCCTTAGAATGACAAGAAATGTATATGGTTCTATTAAAATAACATTTGATAACGTCATATATTCGCCATAGTAACAGACCGTTCTGTTCCAATAATCTCAAAGTGAAGCTCCTTTTAAATTTTAAGTTATCTGTATCAGCGTTTTTTCTAATTTTTGCAAACAGTTTTATGTTACTTTATCGACACTCTATATATCAAGACTAAGGTACTTATAAGTTTAAAGTAGAACATAATTTAATGGCAGTATTTGTTGAATTTCATCTTATTATGATTTTGACCAGCTATATTCGGATTTTAGCATTTAAAACAACCTATTAGATATAAATCATGTTGTCATCGTAGGTGGTGATGGGCACAAAGATCTACAAATCAACATGCAGTGGTATTAAATTGGCATCTTGTAGTACACAAAATATGACCACAAGACCTTTAGGCATAAGCTTACATATAAATTAGTGACGTTTTGATCATTTCTTAAAATTAAAGGCTTTAAGAAAATATTGAACTCACTCCCCCTCCGAGGGGCGCGAGTGAAAAGTTAAGAAACTTCAGTTTCGGACTGTTTTGTATAGCTTGACAACCCCTGTGTAGCATTCTAGCACACTAGAGCCTTTTTATACTGTGTACCAGGTCGAAAATCTTATATTTAACCCACTCTCCTTTGTCATTTAATTACTTCCACATCCAACGGATGGAAGTATTGTATCGCGAAAAAAATTTTCTAAAATTTTTATTTGCTCATTCGGTTTAAAATGGTCGAAAACGCAAAAAAAACAAAATTTGAGCAAAAACAACTTTCTTGTCTGCGTGTGTGTGTCTGTGGTTTTATTTGTGGACACGATAACTTTCGAAAGACTTAATATATGAACTTGAAATTTGACAAACGTATAAATCTCAACTACCCAAAGCGACCTATTGTGGGGTATCGGGAAGGGGGCGAAATTGGGGGGTAACTACCCTTTTTACAAATTTTTATTTTTTTATTTTTTTTTTCGTTTTAGTATGTGATTAGTAGTATAACTGCGAGTATTATTCGTTCTTATAAATTTTCGGTGCAGCAAACTGTTTAGAAGATATTAGGAAAAAAGCGTCACTTAAAGAAAACGGTTTTTCCTAAATATCTCCGAATATATTTAATGTATTCAAAAAATGAAAATACCATCAGATAGGAAATAAAATTTCTCACAAAAAGTGTCTTAGAAAATTTATCCAAAACTTGGGCATTTTCGAAATATTTCCAAAAAACCTATTTGGACTATTTTATTAAGTTATTAATTTTCGAGATATTTAGAAAAAAAACTATTTTAAAAATGTATATTTTTTTGCTAATATTACGAGAACTGTTTGTCTTAGAAAAATGTGTAGAGAGAAAAAAGACTCAAAACCTGATTACTAATCGTATAGTATAAGAAATAAAAACGTAAATGTCATTTTGACAATCGGATGTGGAAGTATTGATTCAATTTGCAGCGGTTTTTTCTGAACTTTACTGAATTTAGCTTTGGTAGGAAATGACCGATTCCGCTGAAAAGTTTGAGCCCTTTCTTTGACGAGGCATTTTCCATATTAAAAATGGATCTCTTTTTGTGTATAACACAACTTTAGACTGTTTGCTATTTAGCTTTATTATTTTGAAAAATAAACCGCCTGCTGGGTTTCTTTGCGATTGCTCTGGAGCATATTTTTCTTTAACATAGTATAAGAATCAAAACGAGGACACTGAGAAAACATATTTTCCCTCTTTTCTCGACGATATATTGACCCCATACTGTTCAAAACTATTAATTTTTTACAATCGCGCCAAAAACCGCTTTTTTTTTGGCATTTTCCAATCCTCCATGGAATTTCCGATTTTTTTAAATTCCCTGGAAATTTGTAACTATAATCTATAATAATAGGGGTGATCTGGTACTTTTCGGCGCGTAGTCGTCATTTCCCCTTGCAAATCTGTACATCCAAGCATAGCAGAGACTCATTAGACACGCCGAGCCCTCCCCTAAACAACTTAAAAAATCTGACGCTGCATATGCTCTTTTTAATTACCGCCGCCATTATGGCCCTGGGCCCGCGTCCCGCGCCCAAGAATACGGATTTTTCTTTTTGTCAGTCAAAATTTCACATATGTCGTCTAATTTGGAGCAGTAACCACCTGGCACAAGCCGAACACGTGGTTACCGGAACTCATGGACGGGGAGGGTGCGCCGTAGCAGGGGGATGCCCACGAGATTGACAAGGCTATATACACCCCGTGATCTGCCATACGCGCCGCAGTGGCACGTGCCTCCGCCCAATCTTAGTTAATCTAGCGTGCGGTAGTCGCTAAACAACAAACGAGAGAGCAGAAAAAAATTCGAGCGCCTTGAAACGTCTTCTTTTCAGTCTCGTTCGTGTTTTGTTCGATGATGGCCAGTTCCAGATGAGAGAGCTTTGGCTTGCTAGATAAGACGAAAGAAATTTGGGAATTGCTCGGTGACAGAAACGCTCAAATGCTCAGAAATTTAGCTGATTTTTGTAAACAGGCAATTAACCAACTACGATATAAAAATAAGAATAGATAATATACAGGGTGTCCCTAAAAGGTCTTTACACACTTCTACCACGTGCTCCTAAGACCAAAATAAACCGATTTAAGTAAACTTATCTTAGTCCAAAAGTTGATACTAAGAAAGATACAGGGTGTTAAACTTCAATTTTTTTGTATAATGTTTGCAGGCGTTGAATCTTTTTGACTGCTACTTGCACGTGGCGCCAACTACAGGGCTTTCCACGGACTTAAGGCGTCATAACTTTATTGTGCCTCCCTATATCTATTTTTTGGCCCGACACATCTATTTATCTAACCTTTTTCCATAAAAATATATGTACCCTGTAAAAGTCGTTGCCATTGTTCCTTTTTGAGATATTAACATTTTAGGAACGCAATGTAGCTCGAGTATTTTGAAATACTCGAGTAGTTCTTGAGAACATGCAACGTTTCAAGTAGGCTTTGATTAATTGATTAATTGATTAATCAAACGCTAACACAACTTATTTGCAACAAAAGATCTTTAATGATAAGATTTGAATAGTTTTTAATTTTTAATAATTGGCAGTAATTTTTACTCATTCTAGGTTAGGTTAGACTGGTGATTTGACAACAACGACGGAAGGATTTTGAGGATCACTGATAATTATTCTATTTTAGTAATTATTGTAATATGGTTATATTGTTTTGTACTGTTAGTATGTTGTTACTTGTTACTCATTATTGTTCATATGTTATAAGAAGTTAATTGACTTGATTAGCTTTCTCGTTAGCAACAGTAAGCAATAATAAGACTAATACTTAATACTAGAACAGATCAGTGACACTATGAGAATGACGGATTATTAATTTTGTGTGATCTGTCTAGGGAGGTACGGTAAGCAAATGTGATATTAGTAGAAACAATGTGTAATATAGCATGAAAATTGTTATTCAATAAGGAAATGGTCATAGACTAGTAAGTTATTTAGAAATAAATACCTACAAGATCCATTTAGTACCTAACCGTCAACTAGTTTAAGTAAGAATTTGCTATTATATTTTTCTTTTGTATTGGGTACACCAAAGTAAAGTTGTAATTTATGAGTAAACGTGTGACTTTTTATAATAACCCAATTTTACTCCAAGGAAAGAACCAAAGGAAGGGCTCGCAGTTTTTTACCATAACCAAGAAACCAAGTAAGATATCGAGCTTGCTTGGTTAATGCTCCATAAAAAATTCCGTGTTAAATTTAATACTAAAAGTGGTGTATATGAGTCCACACCAAAACTGGTTAACTTAAACACATCTGATTTGGTGAGTTTCACAAGATAAGATTGTTAATTTTATTACACAGTTACACTCTGCTACGTGTATTTTCTACGAGCGCACAGTGCAAATTGCTACTTAATAAATGGTTAGAAGTTTCAGGGTTTATTGTTTCTCATTATTTAAAAAGGGGAGCATAAATAAAAAGAAATTAAATCCATTTTATTGTATCATTATATTTGAACTTCATGGGTTTAGCGCCTTCCATAATAAACTTGTATAGCTACTTACTTGTATACGTATTTATTAAGTAACTGGTAGTAATAATTGCAATTTAGAATAGCTACACCAACAACCAACTCTATCTGCAACCTAAAAAGAATTGCTTTGAGAGGGATCGACGAGTTACGATTACACGAATAATGTGTAAAATTTTCGCGCTGCTGTAAATTTACACAGAAGTACGTAAAATTAAAACAAAAATATGAGGTCACATACTTTACCATTTTCTATGTCACATTTTTACAACCTCATTATGGGGTAGATTAACGAATATCAGTGTGATGAATGAAATAAATTTTTATCATATTTATGTAAATAGTAACAAAAAACAGTTCACCACCTGCTCTTTTGGCTTTACACGGTAAAATTCTTTACTGTGTGAGCTATAGCAGTTAACAACAGTTAACAAAAAAGATCTATATGGTTGCATTTGATTTTTTTAAGATATCAAATAACAATTTTCTGAAATAACGCTTCCCGTTGCCAAACAGTTGAAATAAGTTATTTACGATTATATTGAAAACCATAAAATTCCCCATCATTCGTTGAATTCGCTTAAACCATACTTGAGTTACGTTATTTTGAAGATTTTCTTCTGTCCTTCCTGTTGTTGTTGTTTAGTTAGTTATGTTAATATGTTTAGTTAATATGTTAATAGCTTATAATGAGCTCATTTTAGACCAACATTGTATTGCAACTTCTTGGAGAAAAAAACGATCATTTGATATGTCGAATTAAATGCGTACCTATAGCGGCAAAGTTTTAAATGAAATCTGTGTGGCCATATATTTGTTTAATCTAGCACGATTAATTTGCAAGATACAGCCGCTGTCCAGCCTTAATTTATCACCCTGTATAAGGAATAGTAGTAAGTACAAAGCATGGAGTGAAACTCAAGGATAAATAAAGCAGTAGATGCAACTACTTTAACTAACGAAAGCGAAACATTGTCAACCACAAAGAAACAAGAATACAGAATTCCACTCAAGGAAAAGAAATCTTTAAAAAGATGTACCCGGAAACAATGCGATCTTAACAACAAAACGAAAAAATAATTGCAGATGGGAGCTTATAGGAGAAGAAGAAGCGACTTGTTGCTAAGAGACGTCCTTGTGTAATTTTCCACATTTTTTCACGATGCGTCCGCTTTTGTTTGCTTTTGATGAGTCTCCCGCCCTTGTACTAATTGGCAATGAGCGCACATTTTAGTGATGAGGACAACACGGCACCCATTCAACACCGGTTGAATATGGAGCAGCACACTACACGAAATTGGGGTACAAAACAAACCACTGTGTGTGCGTCGGGTACTTCCGTTCAGCCTGTTGATTCAGCACCACTTGAAGGATAAGATTCGGCCGGAAGTTAGTTTCCTCCCAAGGAAATACTATATTTAGCGTGTTACCTACATTGGAGCGCTTCGCAGCTGCCCTAACCTGCGTTCTGTCCACCCTCGGTCAGGCGGAATCGGCATCTCGAAGGCACGTGCCGAGCACGTGGCGATGCGGCTCCTATGGAAGCTGATTCGACACTGACAGGTTAACATTAATTAGGCAAATATTGTGAAGACCATCAAAAATAAATGACTTCTAAGTCCTCATGCTTCTTCTCCATAAAGAATCCGGAACCGCATTCAGAGGAACGCGAAAAAACAGCACTCGGACTGAGCCATCAATGGTCTCCTTTCTGCTTAAAGGCAACATTGTGCGGCCGATACCGTTTCCACATTCCCGTAATTGGCGAAATAAACAGGCCCATTGTGCGTTAGTCAACAAAAACTTTTTTAAGCAACAAATGTAGAACCGGCGTCCGTCATATGAAAAGACGGCTGGTTGTTGGCCTGCACTGGAACTGAGATCGGTATTGTTAAATGATATTCCTTCAGTTGAAAAAAATGTAACTATGAGGCGCGACGGACACAGTGCATGGAGAGGACTATTGTTCCGTCTTACTGGACTGTGGAGCGTGCGCCGACGTTTGCCCTTGACGGAACCGTGGCCCAAGACATTACCAAGAGTCTAAATTTTATTTATTAAATTATCTAGCCCGACGCACAAAATAATCGTTAGCTCTTGAGTTCATGGGCGCGCGTCCTCACCATTGGTCTGAAGGCAAAATTTTCCCTTATTGAAAGAGGGAACTTCCATTACGTGACTTAAGCTGGCATGTGCCTCAATTTTAATGGTTACTGTATCGAACTGGAGATATCGCATGGTCCGACGATTTGGTAACGCGTGGTGATCTGCACCATCGGCCGCTGCAATGACAGGTGTGGACGAAGCGGCAGCACCTGCCTCCATATTTAGCAGGTATCGTCAAAATATCACAACAAAGTCCTCACAGGCCATGCCGTTTACTCGATGCCATTAAAATATTTCCAGTTTAATTATCGACTTCTGCTACAGGCCTCGTGGCAAATACAGTTGGAAACTGCCAAGTTATAACCTTAACAATTGACAATCCTCAGACATGCTTACGTGATGCCCCAAAAACATGAAAATTTCAGTTTTTCTAAGATTATGAAAAACAACAACCTAATTTTTAACCACGTATTAGAAATAAATATGCCGTTCAATTTAAACTTTCTTATTAAGAATTAAGAAGCTTTTTAAAGTCCTAATTCCATATCTAAGGATAAAAACTGCCTTGTTCTATATTTTTTACTTTTAGAGATATTTCGCTTTTTCTAGAACCTAACGTCAAAATTTTCAAAAAACTTCGATTGTGGCCCAAACTCCCAAACCATATATAGTAGAATATATTTTTGTTATCAAAATTGTCTTTGTTGTTGACAAGGAATTCAGAAATGCAAAAATGTACAGAGTGTTTTATTTAAAAATATAAACAGGGCGTCTTGTATAATTGAACAACACGGTTTTTATAGAGGTAGGCTAACTACTACAAATTTTGCTTTTTCCAACTTTGTTAAATCTGCTTTTGAAACCAGTGAGAATGTCAACTGCATTTATACTGATTTATGTAAAGACTTTATTCGAGTCAATTTTGATCGCTTAATTAGAAATTGAAGGTTTTAATTATTGGTGATCTTCTGCTAACTTAGCTAAAATAGTATCTAACGGACGTGAGACAAGTAATCAGGCTGTTTCGCGGGTGTCAGTGCAGTTCATCATCTGGTGTTCCGCAAGGGTCTCATTTAGGGCCTGTATTATTTTCGTTACATACAAACGATGTCAGGGCAGCTCTTCTTGAATGTATTTTTTTAGTTTCCTCAGATGATAGTAAGCTTTTTAGGTTTGTTAACTGTCTTGACGATAATTTGTTATTGCAGAACGATCCGACTCCTTTGCATCTTGGTGTAAATGTAATGACATAGTCATAAATATATATATTTATGCATTTCATATTTATGATGTGCTACTAACAAAATAATGGATTTGTTAAATGTCATTCGAGTGAGCTTTATTACATAATCAGCAGTTTGTCTTCTTTATTCGTCTGTTAGACCATTGATAGAGTACTGCTCTGTTATCTGGAATCATCGTCTGTATGTTTAGGCAATATTCAGGTAACGTTCATGAAGTAATTGTGCTTCAAGTTTCATATAGAATATTTTATCGAATACTATAGGTAGTTTCTAGAATATTTTCAGGCGGTTTAAACTTTTTTTCAAAAGTTTTCAACAATTTTATGAATTGATTGCTAGCTGGTTTTGAACGCTTTTTCGTTGCGTGCAGGTAGAAATTATGCAATTAGAGGTTCAAACCTATTCCATATCGTACAAACTATGTGATAAATTTTTCAAATCGTTCAGCAGCAGCAGTTTATTTTTGTGGTGCCTCTCTTAACATCGTTAAAAGCCAATGTTGTCACTGAATAATGAATAACTCATTGTAAACATTAGGGTAATCTTAAATATGTTTTACGTGCTTTTTCCGATTTTTTAAACGATTAGTTGTATATGGTCATCCTTTAATAAAGGCGTTTATTATCTAAAAAAATATAGAGTAAAGAGGTTGATTTGGTACAACTTTTATTATAAAAATTAATTAAATTACTGTCCGTGTCATTTTAAACGATATCACTGTACAACTTGAAACTGAAGCCGTACATTAGCGAAATTTACAATATTATCAATACGAGTATTTCTACAAAAAAGCACTGCCTTACAATAAACTCCATAAAAAAGTTGTGTTAACAAAAATCAACTAGTCACCATCGACGTTTTTGGTGATTTAAAAGAAGTAAGAAATCTATCCGTGAATAAAACCAATCATTTTCAACATGACAATATCTGTAGTTCTACCCAGATCTGTTTATAGATATACGAGGGCTGATCCCTTTCTGTGGAGCCTCACTAGCAGGCTGTGATATTTTGACATATATTTTAATCTGACATTTTAACCTTGTGCTTCATAAGCTTAGTGCCAGTAAAAATAGCATACATCATTTTAATAATACCGAAGTTTAATCAATTGACTGCAGCAAAACTTATGGAATTCGATAAAGAGCACTTTCGTGCAATATTTTTTTACAATTTCAAGCATGGATAAAGCCGACAGGAATGTTTTAACAAAATGAAGCACCTGCTAGACATGAAGTCGTTTTCCTTAGCTACAATAAAACGTTGTTACAACGAATTTCAGCGAAGTCAGTCATCTAAAAAGAGAAATTCGAACTCTTAAGCCAAAAACTGCTGTTACTGAAGAAAACAATTCAGTCGGCTCTTGGGATTAGTGTGAAAACAATCAACACAATTCTGCACGAACATTTAAAAGTAAGGAAACTTTGTGCTCGTTGGATGGGTACCACACAATTTGACTGCAGCTCAAAACGAGGCCCGGGTAAATTGGTGCAGATCTACCTTGGATCGCTTCAACAATGGTGCATCCCATTTAGTGTACAACATCATTACAGGTGACGAAAGCTGGATCTACTGCTATGATCCCGAAAAAACAAACAACAATCGGCAGTTTGGGTATTCGAGAATGAGAAGGCTCCCGCAAAAGTGGTTCGTGAAAAAAGTCAAAATAAGAAGATGGTTGGTACATTTTTTTGGAATTACTGGACATGTGTCAACTATAGCTTTAGAGGATCGTAGTACGGTTATCGAATGGTATAATACAGTTCGCTTGCCACAAGGGTTTCAGGCTGTTTGAGAAAAGCGACCAAAAGGAAGAATCATTCTTTATCATGACAATTGTCGAGCTCATACAGCGGCTAGAACAAACGAATATTTAACTACCCAAAACCATTACTAGACCATCACTAGTTAAATACTCGTATATTACCAACGGTGAGCTACGTGTTCCGACACTCGTACATTCGTTAGACTTCACGCTGAGGAAATGTCACCTTTTTTGGTCAAATTCGCTTTATTTTTCTAGGCAAGGGATTCAAATATTCGCCGGAGATTCGCGGAGAACATCAAAATGACTAAATTTGCATTTTTGAATATACATATCCCAGAACGAGTTTATAAATATCATTACGTTCTAATTACATAACTATAAGCACCGCAATGCATTAAAGTCTACGACCTAGGGACTTTTGCGAGAACCATTGCTTTTGACGTGATCTCGACTTAATCTTGGACGGACCCCGCAAAGGTACTTACAGCAACGAGCCAGGTTTGCGAAAAACACGTATTGTATTTAGTTTCTCGAGGCATCTGCGTGCCAGCATGAAAGGTACACTGTACACGTGCCACATTCGCCTTTAGAACTTTTCGAAGATTCTGCCTTTCTGTTGGGAAACATAATGCCGTATTTCAGATCCCATCCCAGGTATGAATTAATGATGTTTTACACCTACTTTAGTTTCTATGAAGCTGTTCCTCGCAAAAACACGCGTGTGGGAAGTACATGCAGTTTCGTAACAATAATCGCATGTATACTACGAAAAGTGGGTGACCGTTCATAAAAAAGATGTCATTGTTTGCGATGAACGTCGGTTTTCAGTTAAAATACTTTCTTTATTAAGCGGTTTCCGCGGTTTTTGCTGCGTGCAATCCAACAATGAGAACATCTTCCGGGATGCGCGGGAAGATATTTTAACACCTAATTAGCAGAAGAGGAACTTTCACCGAAAACCCTTCGCGCGGCGTCTTAACCTAGCCTAACAATTTCCTTTGTCCAAGTAGCTCTTTAACTTGGTATGTACTTAAGTCATTCAGACTCGCGGTAGACAATGAAGTGATGTGACGTCACGCCATCTGCAAACCCTACAAAAATGAAATAATGCCCGGAAGTGATGTGCAATCTGCCAATTTTCGACCAGTGCGCTAAGCTTGACCGGTTCTTTTACGCAAAACCTAGCAGGTGTCGGCTAGCGCCATTGCCAAATTAAATTCGACTGATTATTATTTCGGTTAACCAAGGTGCTAAGATTTCGAGCGTCCACGCAAATGCCCCGATCGCGCTTCGAATGACATATGCAACGCTAACGGCAAAATCAATAAAGCTGCAGCTATGATGTACCGTCGCTTTCGCCTAATTTATCGGTCGATCTCGTGTAATTAGCCTGAAATCATTATATATCCGGAAGACTTTTTGGAAAGGCAGTCATTTTGACTTGCTGAGTGTGGCGGGATACAGCTGTGAGGATTCGATTACTTCATTTTTTGACAATAGCTCCAGGCAATCAGAGACAGAGATCTGAATGTAGTCCGACCGCACGTGTTACAAGAAGCAGTATTGACCTGATAATTGATATGGATTACCCTTTAATACATAGGTCATAGCGATGGTCTGTACATGTACATGGTAAGAGGTCGATTCGAAAGTTTGTGCTCGAGTCTGTGGTCGACTCTGACGACCAAAAATCACTTGAAAGCCATTTGGCGAGGGTGGACCAGACGTCCTCGATTTCCGGGAACCGTCCCGCATCGAACGTTTAGTCCATGATTGTTAAACATTCCCGGAATTCCTTAACTACATTTTTGAAAAAAAGTTAGCAATATTTAATGTATAAAACTATTTTGTTCTTTCATGTTTTGTAGCAAACAGCATAAAATGTACTACAAAATCGCAAATGGCGTTGTTTATAAATAAGTATTTGGGTAAGTTATATATTAGCATTAGTAACGATTAGGGTTGCTAATTTCGAATCCTAGGACGTACAGTTTTTAATCTACGACACAGGAGAAAAAAGTTTGAACATCAAAATCAGTAAAATTCTCGCAGGACGAACATCGTAGGTAAATAGTTATGAGCCTAAGGTATAAAAACTATTACACCACTGTGTATGTCCAGGCCTTAGGAAGGAGACAAAAATAGTCTGCAAATCAAGGACACCTTATAATCTATGTATACTTGATCGGTCTATCAGTCACTAGTGCTTAGAAATTCCATGAAACAGTCGCAGACAGCTATATGTAGATGCATCGTAAATTGACATATATCGTCTTTACGGGGTCTTCGGAAGAACGCAAAAATTAGTTCTTAAATCCGGGATGGTCGACAACAACATTTATTTATTTAAGAATTTTAATTTAATTTAGTTGATATTAAAATAAGTTTATGTTAAAACACTGAAAATGCTGGTAGAACAAATTAATGTATCAACTTTGGGTATGCCTCAAAAACGCTTTTTTTGCGTCCCCGAATTAAATTCTTAAATTCTGGTCACCCCACATTTGGCCCAAACTTACCTCCGAATGAACGATGTACAATACCCGTTTATAGAAAAGCACAATGCTTCTGCAATTCGCTTCACTGTCTAACAAAGTCACAGTTCGATTAGCATTCAACTTATCCCAGAGTTGGGCAGTACTCCAGTACAAGTAACTAATTTCGTTACTTCGAGTACATTTGGAGTACTTGTACCTAATACAGATTATGTACTTGTCAGTATAAAGTACTTAGTACTAAACAGTGTTTAATTACTAAGTACAAACATTAACCGGTTGTGTCTAGTATAATTTGGCGCGTGACTGTTGCGTTATCTGCGATCCAGTATTTTATAATCCTTTAAAATGCTGATGTCATACCTGATCGATTCTGCCTTCTACCATAGCACGTTATTTTGCAATAATTATATTAACTAGTTTTTTTTTAATAAAACATCTATATTATACTATTGCGAGTAAGAAACTTAATAAGCACTTTTTCAATTTTGAAGATTAGTTATCACCACTTTTTTATTGTCAAATAAAAAAATCAACACAAATTGTTTGTTTAGCGCACACATAACTTATAAACTTATTATCAAATTTTATAATTTACTTAATTCAGATTTTTTTAGAATGCATAGTAAAATATAGTAATTCTATGAGTAGTTAAAAATTACATTGATATCACAAAGGTTTGAGTGTAAGTATAATTTCATAACCGTACGTATGTATTTCTTTCTTAACTACAATGCAAACTTTATAGGTACCTTATTAGATGGTAGCTTAATAACAGTTATTAAAGTAGCTATTTTAAATGGAATGCGTACTATCGTTTGCAACAGCAGCGGCAACAATAACAATACCAACACAAACGAGGACAAACTTAAAATTCCGAAAATTGAGGTGTACAAATAACTAGATGACAAAAGAAGCTTCTTGAATATGCTTCACGATTATCTTCTTTTTATTCAGCGCTCGTAGAAGGTCTATTTTCATTTGCGCTCATCGTGAATTAAAAAACTGGTTATTTTTAAAGCAAATGAAATAAATTGTTAAATACATTGATTTTTATTTCTCAATAGTAAATTCTTACTATAAAAATTGGGTTACATCCTCTAGTTTCCGTAAAAGTAAACTGAAGATTAACTAATTTTTAATTTTTATTAAAGAAGAAGCAGACAATTTAAATAAAAATAAAATTTTAGAAAAGTATCTAGCAAAATTAAAACAAAAACAATGTTTCAGGGTTACGCAATACGTAGCATGTGTTGAATAACAATATTACCTAAATAAAATGTTTAAATCGCAGATTTATCTTAAACATCATTATTATAATTAGTATTTATAACGTTTTTATCTATGTTATAGCTCGGTGTCCTTTTAATATGTACTTGTACTGGAGTACATATTTAACCAAGTACTTGTACCTAGTACTTAAGTACATTTTGCTTGTACTTGGCTCAGCTCTGCTTAATCCGGTTTTAAACTTACCTTACTGCAAATTAGAATTCTAGCCCCCAATATTTTTCGTCCACATTAATTAATTAAACATGGCACCACACTAGTTCTATACAAGGACATCACATTCCATACACTTTTCCCAACTGACGTTTCATATTTTCCCGACTTCCTGGTTAGTAAATTCAATTATACCACTACTAAATTTCGGAGATGTGATATTCCTTCGTAGACGTGGTGTTAGTTACCTCATATCAACTCGACTGGATTAAAATAGCGGTGATAAGGGGGATGACGAACAATTTCGAATCCTGGATTTTGAAAAGGTTTTTGTTTTCAAAATTTTTCCTATTTACCATCTGCCAATGTCCCGACGTTATCAATCGAAGCTTCTTGGAAATACCTACTACAAGTCATAATCTCTTACGGAAATACTAGGAAAACAACTATTTATATGGTTTTTTTTACTTATTGAGGTTCAAGGGTTCATAATTTTTTTTAGAGTCTCAGGTAAACTGTTTCATATAATTTCAGTAGCACCCATTATCAGAACTAATGTCCACGGAATAACAACACAACTAATTTTTGAAAAAACCTACAAATAACGGGTATACTAATAAAAATGATAAAAGGAATGTTAGACGTAATTAGATAATTCTATCTTCGTTTTATTCTATTTTATACCTTATTATAAATGTATAAGACACCTGTTATTATTTATTATTTTGAAACATATTATGTGATACACTCGAATCAATTGTAAACTGTAGTAGTGTAGTGGATATGTAGAGGATAATTGTAATATATTTGGATCCTATGTTGTAGATGATATAATAATTTGCGATATATCCCGACGACACAGTTTTAACAAACAAGTGAATAAAATTATTAGTCTTTTTTCCTCTAATTCAAAATTCATATAATTTAGACTGATTTATAACTGGTTGCAAAATTTTTCATTGCCATATACAGAAAATTCTCAGTGCCCGTCTGTGCCACAAAATAGTTTTCTATATTTACAGACTGGCTATTAACTCATGCACTCATGCACACTAAACACATACACATATTTAAAGCAGAAGATTTTCATTTAGAATCTTATAATTGAGAATCAGAATTTAGTTTAGGAAATTTCCTTGCATATTTAAGCGAGCCTTGTAATATACTGCTTTCTATATAAAGTGAAATCATATGCGTTTTGATTTATTTCTGTTTGTAACTGATATTGGGTATGGGGTGTCTTGCGTACTTGGCACTTGAATAAACTGTTATTATCATTAAATACGCAATTTCACGGTTGTTTCGACAAAAGTTATTATCAAAAATTTCATTGAGCGTGTTAAATAGGTTTCGCCAAGAGTAAACCTTCGACAATATTCAGTTTCTCGAAGTTTCCGAGGTCCCGAACACATTTGCATCATCATCCTTCAGCACTTCATCGAGAAACTCCAACATCCTGCAATTACATCCCGCCGATGCGTGATATTATACATTTTGAGGTTTTCCACGCTGCCGTTTGTGTCTTGGAGGCCCAGGAGCACATCTACAACAGCAGCTGTTCTTTCTACTCGAGAGATTGGCGCGTGGTGAAGCTGCTGCAATGCACATCGTATTTTTTCGAACTCGGTGCGAGGGAAACATTTTTGAGTCGGACTTATCGCCACGTGCTCGGAATGAATATAGCATTTATTGCTCGTATCGGATGTTTACCAAAATAAATGAAGGACGCCATAGAAACCGCGGCTTACAGGGGGAGACGCTCACCGTGCAAAACAGTAAATATAAAATCCGCTGCAGAAATCTCCATGCGCGTTACTGGCACCTCGAGATGGGGTGGTGTTGGCTGGTGCCTCTCCCAACTCTAGCGGGGTGACCGCGCTGTATATAGGTGAGCAAGGATAAGTACGGACGCCAAGGAGGAAGGTAAGGAAGCGGCCTGTGGACCTGCTGTGTCGTCCAGCTGCCGTCRCTTTKCATCTGTTCTCCGTTGGCTACAGCTGCACGTTGCAGTCCTCAATCAACACTCTCATACTTATTTGATTTCGATAACAGCATCGTAGATTTGATTCTTCAATAAAATTTCCCTTTACTACCGAGTAAACACCGATAGTGACTGCAGACAGTACTGCCCGCATCGCTCGCTGGAGGTCACACGAGGAACCTCAGTTTCTGATATGTTTAATAACTGCCATCCGGTGACTTACGCATTACTTCTGCAATAAATGTGGAGCAATATTATACAGGGCGACCCAGGGGTGCGTGCAAGCTCCATAACTATTTTTCTATCCAATCTACCTTACTTGATTTTTAAAAAAATAGGTTCCGACAATGACGCACATTCTAAAAAAAAGACACCCCCATATTTTAGTTATTCAAAGGAATACAGATCTGAATTTTCGCACATTCATAAACGGTGACGGGTCATATTTTTTAAGGTACTTAACCGAATTCTGAATTTTAAACTCGGCCTACTACGAATAGACAGATAGGGTTGATTCTCAATATTTTGTTTCGCGTTAGAGATGTCGAAAAAAGCTGTTAGAAAAAGTTGTTCAGAATATTTTTTTAGGCCTGCATACCAATTTTCATGACAAAATTAGCATTTTTAATTTTTTCAATATTTTGGTATTTTACAATTATTACGTTTTCTTTTTTAATTTTATAACTAGAAATGTACGCAATAAAGTCCAAATTGACTAGTATTTGACACTTCTTTCAATTTTATTATTTTCCATGGCACACTAAGTATAAAATTAAAAAAAGAAAACGTAATAATTTTTAAATACCAAAATATTGAAAAAATTAAAAATACAAATTTTGTCATGAAAATTTTTATACGATCCTAAAAAAATATTCTGAACAACTTTTTCTAACAGCTTTTTTCGATATCTCTAACGCGAAACAAAATATTGAAAATCGGCCCTATTTATCAATTCGCAGTAGGCTGAGTTTAAAATTGAGAATTTGGTTAAGTATCTTAAAAAATTTGACCCGTCACCGTTTATTACTGTGCGAAAATTCAGATCTGTATTCCTTTAAATAACTAAAATATGAGGGTGTCTTCATCTTAAATGCGACACATATACCGAATGTCTCAAACAAACACGTTTTTTGTTAATGAAAACCCCAAATGTTACTACAGAATTTTGGATCCGCTACTAAATTGTCGATATAAATCACCCGGGTTTTTAGACTTATCTGCAATAGTTTTTGACTTATATCTACTTATGTGTCAAAACATTATAACTTCAAAACCATTAAACATAACTTCCCGTCGATTCCTTAAGCTTTGCACATCCCTTGAGATTAAGGCGAACTCCACAGCTTACTGCGATTTTTATGAAATGACAATAACTCGACTTTTTCAAGTACAGCACCCTATATTATATTACATCATTGCATTGCATTTTTATGTTTTTTGCAGGGTTTAAAATTTGTGAGATTTTTGATTTTTGCACAGTTAACTGTTTTTTATATCATCAGTAGTTGTTGGACAAATCCTATAGTTATGCATTGGAGCACCATAGTGTTGCAACCACATGGTCCTTCTGGTGTCCAAATCCACTTCTAAGATTTTGGGAAAATGTTCGGGAACAAAATGTAAATACCTTTCCCCATTCAGCACATTGTCGAAAAAGTAGGGTCCAATAATGCAATATCCAATTATTCCTCCCCAAGCGCGACCATTMCTTTTGGTGATAAACAGTCTTCAACCAGTGAAAACTTTCGATTGCCAAATAATCCATKCTATGTTTGCTAACCGACCCGTTCATAAACGCTGCTTCACCAGAAAACAGGATTTTGTTGTTWTTGTTTTGATAAGGGTAAAATTTGCGTTGGTTCTAATCAATCTCTTAACTGTTGGAATGATGACAATGACATCCGTGAAGTTCTTGCTTCTGGATATTTGTGATTGTAGATTCTGCTTGGTAATGAATCTGCCAGCTTCTCCATATTCACTAGTTCTTTACAAATGAAATTCACTATTGATAAGATGTGGCAACGCTCCTACTCGATTCCTTTTTTTTAAAAAAAAAACCATCAACAATTCTTATTTGACAAAAATCGGACAAATTTTACCCCACCCTACATTGGCAAAAACTCATAAAAATTCCACGCAATGATGCATTAAAATATAAGGTGTTGTATCTGAAAAAGGCGAGTTATTGCCATTTGTACAATGTGCCATCTTCAGTCATGTTAGTTCAATCTTCATGAACTCTTGTTTATTGAAAATCCATGTATACAAGACGGTTGTTGAATATGCACTTTTACCTCCCGAGATACTAGCCTTTGCTTAAATACACTTTTTCGTATGCTCTCTCTTGCAATTCTTTTATCTATTTCATCGGCTTCATGGAATAGTAAGTAGGTAAAATACTTAAAATTATTACACATTTCGATCACCTTCTCTTTTGTCAAAGACGAAACCTCCAAAAACAGTAATCACCAAGGAAGCGAGACGTCACAGAATCTATAAGAAATTTTTAGYAATACTGATAACATTCAAAGGGATAATACTATTTTATAATTTTCTTTTGTATATTTAGTAGGTAGGTCTTTTGTACTCGATCATTTTAGATTTTATCAAGTTGGCAGGCTGTTTTTATGACGTCTTGTTTCACTATATACGACTTCTTTATTTACTTTTAAAAAAATTTATGACCCTTGTGTTAGACACTATTCAGAAGTTCGGTCTGTTTTGTCCAAACAACAGATTAATTCTTTTTATCAGTGTTTAGATTGCTTACAGCGTATTATCCTAAAACGTGCTACACTTTTGATTATTTGCTGTCTTCCCTCTTCAACTTTTAGCTTGACTTATTTTCTTGTAGAGCGTTTCCAGCTGTTTTCTTCCATTACCACATTACTGCATTACTTTCTCATTGCTTCAAAGAGTTTAGTTGTAGTTACAGAGTCGTGAACCTGTTTGTAATGTATAAAGAGGATGTTTAAATGTAAACGTTGATCACAGTAGTATATTATTTGTTTTATAATAGAGTTTGCCTGTCTTTGAACTGCCTTTTTAACACTCTGCCTCATATTCTACCACTGCACATCTCCTATATATTTAATCACAATATTATTAACAAGGTCATAACTTATAACATGTGTACAAGCAATGCTGTAATTCTCCCAAAACATTTCATCGCCTGACATGTTGCTTCCGGGCTGTTCCCACGTTGCTTGTTTGGTCTTGACGTTTCGACACTCATGTCGGTGTCTTCCTCAGATGTAGTTCCGAAACAGTTTCAGAGCTACTCAGACCAAACAAGCAACGTGGGAATCAGCCCAGAAAACAAAATGTCATCGCATTTCTTGTGTATCGGAGCTACCACCAAGTTTCTCCATACTTCTGGCACTTCCACACTCAGCTGCAGTAACATTTTCTTGTGCATATTTATTTTTAGTTTGTTATAGTTTACCTCTTCATAATCTCTCATCCTTCATTTATTTCTTCCTTAGTTATTTCATTTAAAATCTCCTCAAGTGTTGCCTCTATCTGTCCTAACAGTGACCTGCTGTCTTTGCTTTCATAAACTGGGGAGGATCAACTATAGCCCCATCCTGAATTTTAAGTTTTTCTTCGTCAAATGCAAATGTTAATTAATGTAACTAACAAGAGGGATAAAAGAAATGAAAATAATAAGAAGTAGACTATTTAGAGTCATTTATTAACAGTTCCCGTATTTTTTTAATTGGACAGGTGCATAACGATACCCCGATCTAAATTTCACACAGAATTGAACAAATTTTAACAAAACATTCGTAAATTAATAATGGGTTTGGCCTCCATTCTTCCTAGTTAGCTCAAAAATTATAGAATTCATGCTTCCAACCAAATTATTTAAAATACTTGGTTTCAAATTGGCCCAAACCTCTTCTAATGGATTTTTGAGTTCATTTATGGTGGCATACTGTCGGTTATCCGCATATACTCCCCGAACTAAGATACCCCAAATGTTTTCAATTGGGTTCATGTCAAGTGAACAACAGGGGCACTCTAACAATTTGACATTTTGGTTGGCAAACCAAGCCATCGACTCTCTACTGACATGAATCCTCGCATTATCTTGTGGGAAAATGAAATCTTGTTCGTAAATGTCATTAAAAAAAACATTAAATTGAATGTACTCTCCACTGTTCATTCGTATAGATAAGTAAGGCAATGTTAAAACGCCTTCTTTTTGTAAAGGCACCCCATAACAAAAATACTCAGGTACTCTCCTCAAATCTCGCCAATAACAATTGAAATCACCTGGACCATCAAGGTTTTTTTCGTCAGAAAAGATAATCTAATTTTCTTTAATAACATATGTAGTTTAATTCGAGATTTAATTGTAAAGTTTTGGTTCACATTTTCCCAGTTTCGATTCATATTCTCAAGACCAAATTCCAAATGGGCTGTTTTATGGTGAGGAAGAAGTCTGGTACATTTTCTTAGTTTTCAGCGTACAATGTGTTCACTTTTTTTCACAACCCTCCCTGTAGTCCATTTTGAAACATCAAGCCCGCACTCTTGGGCAATTCTTTTTCGACTTTTTAAAGTATTACTTGCTGTAATAATTCTTCTTGCAGCTCTGGACGAAATTTTTTTCTTAGGGCCACCTTTCTTGTTTGTGTCATACTGTTCAGGGTTTCGCAAATAATTGACGACAACTTTACGAGACCGGTTAATTCCAAAAGCAATTTTTCGGCGACTAAAGCCTTCTTCATCCCAAAAAGCCAAGATTTTACCTTTTTCCATGTCACTCAGATACCTTCCACGAGGCATTTTTAACACAATTGTTACAACACAGTAACAGTTAATACTTAATATCAAAATATAAACATGTTTTGACGTTCGAACACAGCCACCTAAAAGTTTTTTTAACTGGCGCTATAATTATTCACCACGCAAACTTTAGAAATTAAATTATGGAAATTATTAGTAAACTACTATAATTAGTTCAGTTCCTATTATTTTTATTTATTTTATCTTTCCTGTGAGTTACATTAAATTACGTTTACATTTGGCCAAGAAAAACTATAAAAAAAACTAAAAAAAGCTATATTTATATTTCCCAGTGAGTATACACCATTACCAGCTTTTTCTGATTTTGGACTTCTTTGATCCTGTTGGAAATTCTGATCTCCTTTCTTTCTAAATTCGTTGCTTTAGTTTTCATCCAACCAGCCTTTAAAATTGTTGTTTTTTTAGATTACATTAACAAATAAGGGACCACTACTGTGTATCCTTGCATCTCTTATTTAGCTTTTGCTACCACCATAAAATAATCAGTACTTAATCAGCCCCTCTATAGCTCCGAACATTATATACTTACTGAAAGTAATTCTAGGGTTTCGAAATATTCTTAAATGCTGGCAATCGAATCCACATAATGACTAACAGTCAAACATTCACAGAAAATTTGCAATGCTTCTCCTTTCACCTACTTCGTAAGATTATAAACATAATTAATCTATTCTGAAATTTTCACAGTACTCCACAGCCCAGTTTTGAATAGTCACATTGCCATGTCTCCTATGGTGAGTTCCATCCATATGGAAATCCACGTACGACGTAACGCCCAGTTGGCCAGGTGATATTAAAGCTCGCGTCGTTCCAATTTACGGAGGGTTCCTGACACGTAATGCATATTTTTTCGAATTTCTTTCGCCAATTAGTGTTCGTGCCACAAGACGGACGCCTCCGACCATGTATTATTGCGTTCCGGTTAACAATCGCGCGCAAATTCATTCTTTCCCTTTCCTTTCGTATTTTAGCGAAGCATGACGCAAGCACTCGGACTATCACGTGGCAACGAACTTCCAAAATACGTTGGCCATGGCTGCCACACAAAAAATACACATCAACTGGCACAAACACCACATGCTTATGCATAAATCGTGAATACTCTTATTGAGAATAATTAGGGTGTAGCTTACTCTTTGGAGATGACCTAATGCACTAACAAGCGGTAGGGTCTTTCACGATCACAACTGTGAACTTATCGTCATAGAAAAGCCAGCTGATCACCGGTAATTCCCCTTAAGATGTTTGCTTATTACTCGTATTTAAAAACTGCGATCATTCTAAAACTAATAAAACCGATTCTGTGTTTACCTATTTAATCTTTACTTCTGTGGAAGATAATTCAGCAATGAAGTCGTTTACTTAAAGAAAATGTGCGCCTACTCTGCGCTAGGTGTAGACAACGCACAAGTATAATTGGGTACGGTCAAATTTTGTTTTCATATTATGGGCCCTGCTGCAAGGTAGAGCAATCTTTCACAGCTTTAACCAAACTAAATATATTCACATCATCTAAATACATAAGATCCAATATAAGATGTCAAATCGTTAATAAACGCAAAACCACCAGTGGTCCCAAATTAGACCCTTGTGGTACCCCTGATGTGACAACGTAGTATTTCGATCTAAATCCTCTACTCTACATCGTACAAACCATTGATGTATAAAAGGAGAGAAAGTAAATAGTCAGCCATTCCAGACTGTTTCAGTCTACTAAGTAGTAGTCAGTCAATGGTGTACGCGATCAAATGTCTTTTGCATATCCAGCACATATTTAAGCATTCACAAGAAGTGTATTCAGTAAATAAATCAGCAACAATGGGTTCTTTTTCTGTAAACCCGTGCTGAAACTAAGATAAAGTCAAAAATCTTACTGAAATTACACAAAATGGCTATAATTCTTTAATTCGATATAACTGAATCATTCCCATGCAACTTATGAACAGTGTAAACTGTAGTATTCTTCCACAGATCACAGGGATTAACAAATACACTTACGCAGTTCTTAAGAAAAAAAGCTGAGAACGCTGTCAATATTAAGAGTAAATTTATTGTTTAGTGTATTTTATTATGTTTTGTAAATACATCATAGTTGGACACCTTTATCACTAAACATATACAATGAACATCGTAACTAGTAATTGGTTATTAACCCGGTCGAACGCCTTAAAGGTTTGTAGTAGCAATCACAGCACTGACAGGTACAACTTTCTCAACTTATAATTTTATTGGTATAATTTGTCTCGTACATTTTTCTTTTTCTTCTAGTTTTAATATCCAGCATGAAGACTTTGTTAATTTATGGCCTATACTAATTTGTACCTGTCCATAAAATTCAATATAATTTATACATGATAGATCAAATTAAAAGTGAAAAATTCAGAAAAAAATAATTCAATTTCTGAATTCTGAAGTAATAAAATTTATATGAAATGAGGTGCAGTTTTTTAATAAGCTCCAGAATCCAGAATTACGATAGTAACACTCACATAAGTTTACATTTTAGGGGGGTGATAGCTTAACGCCATCTCCACCAGTTTTTCAAATTTGCCTCAAAAGCTAGTTCGAAATTGTCCTAAGCCAGCTCCAGCTACCACCACTGTTAAGCAAACCCTGTCTGACCGATAACTCCGCTATTTTGTCTAATAAGCTGTCTCCAGCACCATTCTCTATTTTCGAGGGATGCCAATTTAAATTTTTTCCACCTTAGAAGCTAGCTCCATATCCGATGTCGTGATATTCAGAAAAATCTTTCTGACAGATAACTTCGCCATTTTGTCTGATCAGCCTGACAACTTAGCTCTGCATTCTCTGAAGCTAACTTCACTATTTCTAAAGCTAGCTTCTTAACTCTTACTCAAAAGAGTGAAGGATTCTAAGTATATTTTTTAATTTCTTTTATGTTTATATGCTTCGTAAATAGTTTTCACATTTTTCTAATTACTTATCCTTATAATGTGGTTAAATATGTTTTTGTTCTAAAATGATAGTTTGACCTTATTGAATCTATCACCTGGACAATTTAGCTAGACTCTCTAATATTAACTTCTTTTCATTTTTTATACCCAAGTACTGAGAAATAATGTTTCCGTCAGAAATTTATTTATCCTAAACTGGTAAACTGTAATTACTGAAATTTTTATCTCGGGTAGAGTAGACTTTTAACGCGGACACGTCTTACGCCTTACTTTAGAAGTCATTTTGTCAAAATCAGTAATGAGTCATCTAGCGGTGCCTTTACGAACTGCGTCGTAGGTTGTTACAGTCGACAGGTACAGAGACCTACATTGTCGATTGTCCAATGGGCGTCTGAACCTCTGAGAACCCATTTAAAAAGCCTAGCGAAAAGAGGCCAGTGAAATAATATTGCTTTCAATTTTTGCCATAATCATTTTAGGCCAAAGTTAACCTCCTCTAATACGTCAAACTAAGGGGTGTATCAAAGATATAACTACCAGCGATTTTTTGGCTATATATTTCATATTTGATAGTTGTGTGACTGCGTCATTTATCTTGAGCCAAATTCAAATCTAAAGTTGTAAACCATACAGATTAAACATTATTAAATGAACTAATATACCGGCATTATGAGTCACGTTCGTACGTTTTTTTTGCTTTCAAATATAACTATTTTAACGATGCATTATTAGTTACTGATTCCCCTCCCTGTCGTTTGTTCATTTGAATAATTAGGTAAATAGTAGTACACATCTAACCTGGGATGATGAGGTGATGTTTTCACTAGATTTTTTTTAATTAGAAGCGGGTGAGCCTTTGTTGAAATTTTAATTAATTTTTACATCTCACTGACGCACTCAGTGGTTTTAGCCGCTTAGAAATTGTTCGCAAAAGAACGAAGAGCGAATGATTTCCGAAAGTTGTGCAAGTAAAAGCCTATGAATCTCGTTATGCGAGGCAGCATCGTCAAAAATCTGGCGTGCGGACTGTCTTCATTAATTACTGTCATCAGTCTTTCATGCATCGGTTTGGCAGCTTTGCAAAATTCCGATGACGTCCGTAGATCTGCTGGATGCACTCAATTAAACGTTGTATACAATTACCAACTTTCATTTACATGCCACTGCACTTGGGAAGTAAAAGCTTCGCGCAACGTATTGGAGTTTCTCGCGATTGAGGTACGAGTTTTAATAAAATTTGAAATAAACCGTGGTTCGTGACTTTAATCTAAAATAACTTCCCCTAATTGATGATTTTGTGCATGCGCATCACTAATTGTGAATATTTCGTCGCGACAAAAACCAAAAACGCATACTTGATGAAATTTAGATCGCCCGTTCGATAAGTATCGTCGACCATTTCGTAATATAGACCTGTTGATTTGGCATGTATGCCCAGTGGATGCCGGCATTTTAGGGGGCACGTGGTACGGCACGTGCTATACTTCCAAATCCTGTTTTGCAGCTGTCACGGTTCTGCACCATGCAGCATATTATCAGTTTCTGAAAAGAGCCCTTGTCTACGTTACCCGATTGTTACCATTATATACCTGGCCATTTAATACGGCAGCAAGTACTGTCATTGTTATTGAGTTTTGTCTTCGCCGAGGATGCATCTGCTGAAGATGAAGCGCCGAAATAAATGGTTCCAAACCCAACGATATGTCAGGTGGTGCAAAAACAATTCAGCTGAACGGGTTTTTAATTTGAGAATGGAAATTATGCCTAATTATCAAAACGTTGAAAAAGACTGCTTTATTAGTAAAATTCATAGAAACAACTAGAAACTTTGTTGTAACGTTAATGTGAATAACATTTTGAACATTTACTTAGCTGTTTATAAAATTCTTCGCTTAAAATCGAGACCTTTCCTATTTCTCCTACAAAAACTTTTTACATACTTTTGTAACCTCGTCAAGTAATACCACATGAATATCGTAATGTCCTTCTATCTCTCAGAAATTAGTTTAAATTAGGATACACACATACATCGTGTGGAA
This sequence comes from Rhyzopertha dominica, assembly GCA_025024175.1. NCBI lineage: Eukaryota > Metazoa > Arthropoda > Insecta > Coleoptera > Bostrichidae > Rhyzopertha > Rhyzopertha dominica. The sequence continues at coordinate 9,277,527 of QCXZ01000086.1, read as the reverse complement.
AGCTTTCTTTCTAAATGTATAGTACATTACCTGCGAATGGGATGGGAAGTATTGTATCGCAAAAAAAAAATTATTTGCTCATTCGGTTTAACATGGTCGAAAACGCAAAGAAAACAAAATTTGAGCAAAAAAAAAATTCTTGTCTGTGTGTATGTGTCCGTGGTTTTGTTTGTGGACACGATAACTTTCGAAAGACTTAATATATGAACTTGAAATTTGACAAATGTATAAATCTCAACTACCCAAAGCGACCTATTTGTGGGGTAAGCAGGGTATCGGGAAGGGGCGAAATTGGTGGGTAACTACGCTTTTTGTAAATTTTTACTTTTTTTCGCTTTAGTATGTGATTAGTAGTATAACTGCGAGTATTATTCGTTCTTATAAATTTTCGGTGCAGCAAACTGTTTAGAAGATATTAGCAAAAAAGCGTCACTTAAAGAAAACGGTTTTTCCTAAATATCTCCGAATATATTTAATATATTCAAAAAATGTAAAAAAAATAAAATTTCTCCAAAAAGTGTCTTAGAAAATTTATTCAAAATTTTGACATTTTCGAAATATTTCCAAAAAACCTATTTTGGACCCTGCTCGTACGATTTTTTTTTAATTTTGGTCAAATATAGAAAATCAAAGTTCTGATCAGAAAGCACTCTTGTAATTTTTTTGTTAAGTTAATAATTTTCGAGTTATTTGGAAAAAACCGATTTAAAAATTTATATATTTTTGCTGTCACGAGGACTGTTTGTATTAAAAAAAAATGTGTAGAGAGAAAAAATGCCTTAAACCTGATTACTAATCGTATAGTATAAGAAATAAAAACGTAAATGTCATTTTGTGAATTGGAAGTGGAAGTATTGATTCAATTTGCAGCGGTTTTTTTAACATAGCGGTATATTTATATCTACATCTATAATGCTTACTGAAATTACGTTTTTGTTGCTACATTGCCAATCATTAAATATATTAAAACTGTGGTTTAAGCTCTCATTAGGAGACCTTTTAAGTGAAACTAATATGTTTGACGCAGTAGTTAGAGATCTTTTCACTCCCTTTTTAGAGATGGCTTTTTCCAGCACACGACAAAAGTCAAAATTTTCAAATAAATTCAAATTTGGCCGAAACTGCTCATAATAGAACAAACGTTTTATTTAAAAAGTGGCCTTATTTTTGACTAGCAATGAAATGTGTTCCATTAAAACATATAGATTGGTAGCTCCCAGAAAAAATAGAATACCCTGTGTAATGCAAAATAATATCATAGTGTAAAGAGCTTGACTTTTACAAATGTTTAATATTAACTGAACCAGAATTCGTCCTGTCTTATGTGACACATCCTGTAGGTATATTTCTTATGTTGCTTATGAATGAATGCCTTATTTATTCCTCTTTCCGCAGCGATTTCCATATTGTCATTGCTCTTTTTAAATAATGGTAAAATTGTGCCCACTTCGCAATCCTTTGGCTATACAGTTTCTCTTACACATTTCTTTATAATGTTGTTAATATTGTCTAAGTTAATTTCGTCGTATTCTGCTATTTTAGTGTAATTTGCGCTAACTACATATATATCCACAAATTGATAATCTTCTGTCATCTTCGTCTTCGTATCTGATTATTCTGAATTACTTCGCGTCTAACATCTCAATTATATTCTGATGTCTTTGTATTGTATATTCCTTCTCTTTAATAATATAATAGTTTATTTTATTTTATTTTATCCACCGGCGAGTACTTCATGAAGTTATTCCTTCTCTTTATCTATGTGTGAATTTTCTTTTTACTACATTATCCTTCCACATTCTGTTTTATGTTAAAACTAACAATCAATTGTAGAAAAAAAATTACCAGAAGAAGAAACCTTCAACCGATGAATGAAGTGAAACTGTAGGGAGAAAACATATCACTAAAAATCAGGTTTAATACTTAGGACTACCAATAGATACCAGAATGATTTTCAAGCTTCACCTGGAAAAAGTTACCAGTAAAGCAGCATGGTCCTGAAAATGCACCGCAGGAAGGACGTGGAAACTGAAACCAAAAATGGTTTACTGGGATAATACCAAAGTTGTAATACCCATAGTTACATATGCATCCTTAGTATAGTGACACAAAATTAGCAACAAAAGTGCAAGACACAAGCTAAGGAAGCTAAAAACACTTGCATGCTTGGGAATCACAGAGGCGATACGCACAACGCTTACCGCATGGAACTGTTGCTGGATATGCCTCCGTTATACCTTCTTGTAACATCACAGGTACTGATGGCCGCATATATGAGCTGAACATCGTGGCTCATGAAGATACACCCGTTATAAAATGAACCCATGCCGAAATATTCGGTATTTTACTTCCAGAAACCCATTAAGAGAACTATTGAGAAAGGAACATCAACTTAACTGGATGGACTTTCCTGGACTACGACAATCAGGTATGTCCATAGGCAGTTCGCCCCAAATAAAAGTTACAGAACTGCTGCAATTAAGCAGACCTCATCTAAGAACAGTAGTTGGACTGCTTACGGCTATTTGAAGAAACAGTTATCCAGATTTGGTATATCAAATGATGGTACACGTCGGAAGTGTATAGAGAAGGATGAAACTCCATATTCTATGTGAATGTCTAGTATAATCTATGTTAGTACTTATGCAGAAAAGACGTCTCTTTAGGTTACCATGTACGCAGCCTAAGGAGATTGTACAACTATCCATTGACTGTACCCTGAAATTTATTAGGAATAAAGGGTTAATGGAGGACTCCACCTCTTAATGGGTATGGGGGGGGGCACAATAAGCTAAAGTTTCAGTTCGGTGGACTCTCAACACCACATACTATGCAATAATAATAGTAATGCTATATCTTACAACTGTCTTCATGTTTCCCAATTACTTAACGCGTCAGTGTGTAATTTTATAACAAAATATGATGTTCTGTCACTAGTTCGGTAAACTAACTAGACTCTGCTCTTACGAAATATAAGAAGTCGCGAAATTCTGAACATTATAATGAATATAAGCAGCTACGTAACTTAGCAAATTCTATAACAAAACGGAAAAGAAAGCTTACTTATAGTTCAGAATTATTACTGGACAGTCTAAATCATTATGGCCTGAGTTGAATAATCTTGACATATGCACCAGCAAAAAGAAAGAAGTCGTTCCACCAGATTCCACCATTCATTGCAAACCTGCAAGATAGTAATGACACCCAAAAACTAATTTCTTTCTACATGGAACCGAATTAAAATATAACAGAGAATTTTTCATTTTCGCTGACTACAGAGCATCAAATTTATAAAATGCTTTATTCTATATCTACTGGTGCTATAGGCTGCGATGGCATAAGTATTAGCATGCTGAAACTTTGCTGCCCATTTTTGGGACCGCTGTTTATATTATTTATACCGGTCATTTATATGAGGGTGTAAAAAAACTGTCAAGTACACTTCTATGCATACGATACTTAGTTAATCTCAGTACAAAAGCTGGTGCTGCAGAAATTAAGTATCTTATAAACATGGACTTGGAATCTCTAGTGTCTGCATTCAAAGAGCATAATTTACTTATAAATGCCAAAAAGTCTTTCGTAATGATATTCGGTAATCAACGAGGTAAAACTGCAAGAATGATTTGAATGTTGTACTTGATGGTAATCAATTTCATTGCGTGATGGAGTGCAGAAATCTAAGGCTGGTTATTGACGACACATTGCCAATTTAAAGAACAAATGAAGATCTTTTAAATAAACCAACTATTTTACCTCTTTGTGATGCCTTGGTATATACTTTCGCATTTTTACTTTTGCGATTTAATTTGTGGTCCCTGTTTGGATGTTGCCACATCTAGGAAAATTCAAAATTGCTGTATTCTATTGTTTTGTGGCTAAACATGAAAAACCGGCGTCTTTTCCACAATACTGTCTTGTACCATAATATCATAAACTCACAATTCATCTTTAAACAAAATAACATTCAGAACAGCAGAACTGATGTACACAAGATCAACATTCGAATGAAGTCACTTATTAGAGCAGTGCAATATCGTACTGCTATATTGCAGAGGTCTTTTGCTTACTTATAACGTAGCCTCGGTGAGTAAGAGTATACCTAAACACATAAGGCTAACAAATAAAATTAAAGCTTCTAAGTTGCACTAAAAAGGCGTTAACTGGCTGAACAGTAATGAAAAGTAAATTTTGAGTTTCTTGTATCTATTTTTGTTTTTTTTTACTTTTCCTTTTGCCGTACTGGAGTTGCAACTGTAAGTAATATATACATATTATTTGATTTTCTATACATTACCTTTTTATGTTGCATGCTGCTTCACTAAAGTGAATTATGTATTTATATTACGTTCAAAGGGCTAAATTGAAAAACAGCTTTTGCTAAACCACCGCCTATTTGTTGCTATTATGTCAACAGTAGGATTATTTCATTTCATTTTGTTATGTAAGGTAATTATGCAATAAATAAAGACCTTTATTTATGACGAAATTTAATCGTACTTATATTTTCATCGAATAAATTCAAGACAATCCAATAAAATTAAGTCGGATGCTATTTTCTGTTGCACACCAATTTAACCACGCCCCAGGACATTGAGTAATAACGAAGGAAATCTACGGCGCTACCGCTTACCGTAAAAAGTCGAGTTTCTCACAACTCTGAATGAATCCTTTTAAATAATCGCCAAACTGGTTGTGATTTGCAAAAATGCGACAGAAAAACACAGCGGATCGCAAACTGGACAGCGTTAATGCCCATTGTTGGCAAACGAGTTCACGGCTCCTCTGCACCGTCCAAATCCCCGACTCTCCCAGTCCGACACGTAACCTGACGATGATTTATGCCGTCCAGTGATTTGCTACATCGCGATTAACATGTATTTGGCCGGGGAATTAATAACTGCATCATTGTTACGAGCGGCGTCGACGTGCGCCACTGGCCGGCTACGCAGCAGGCCCTAGCGGGGCAGCCGGCGTCACACCAGGTGTAAAGCATTACGTGACACCTGTCCCCCTTAAAATCAATGTCCTGTGGCCATTGTTCATCCTATTTTGGACCAGTCAAGCGATTACATGCGTCGATTTAAACATCTTTCGATTCGAGTACCTTTAAAAAAAATACCTGCAAACTCGCCAGGCAAGCGGGGAATCTAAGTACAGGGAAGAAACAGTTCGAATCAGAATCTGTATAAATATTACTCCAACCAGAAGCCTCATTTCGACTATATAAGAGCTTTCTCAAAGATTTTTGTTAATTTCCATATAAGTAATACGGGAGTATTATCTGGGCTATACGCAAGGTTATCGACTTGTTCAAAACTAGTCATGAACAGTGTGTGCGAGTGCGCTTTTGTTCACCAAACGTATTCCGTATGGAACTCCATCAATTTACTGATTTCCCAATTCTTGTAATCATCCGGTAGAAACTAGTATAATATGCGCATGATCGTTTAGACCACGTTTGTTCTCTGGACCAGTGACCAGTTCACGATTTATGAAAATTATATTCCCTGGCAACATCAAACCACCTACTTCTGGCTTGTCTCTTTTTCTTACAGTACTCATTCCTAGAACCCAACATTCGATTCATTATCCTCATTTGTCCTTCATTCTCTACATTTCACATACCTGAAGTTTTTATTTCTTAAATTTTATTTAGAATCAAAATTAACATGCATAAAAAGCTTGTTTGCTTTACCATCTATAAGTGGTTTAGCCACCTCTTATAGGTCGTTTTATTCCATAATTATTCTTAAACCTGCAGTGCATCTGTTTCGTTTTGCTAGGGTTTATTCAATTTCCTGAATTTTCAGTTTGTATTGCACCCAGGAATGTGAGCTATTGCACCGCTTCAATTTTATCTTCTTTGTCGCCACCCAATGCAAGCTATTCGTTCTATGGCAATTCCTTTCACCAGCCCTTTGTTTTCTCTGAATTTACACTCAGGTTGCCCAGTCATACATTTTTGACATGAACACGTCTTACACTGCAGGGATCATTTTGTGAAAATCGGTGGCTTTGCGAACCATGTCGAAGGTTCGTAAGGTTTGTAACTACAGATACCTACATTACCGATGGTCCGGTCATTTGATGAAAATCGGTAATGCGTCATCTAGTGGTGTCTTTGCGAACTACGACGTAGATTGGTACGGATAGTAAGTACAGAGCGTTTGGGCTCATTGAAAAAGCCCAGCGAGAAAATAAGCTCCGGAAATAACCCTTGTCATAATTAAATTACCTTCTTTACCACATATTTAAGAGAGATGTGTACACGTCAACGAATGTGGAAAAGGTACAGCAACCAGGATATTTTTGATGGTTCTGCTGTAATTGTGATGCCACCAGCTAAGGGATGTACCGTTAATAGAAGTACAAATATTATCAAGTCGGCCGTGCAATTTGACGTACGAAAAACAACAAAAATCGTATGTCAACTTGTGCGTCAGTTGATGTTATACTTATGTACAACAGTGAATTCGATTTTAAATGTAGATGTGCACAATGACGAGAAACGAAAATGAACAGTTCGCTAAAAGAGTTGTGAACCTATTCCAATCACGCCGACTAGAAAATAAGTCTTACTGTCCAACATTTTGTACGGCTCGATTTACTATATACACCATATTAAGAAGGTGTAAACTTACGGGGACGACTGTGTATAAAACAATTCCTGGTAAGCCAGCTAGACAAGCTACCCCAAAATGTTACGTGCCGTTTCAAGAACCTTCGAAAGCAACCCTTCAATGTCGCTGCGTGTAGCAGCTAAACGACTGCATCTACCAAAATCCCTTCTGTCCGATATAAAAGTAAAAAACTGGGCATTAAAGCACGTGTCAAATACGTAAAAAATCAAAAAGCACAAATCTAGTCTTCCTAAAGTTTTTGTTATTGATGATGAGACCAGCTGATCCATTGGATATTACTAAATGAGAATTTTATAATGCATCTGATCCTAGTAAACTATAGTATGATGATAAAGTTAAATATACTCCAAAATTGTCTAAGAAATATCTCGTCTGGGTCGCTATCAGTGAAAATGGTGAAATTGCGGACTCTTTCATAACGGATCGCAGTGTCACGTCACAAGTATACCTAGATGAGTGCATCAAACGCAGGCTAGATCCTTTCTTTCAGAGCACTGGTGAAGGCAGTGTGTTATTTTGGCCTGACTTGACAACAGTTTACTATGGAGATTCCATCATATACGAATAACGAAAATATCGATTTTGTTCTCAAAAATGAAAATGCACCAAATGTTCCTTATGCACGCGGAATTGGATGATTTTTGGCATTGTGTAAAATGAAATATTCTCAAAGAAAAAGTCCAGCACAAAATTTAAATGGTTTCTAAAGAATTTAAAAAAAATATATAAAAATTGTAGCTGCAAGGTTAGGAAAAGAAGTAATGGGCAGTGCTTGGAGAGGCTTCGAGAAATCGGATACTATGGCGTTGATGCTGCAGGAAGTAGTAAAAATTAACGTAATACTTATACTACATCTTTAATGTTATAATAGCGTTTCTTCTCTTATTGTTTGTGTAAATAAAATATTCCGTTTTCAAATGTACATCTCTTACTCGGAAATCCCTTAAACACCGGTATTCTTTGGTCGCAGCACTGTTTATATTTAATTAATAAGTACTGGTGTATGGTGTGTAGTCCCACTTTTCATTCTGAAACCTCTTGACACCATTCTATTGAATGGTAGTCATCTAAGTATATTAGCCGTAACTAATCGTTACATTCATGATAACCGTGAATCCATCGGTGGTGTTAAATGATCTTTCTAAAAAATTAAATGCATATCACAAGATTTAACTCGGAATCTGACACCATTCTGCAGGCCAGTATTACAACCCCAGGTGAAATTTTAGAAGATACCAAACTAATGTCAAGGGTACCAAACTGAACTAGGGTTAGAATAAAGTGCATAAGCGCGTCTAATTGAATAATGACTAAGGTAATTGTTAGTAATTTGTATTTAATCAATTAATTGTGTAATGCTTTTATTGCATCTAGACATGGATTGTACAAAAGATATCGAGACGAATTCTTTACCAAAAGCTTTTGTACACATATTGTCTCCACATCTATTATTATTTGTAATAGTAAAATAGAGCCTTCCCTTCATTAAATTTACACTGTAAAAATGTCGTCACTAACCAGAACACAAATTAGTCAAATTATATAATTAGCGCACTGCTAATTGGGGGAAAACCCACGGTTTTATATAAAAAAATGTTTTCTGGATTTATCCGAAACGCAGCAATTTTTGATATTAAGTCCCTTATTAAATTCAGGTACACTAGGAAACTCGTTAAAAAAATCGAAATCATTCGATGCGACTCTAGCACTGATCTGAGTAAAGATTTTGCTCTAATTATTCAGCTTCTACCTCAACTATCAGGGTTCAGCAAAAGTTAATAGCCTGAGTACTTGCGTCATAGGCAATTGTTGCCAATCTCTTCAACCATCCTTCCTTTTCGGACCTCATCTTGCGGGGTTCTGGTCCCAGGAACCCTCTTACCAAGTTTTAGCACAAGAATTATAAATCTTCTTCGGCATGATGCACAATTATAATGCTACAAGAAAACAAATTGACATTTTTGCTTTTACGAACCTAGGAAGACTTAAACTGCGTATATAAGATCATCCTAAAACTAATGTTGTGGCCGAATCCGTCTGTAAGCGCAAAAATAATTAAAACGCTTGATTCCCAGAAGGCTAACCGCGTAAAATAATTAAAAGGTCGTAGACGAACCGCACGTGGGGTCAAAAAACTAATTATGACGTAAGATAATGTAGTGCATACATTCGTATTTTCTTATTTGCCCGAAAGTTACATCAATTTAAGWCGGAACGTGTCCATTGTGTGCTTATACGMGTCCTTACGTAATTCCTCTGTTTTCAAGGTTTCCATCGCGCTGCATTGTTACCCAAATGATTGAGCCGTTTAAATATCCGCCWTAAAATTTAGGTGGGCATCTAAGCAACAATGTACTCTGCCCGGATGGGTATCAGTTTTACAAGCTAGTCGATTGTATGCTGCGTCAGCACCATACAACACATTAGACGAAAGGCATTATTAATACAGCTGGATGATTCCCCTTTAAGACTTCCTGTTTCCAGGAGGTTGCGCACACGAGCCAACGTAATGACTTAAATTGTTCATTTGCCTCGAGGAAAAACGAACTCTAATGCCTCCTGTTCTAATTACCCTTTGGCCACGGCCTGATTTCTCGGAAAATATTTAGAATATCGCAACGTCTTTAATTACGTGCGAAGTAAAATCGATATCCTAGAGGACAATAACACTTGAGTCTGGGAATTGTCACTTTATAAGAGGATTGCAAAGACGCGGATCAACCGCGGGCATAATGCGACGATTTAAACGAAAGCTCTCCTGAAAGCTCGTGATGGAAAGTCGATTTATTCGGATTTGTCATACTGATTTATTGTACGTTTTATTCGTTTTTATGCCATCTGTTAGCCCCCTATTATCTCACCCCTTAAGGGATTGTGAAAAGCCGACATTTTAAGGCTTTATTAGCTGCGCGGGGTCGCCGACTGCGGCGAAAATTTATTTTTTATCCAGAAACTGCCTTCTGAATAATGCATTTTCTATAACAGTGCTTCATATGTGTGTACTTTCAAAATATGTTACGTGCAGGAAAAAGACTGCTAGTTTATCGGACCTGCGTATTATAAGCATATTACCCGTTCTCTCTAAAATTTTCGAAAAAATCTTGTATAATCAAATTTATGAATTTGCTCTTAATAATGACCTCACCCCCAGTAATCAGTGTGGCTTTAGAAAGGGCTTCTATACAGCTACAATTTTAACTTGTGTTGTTGATGACATTATTAGAGCAACTGATGAGGGTCTACCGTCGATTTTGGTAGGTATTGTTAGATTATTCTAAGGCTTTCGACAGTATTAATCACCGATTGATGTGTGCTAAATTAAGGTACTGTGGATTTACTTCATCGTCAGTTTCTTTGGTGTCATCTTATCTGAGCAATATTAACTGGAGTTCCGCAGCGGTCTGTTCTAGGCCCATTATTGTTTATTATATATACTGCTGATATAATTAAATCTGTGAGTAGGTGTAAGGTTCAAGCTGATGACACCCAGATTTATCATCATTTCAGACTTGAGGACTGCTTAGCTTCATCTATACTTATTAATGAGGAACTCGATAGAATCAGAACTTTGTCTGAGAAGCATAACTTAAAATTAAACCCTTCTAAATCACTGGATATTTGTTTTGGCAATAAAAATGTCAGAAAATATGTATGCGATTCTATGTCGGTAACTCTAGCAGGTGTTAATGTTCCGTTTGTTGATCACACTCGAAATTTGGGTGTCATTATAGATAGTGCACTTCGGTTTAGGGAACATGTCACAAAGCTGATACAACGGGCATTCTCTGCTTTAAAATGTTATAATATTCGAGTAGATATTTTTTAAATTTCTTACTAAGAAAACAATTATGTGAAAGCCTTGTATTATTGCATTTTAACTACTGTGACTTTATTTATGGGTTTTGTTTGGATGTCAACGAGAAAAGTCGTGTGCAGAAAGTACAGAATGCATGTTGCCGATATGTCTATGGTTTGCGTAGACGCGATCATATCACGTCGTTTATAAATGACTTAAATTGGTTGAACATAGATAATCGTAAGAAGTGTCATCTTAACTATTTTGTTCATAAAATACTTACCATTCCATCTCCTAACTCTAACTTGAAAGGTCGATTAACATATCACTCAGATATTCACTCTAGAAACACTCGATTTAGGGACAGTTTTGTTGTGCCCCGCCGCAGTACAGCCCTGTTTCCAAAAGTTTCTCATTCAATGCTGCTAAACTGTACAATGCCACGTCAGTTCAAACTGTATAATATTAATAAGTTTAAATATAAATTAAAAGAGTACCTTTTTGTTACTCAAACTAAATAAAATCTGCTTGCCAACTGGACTTTCTCTACCTTCTAAGCCTTTTTTTATTGTGATTACTTTTTGCATTTGTTGATTTCTTTCCCTCTTTCCGCATTTATTCGCTCTTATACCTTGGAATGCGTGGTTAAGTAGAATAGCATTTTGCTAGACTTCGCCATGCTTCTCAGTTTACTAAAAAAAATTTTATTTGGTTCGTATAATTGGGTAGGTTAATACAGTACCTATATATTTTATATTTTTCTTTTCTTCTTTCTATTACGATCAAAATAATAGTTTTGATTGTATTTAACCTACTGTGCCTAATAAAGTCGTTTAATATTATTATTATTATTATTATTTAAATATCTTGGAAAGTAAAGAAGCGATATGCCATTAATTAGGGCATAAAAAATTATATCAAAACATATCTAAAGAGAACTTTTTTATATCCAAATTTTTTTACGTTAATTTTTTAATTTTGAAAAGTTGTATTTTGGATAACTTAATTTTTTGAATAAAGCTGTATAATTTTTTACACCTGCAAACGCGGCTATCCTTAGCCGTTTTTTGGTGTTTTAACGATTTTAATAATTTCTTTATAATTATTCTTATAATTATTATCAGTTTATTGTGCAGAGAGGTATTAGCGTTTCTTGGATGCACGAAGTTTATTTCTTCGAATGCTGTCCTGACTCTTTGTTTTCACTTTGTTTTCTTTGTTTGGTGTTCGGTATACAATATTCTTTATTATTCCCACCAAAAAGTTTCATTTTGATATTTTGATGTCCTCTCTCTCCCTTTCCCGATACAATAGATCGTACTAATTCTTTCGTCTTTAGTAAAATTAATTTCGTATTATTGATTTAAAAAGACAGGTCCAGCAAATCATTTTGCAAAGGTTAGGTTTCCGTTTAGATGTCCATCACAGAAATAAGGTACAACCAAATGCGGTTCAACGATGCCATCTCATGCATTAAGAGACCATCTATGTTGAAGATCGAAAGCTGTGGTAGAAATTGGCGTCATTTAGTTTGTTTTTGAAGCAATATGCGTGAAACAGGTGTTTGACTTATTTCTAACTCGCCATTTAATCTTCTGTTGCTTACATGAGGATCTTGAACAGCACTAGCAACCACTAAAACTTAACTCTCTTCATGAGCAGTCTTTATACGTTCGTGTCCTTACTGTCTGTACTTTGCTGAGCTAATTTGTTCAAATCTCCGCTTCAAGTTGGAAAACGCCGTTACATTACGATGTGTATGATCAGGAAAAATTTGAAGCAAGTGAGATATTTCTTTCTACTTCACCCAACGAATAAACCATATTAATCAGTTACTCTTAAGTAAACATTTTTGCAGTGTTCTTAGTCTAGTAACTGCTGATACAGATACTTATTCGTACGAAGCACACGTAAAACGCCAACCATTGCTAACCTTATAATGCGATATTATTCATGATTATAAAAAAGCAAATTTCTCAAAAACTGCTGGCAACAGATACTAAAAACCCTGTATTATCAGAAAAGAGTTTAATTTTGCATCTGATGGTGTAAATAACGCAAATGTTGGCATCTATAGATTTACAGTATAATGAGGTTTATTCAAGTAATATTTGCTTTGGAACCGATATGCAAAAGCCACAGATCCCTCAGTAGACCTAGTTCGAAGATATTTAAAATAACCTCGAACACTGCAAACGTCAAAATTCTCAGTAAATATGAAGTAAGTGAGGAACGGTGTAACATAGATCCAACATGTCTTTAATAAACTGATATCCATTTTTCACAAAAAAAAATAAAAATTTAATAATACACGGGGTGTTCCATTTAAAATAAAGAAGTAGAGCTGGGACATGCTATATAAATGAAAATATTTTTACGTTATAGCGCTTTAAAAATAAGATTGTTTTGTTTTTGTACCTTTTTCTAAAACTCATATAATAAAGAATCTACACAAGTATGCCACCCTGTATAACTAAACAAATTCTTTCCAATATATAAGTTTTTCTTGCCCTCGTGAATTGATTACGTGCGCAAAGCCATCTCGCAGTTGCATACAACTCAATCACCATCTATTAATATATTCTTGAATCATTGATTCTTGGGAACTATTCCCCTTCATTTCCCAAACATCGCAATTTAAAACTTCGCGTTCTAGGTAGCGGGATCGGTCAAAAATACGATAAGAAGCTTTTAGATAACTTGCTGATATAGTATTATGCAAAGAGCGAAGCGTTTGTATTTACACATCAGACACACTAGAAAAGGCAAGTTAATTTCTTAAATTCAGAGACTATCGTTGATCAGTTATTTAGTGTTGCTGATGCAATGGTTAACGCTATTTACGTTTGAATTACTCTTACGGAAAAAACTGTAAAACTTTTATCGATAGGGTTTCTAACAATGTTTGTACAAAAATACAGCAAGTTCGTGACAAATGGGATTTCCCTTTTGTAACCAATGCTACATCAATTTAGAAATTCTCGTCAGATGCCGTAAACTAAATCTTATGATTATTTGAGACCTGTAGATTCAAAACCAGATGTATCCGTTAGAAGTCATTCTAAGAAAAACGCAAAAATGCATCTTTATTGATATCAGTCAATATTAATTTTAGGTCTTCGATTTTAATTTGAAGCTAAACTTTAGAAAAAATATTACGATAAAAATTTTGGATACACATTTTCATTTGCCAAATACATTTCTATAAATTAAAAGGATATTGGTATTGAATATAACGCTGAAATTATAAAAATAGATAATTGCTTGAACTAAACTATATTTTACACTCAAAAAACATAATCATACAAACAACAATATTAAACATACACGTTATCATCTTCTTGTCCACGAGGAACTGGTGTTTTTGTTCAAACCATCTCGCTAATATTTCAATTCTAACTTCTAGTCATTTTTTCTTGCTTAATATTACATTGGCCTATATTAATTTCTGAAAAATTGACATCTGTGAATGTTTTTTCCTTTTTTTGCTAATTGCGCGTTGGCAATATTGATTTTATAAAACGGTTCGCCCTGTACTACAACATTATTGTATTTATTTTCACGTGGACATGTGGACACACGTCTTTAGTGGTAGAATTACAGCTCTGTATACAGGGGGTACGTCATGTTTGTATGATTTTGAGTAACAGCATTTTAAAACTATAAAACGTTACAAGTTTGAAAATTTCTTAGAATGTTCTAAACAAAATTGCAGCAATGTAAATAGCGGAAAATATTATATAATATTGTATATTGAAGCCTTTATAAGTGGGTCAATACATCAGACAGAAGAAGAAGTAGTAGTAGAAGTACTCTTGATCTTCACTACCTAGAACTACTACTACTACTACTACTACTACTCTAGAACTTATAAATTTTCATAAACTTATGGCCTTACTGTGACGTGGTAATAAAAATTCGCCGTCTCTTAGTTTTGGCATCGTTGCGCTATACTAATGTCAGTAATTTCATTGCTCTATTATATGTACAATGAAGCTGTAAGGCGAGATAACCATCCTCTACTTTATCCTTTAATGCTTCTGATGTGAAACGGTTACTTTTTCTTTGTAATGATCTCAAAGAAGATGGTTAATTTTCTATATATTTTTTATTACAAGGAACTACAGTATCTAGTGCATACTCACATACTATGAAGTCTGAAATAATTAAGACTAAAATTGAATTGTGCTATTTAGAGTATGGCACAAATACGAAACTAACGGTACCCTCCATTATCACGTCATTTTGAGTCGGATTTGGCTAGAACTAATGACGACATTATAAACGCCTTTGCAGAGTATTTTCAACGAGCCTTTAGGACTCCTAGTTGCGCAATTACTTTGCTGACCAATACATAAGATCAATGGTAAGCTTATCACAGCACAACTTCATGGATGAAGAAAAATGGATAGGATGAACGCTTGATTGTATAAAAAAAATGTGGTCCAGATGGTATTCCTCCATTATTTTTAAAGAGATGTGCTACAGTACTGATTACGCTTTTAAGTAAACTTTATTGATCGGAGTATATTTCAATCTCAGTTGAAAAAGTCTAACATTTACTCGATCTAAAGCTGATGTGGTCAATTATAGAGGTGTTACTTTACTGTCATTTATATCCAAAGTGTTTGAAGCAATAATCATAAACGAATTATTCAGACTTGTAAACATCATATTGTCGAAGAACAGTACGGCTTCTTCCAAGGTAGGTCAATGAAAAATCTTTCACAATTACTTAATAAGTAATATCGAAAATCGTAGTAGAGTTGACGTCATTTACACAGACTTGGAAAAGCCTCCAACAGTGTGTGAGATGAGACGGTGTTGTATAAACTTTTTATAAATTTTGTGTTTGAACTGAGTTGAATCATACTTGACTAATCGTACGCAAACTATCACAATATGGAGTGTAACTTCACGGCCCATAATATAACATCGGGGGCGCCGCAAGGCTTCCACTTGGGCCAGTATTGTTCTCCATTTTTAATTAACGTTATGATATGTAATTTCAAATACCGTAGAGCACTTTTGTATGCCGATGACTTAAAATTTCCTCTCACGGTTAAATTAGTTACTGACTGCTTTGAAGCTCATAGTGATTTAAACTCCGTAGTCAAATGTTGTGATGATAATTATTTTAAACTAAACTAAACTCTGAGCGAACCGTGTTTCCAGCGAACACGGGCGATGGTCTTACAGGGCAGGGTGCTCTGAGCGAACAAGATTTTCCAGCCACCTTATGACATTTATAGCTCTAATACTTATACAGGAAGCGTTAGGTACGGCAACAGCAAGCGCCTCATAATGGTATCTGTAAATTCTTAAAAAGAAGCAATTAACTAGGTGCTGTATTAATTTCTTCAAAAAAATCGGTAAAATTGGTAAGAGGGCAATATGTATGCGCATTCTGCATAGTATACGTATAATAAGATAGTGTCATTTTCTACACTATCCCGAATATTTGTATAAGCCCCACCACTTCATCCCTTACCACAACTTTACAAAAATGTTTAAGAACATTTCCTATTCTTAAAGTAAGGGTGAAAAGTATGTTGTGTGGCATTATACTTGTTCTCATTTACCTAGTTTATGCCACAATTGTCGACCGTACTACACCAAATATATATTTCTTGATACAAAAACTGAAAGATAATGCAGCTGGAGTACGTAAATAGCCAAAGCGTATCTCTAGCTAGGTAACCAACTAGAAGCAGCTACAAAAACAATTTGAAAAGGACTGGAATATATTAAAATTCTTAAGGAATATGAAACATCTACAAACATTTGAATAATATGTCTTGTAAGATTTGTAAAGAGGTTTATTAAATTTCTTAGTTATTAATAGCTTTAAATTATATTTTATTTTAACTGCATTTTTTTTAGATAAGAAGTACACCATTATTTATATATAGATTTAGCCCAATTTTTTTCTAGGGCTAGTCTAAATATGCATTTTTAAATATATTATTTTTTCTAAATTCCAGATTAAATTTTTGCAAACTTTCTAGAACCACTGAATGCATTAATTTTAAAATTCATAATTTTGTTGGTTATCGAAGCATATCCCTCAGTCATCACAAATATAGTAATAAATAACTCACCCGTAGCATGACAAAGCAAACTTTCATAATATGTATGGGCACGTATATTTGTTTTTAGTATTTATATTCGATTTACGAAATCACTTTTTGCACGAATACTTGATTATAAATAATTGGTAAAGATGTCGTTGTGCTTTGTATCATATTATTTGATTAATAACATACAAATTAGAACGAGAAGACAACTTTAAAGCATATCCCTAAATTTCTGAATTCATGTGAGAACTATAGACGAATTTATCGTATCTTATAAGTCACTATTTTTAATTGTGTTATGTTATTCGGATACAGATTGTCATGTACATAAGATCTGCATTATATGTATTTTTTATTTATTAAGACATATCCCAATTCAAACTGTGTGTAAATGCAGTAAATGTAATTAACCAGTTTTTTAAGATCTGTGACATTTTAATGCACTTCAGTAAATTTCCATCAGTTTTATTAATACGTCCTATTAAAGAATCGCATTTAGCGTGCTATTCGGAATTGTTATCTCTTTAATTATTTGGTTCGCTCAGAACACGGGTACCTGCGCTTGGTTCGCTCGAAGCACGCAAAATGTGTGGATCGCTCAGAGTACGTTCGCTAAACGCACGTAGTCTAGAAAATAAGTGATCTGGGAGTTATTTTGATAGTACCTTAATCGTAATAAAAAGCTTTTCTATGTTAGGATTTTTGACCAGATACATTAACAATGCATTTGATTTAAAAGCTTTGAAAACTTTGTATTCCTCTTTAGCACGTTACAGTTTATAGTAGTGTACTGTAATTTGATCTCATTCCTATCAGTATTACATTAACAAAATCGAGAGTGTCCGGTCGAAATTTACCAAATATAATAAACAAATTGGAATGCAACTTTTGAGCATATCGGCACTAGAATTGCGTAGAAAAGCTACGGCTGTAATATTTTTGTATAATATTGTTAATGGTTTTGTTGATTGTTCAGAATTGTTATCTTTCCTTCAAAACGTATTCGTGATGGTTCATTTTTTTCTGAAACAGGTCATCGCCCCAACTAGGGACGTAATATATTATCTGTGATAGAATGATTAGGACATATACTGTGATTTTTGTAGCTGTGAAATTTCTTATCTTAGCCTGGGTAGATTTAAAACACAAGTGTTTTTATACAGCAGTGTCGTGTAACCTGTCTGTAGAATGTCGCATTTACAAATATTTGTAGTGTACGTATAAAATGACTGACCTGACCTGACCTGAGTGGCCCAGGTATTTTTGCGGAAACCTATAGTGGAGGTACTTTTTTAACATTTAATTCTTCTGAAAGGTAACCATAATGACTATTTCCACAAAAAGAATTAATGTATTTTAAAATAATATGGATAAAGCACGAGACTGGTTATTGTATTTTTCTCGCTTATATTTCTAGATACTACCGTCTCTTCTAAAACACCCTACTTTATTTTCTCATTCCTACAAAAACGTTTCTACATTGTTTTTATTTTTCTTTCTTTCTGTTTAGTTTCACGCTGGAATGTAAGTATTCAATATTTAATACATTTTTTCCGACTTACTCAGTCATTAAACTTAAATCACTGTGCCGTATGATAAAAGGGATTGGCCCCAAGCCAACTTTTTTAAGTTTGCTTTGGACAGCTTCCCACAATCAAAGCAAGCCATAGGATAGGTCGGAAACGAAGTAGACTTCGGGAATGATAGCAAAAGCGATGATGGGGGATATCGTTAGCCCCCCTGGACGTCGTGGAAGACGGTTGGTCCTCATTGTATTTTTTCAACGAAACGTGTTAACCGTACGTCATGAGTGACGTATGTAAAACTCACAGAGCGGCAAACTGAATAGTGATGGGCCGTAATCACCTCAATGGCCCGAGAGCATCGGCAACCCTTCCACCCCTTGCGTAATCTCCCTAACGTATTTCGTACCTTCCACATGTGGCGGATCCATCAAAATTAATATCAGTGCGGCCGCCCCGCTTAGAAAAACATATATTTAGCCGGGCCGAGGAGTAACTGTAAAAAAATCCCCGAACCGGATACTTAAAAACTATTTCCTTTCTACTTCCGCCGAAGGGTCTGCATTAACCTTGAACTAATTGGAACTTGGGTCGTAATGAGGCAGGATCTTTTTTATTTTTAGCCAAGTGCGTTTTTTGTGCGGCCGCAGAAAAAAACCGATGTCGAAACGGAGCGAAATTTCTGCATCTGCTCGCGTATTATCAGTGACGGACATGTGCGCTGTTGTGTTCCAAATATTTTTATGTTTTGCCGCCCGTATAGCACGCGAAGATGTTTTACAGGCGACTCGCCATATGCGCTTGTTTTCAAATTGTGGGTTCTCTCCTCAATAGAATAATGTCCCACCGGCCGTGTGAAAGTCGCCCGAAAATAGGACATCCATCAGGTGAAGGCATACCTATAAAGTGCTATACCTGTTTTTGCCAGATGTTTAATAAATGCGGACAAGGGCACATGGGGGTGGATGTGGTACGTATTGTGCCCTGCAAATAACCATTCCCACCAAAAAGGCAGCAGGCTCGATTCATAAAAAACAGTATTTGTTTATTAAGTGCACACAGGGGCACATGGGATGGATGGAAGTATTGTATCCTGCAAATAATCATTCCCGCTAAGGAAGCGGCAAAAATACATTCAGGAAATAAAGAAACATCTATTATTAGATCGGGCGTATGCACATTACTGAAACATGAATCACACAAAGGTACCTTTGATATTTATACTTAGGTACCTTCAATCGATAAACGCGTTTCTAAAAATAGTTAGATGCATAACCAGGTGACACAGCAGTGCATTATTCGTAGACCCTCAATGATTATATTTTCCAACTAACTTAGAAAATCGTCGAAGTTTGTCGTATGCACACGTCATGCTCCCATGTATCTTAACGAGTTCCTAACTCATTGTTTGGTGAGACAATGCCGTACCTTTCTTCCATTAGATCACAATGGGCCCATCGTGTAAGCCACGTTTTGACAAGTGATACCCGCATGTTACATGACGAAAGAAGATATTAGCTACCATTTCTGCACAGCAGTAACTGATAGATGCAGCGAGACAAAAATTCCGGAAAATGAGCAAACAAGCACAGAAACAAGTATTTGAGTGCTAGATATTCTCATAGTTCTGAGTTCCTCAGAAGTTTATTTTAGGCCCGGTACTGTTTATTATACGGTGTGAATCAGTAGAATAAATCTTATGTTTCTATATTTTAACCCCTGCTAACGAAATGTCGAAATATGACAATTATTTTTATTCTACCGGGTATTTCTAGACTACTGGTGGACGTAATGGTTTCATGTGACTCTTATCACATACGTCATGGACATATTTTAAATGGGAAGGTACATCATGCAAGCTATCGTTCAAAATAGAATTTAAAAAAGAATTCAGCGGTGTATCCTGCTTTTCATCATCATTTCGAGCTTAACGAGAAAAATATTATTCTAAAAAGTATATTCGCAATAAATACTTGATATAAGAGTGTTTAAAAACACAGTTATTGTAATAGTAATACTCAAACACCATAAAATGAATTTTGTAATAGGTTGCCGAGAGGAGGTAAACATTTTTTGTTTCACTTTTGCATTAATAATCAAACTATAATGAAAAAATCCTAACCACAATGATTTAGAGAGCCTAAATACGTATTTTGGGTAGAGTGATGGACTTCTTGAATTGGCAGATTAACCGGAGGATGATGTGGAATGGAATACGTTCTGGCTTAGTATATTGCATTGACTGTAGAGATTGCCAGGGTGTTTAAAGAGGTCAGACAGGCAGGCATTTAGGTATTAGGGTGGCTGAACATAGGCGAGATGTCAGGAATTTAAAGACTAGCTCTGCTTTATCTGAACATGCCACGAATCTGAATCACAGATTTGATTTTGATAGTGTTAAAGTTTTGGTTTGTGAAAAAAATTTAAAAAAGAGACTTTTCTATGAAATGGTCCAAATTTACTATAGCTCTAATTCGATTAATAAGCGAACTGATATTGATAATTTAAGTAACATTTACACCTATATTTTGTCTCTTAACCCTAACAGGGGAATCACTTAGTTTGGTTGGTTGTTTTGGGCAATGGGTGGGATTGGTATTGATCTGTACCTGATGTCACTCTTTTAAGAATTTGTCAATTTTTGTCATTATCAATTTTCGTATGTCTGGCCATTTTGTGCTCATTGGTTTATACTTACGATACTGTTTTGTTCATTTCGTAAATTTATCTGTTAGCATCTAACTCAAATTATGTTACATTTAATCGTTGTTATTTTAATTTGTTACGGACGATCTTTCCCAGTAGATGTGGCCACTTATGTTTGACAACTTTTATATATACCGTGTGATGCGCTTAACCTCAACTCAGAATCTGTAAGTCATGGTGTTTTTTAATTCTTGTTCCTATTCTTTTGTACTATCATGTGTTTTTTATTATTTTGTAATTAGGTCCTGAAGAAGGAAATAAATTTTCCGAAAGCTCGGCTTCTGAAAAGAGTACTTTGTGCTTTTCTTCCCTGACCGGAATACCCAAGTACCGAGAACTGATTTCTTCAATCTTAATAGGAGGATATTCTCCTCGCCAGGTCTTCAGCGTAAGTGGAGTCAGGACAATAATATATCATCATTTATACTATTTGAACTTCACCCTTGAGTGAATCCCTTATCTTATTCACGTTCAGGTTTGTGTTTAAATTTGTTTAACTAGTTTTTACAAGTTATGGGGTGAGACGTGTCTTTAATATGTATAAATTACAAATTTCACACCTAACTATACCTAAATTGTGCTTTCTCCCCAAAATCCATAAAACAGGTAAATCGGTGAGACCCATTGTTTCAGGTATTAACTCGCCCACTTAACTGCTTTCAAAATGGTTGACCAACGAGTTTAGTAGCTTACCTACACCCCCAATAAATTTTTGGGTTAAGAATTCCATAGATTTTATAGACAAAATTAAGAACATTAAACTTGAGGAGGGTGAGTTATTGGTTCAATTTGATGTAACATCGCTATTTCCTAGTGTACCTATAGATGTAGCGCTGAAATACCTTGAGGATCTACTGCTGTTCATTCAATTCAAGAATATATACATTTGACCTCTTTAGGCATGTCCCAGAACTGTTTTTCTAAACTAACAATGAGTTTTTTCAACAACATGAAGAACAACTATGGGAAACAGCCTGTCTCCCTTTCTGGCAAACTTATTTATAGGTCGATTCGAAACAGATTTCAAAAATAAAAACCATTATTACGCTCGCCTATGGTTGCGTTATGGCGATGACGTTTTTGCCATCTTTAACACTAATAAATGTAACATTAATAACTTTTTAGAAAACTTTAATTCCCGTTTCACAAGCTTTTATTCCACTATGGAAAAAGAAGAACAAGGAAGTATTCCGTTTTTAGATGTATTGGTGTCAAAAAAGAGCAACAACGACATAGAGTTTAGTGTGTACAAAAAATACAAATAGAAATAGGTTTGTAATCAATTAGTCGCAACATTCTTATCAACATAAACGTTCTGCTTTGAACTTCCTAATTAATAGATTAGTCAAAAAAACAGATTGTAGATGCAACCACTTTGTCTTTACCAACTGCTATATTTTATAAATTGATCAAAATTTCCTTTGAATTTGAGCCTACCAAAGGATTAGAACGCATCCTAAAACCTCGTTTAAATCTGACTTTTACTGCCAATAATACTATCAAAAATCTTAGGAAATCCGAAGGCTAAAGTAGATGAAAAAGACAAAGCAGGCAGATATCAAATACAATGTAATATTATAGTTGTAATCTTAAATATATTCTGCAGACCAGGCGTTTCAAAGGAGTTAAATTTAAAAAGCACATTTCAGGTTTGGGAGGTTTGATAGGTTTAAAAGCATCTTTATCCAAAGGAACAAAGATACTTTAATGAATTCACTTTAGGCCCGACTCCAAGATCCGCATTGTTTGAACTAATTAGATACGGCATTCACTCAAGGGTGAAGTTCAAATAGTATAAATAATAATGCTTTCTTAACCTGACTCCACTTACGCTGAAGACCTGGTGAGGAAAATATCCTCCAGTTAATTTGCTCGGACATTCAAGAAGTCTCATTTTGGTTGGTTTTTTTTTCATTATGGTTTGACTACAATAGAAAACCACAGACAGCTCTTATTTTATTTTGCATTAATGTGAAAGTTTTTAAGTCATCTAAACGCAGATTTAAAAAACTTCGCTGATTCAGATTTATGCAAGGGTGATGTATTTAACAGAAATACACAAAATAACTATTTTGGTGATGTTAAGATACGCACTCAAGCCGAAGTGTTCGCTTGTTGAAAGAAAACTACCTCAAATATCTCAAGGTACCATCAGCACTGGGACATATAGGACAGATTAAGAAACTCGGTTCTTCTATGGGTGATTTTTAATTGATTGACTGAATCATTTCTGCCGCTTCCTGACATACCGCCGGGCCGGCCGTCTATGCTGGGTTGGAGGGGTGACACGCTTGTTAGCGTGTGTTTATAGAAGGTAATTTAACACGGGTTTTATTTGGATGTGTAGGGTGTCACTAAGGGAAAGTGAGCATGTCCCAACTTCACAGGATTTACAAAGCAAATAAAATTAAACCATATAATGTATATACTAATCTTACACTCGAAGAACGCGGTGACCGCCATAGGCTGGATTTTGTCTGGAAGAAATTTTTCAATCAGGACATATTTTTTCAAATGAATCAACATTTACAATTAATGGTGTACAATTTCAAAATTGTCGCTATTGTGACCACCGAGATCACCTGACTTTTTATGGAGGCGATAAACTCTATATCATTGGAACGTGTTGGAAACAGTTTTAAGGATTTTGGGTAAAGGATTAAAAGTTGTGCGGATATGAGTAGTTATTGCATAGAATAAATAATTCCAAAATGAAAAGTTGGGTTGTCCAGTTATTAATTTGTTATCTGAAGTCAGTTACAATGTTTATGCAGTGTTCGTTTTATAATTCAAAATAGTTACCCTTTTGTTATTTGTTGTTTAATATTTAATTTGTTTAAAACTAAGTATGGATGTATAAAACGGCTGTCCAAATAACGTTTTTTAACGGATTTTTTCATATCATGAAAATAAAGGTTCTTTATTGCTGGCGATTTTTACAATTTCGCTTGTAAAGCACCCATACTTTTTATTCCTTAGTTTTATAACAAGCAGGACTGGATCCCTAAATGGCATAACAAAATTCAGATTTTTTTGTCCATTATTATGATTTATAATGGTTCACTACTCCATTTTATTTGTTACCACATTGCTATATCAGCATCGTACGTACGTTTAGAAAATTAATTATTGTTGTCACAAATCTATAAGCCAATGTCCTTTTCCATCGCCTTAATATTCTCTTATCTACAAATTGAACACTTCCTGTAAATTATTCATATCATATATATTATAATAATATTATATTATTATATACATTGTTCATAATGATGATGGATGTTAAGTTCAGAGAAATACAATCAAGAATCCATAAATTAAAAGTATAATGCAGAAATCTAGCTATGGTAAAATTGGCAGAATACATATTTGTCGGTGACATTATGATGTGTTCCGAACAACACAGAAATGCGGGTGCAATAGCTAATAAAGAGGAAAATGGTGATAATTACTAAAATAACAAAACTATATTGACAGTGAAGAGGAAGAAGCCATATGACAAGTAAGTGATATAAAATAATGGAAAATTGAAGAGGTGTGTCACAAAGTATAAGAAGAAAAGAGTAGAACAGAAAATGAGACGGTAAGAATGAACAAAGAAATACTAACGAAGCAAGTTTGAGAGGAGAAACTAACATTAACTAACATTAAAAATCGAATGTAGGGATAATGAATCTCTTAAAAAACTAAAACAAGTCGCGGATTCTGAATTAGCAGCGGATTACGATGTGCAAATTCCCGAGATGAAGCGACCCAGAGTAGTGATAATAGGTGTACACGATCATCATATGGTTGATTATCTAAATTTAGTCAGTAAAATTAAAGTTAATTTGACCAATGTACTTAATAATGATGTAACGTACATCAGAAAGTATACGCCTAAAAACAAGAAGCATGCTAACGTAATATTAGAAGTCTCAAGTGAGGTATTTAAGTATTTGATGTCTCAGCAGCGAGTGTTTATAGGATGGGACAGTTACCCTGTTTTCGAAGCCCTCAGTGTTATTAAATGTTTCAACTGTTGGAGGTACGGACACATGGCAAAAATTGCAGACAGGAGCATGCTACATGTCTAAAGTGTAGTGATCACCATCGTCTTGATGAATGTGAGTGCCAAAGAAATGTGTGTGTAAACTGCAAATATGCCGTAGATGTATTAAAAATCAGCGGTGTCGCTTACGATCACACTGTATTCGATAAGAACTGTCTTTCGTATAAGAAAGAAGCGCAGAGATGTCAGGAAAAAATTCGATACGTTTAGCAATCAACGAAACCTATAATAAGCACACACAATGGAACGGTATGCTTACACATGAATGTTCAAGGCTTAACGAGTAGTTATCTGGAAATTAGGAATTTGGTAGTTAGGGGAAAATCCGTTAATCATTTGTATGAGTGAAACACACATCACGGAAGATATCCACGACAGTGAATTACATATACCTGGTTATAAGTCTTGGGAATACACCTCAACCTGATGTTGATATAATTTACGACAAATTTGCAAACAACATAAGAGAATCTATAAATAAAAAGCAGCAAGAAAACAGCATAAATCAACTAAGAAAAAATTGTTCTTTACAGAGCGTGTAAGGAAAGCGCAGCAACAAAGGGATGTTGCTTATAAAAAATTTCGAATGACCAAAGGGGTTGCAGATTGGGCTGATTATAAATGTAAAAGAAACATGTTAGTGGGAGTTATTCGAGAAGAAAAACGGTTATATTACGAAAAAAACATAGACAAGTGCAAAGGGAACAGCAAAAAAATGTGGACAACGTTGAAAGAATTAATTGGCTGTAAGAAAAGGGAAAAGTAAACCTTGATAAGATCACATTTGAAACGAACCTGGGAAAACCAGAGGAAAACTTAAATTATTTTTACACAAGCAGCGTTGAAAACATTGCCAGAGAAATACCGGTAGTTGATGAGGAGTTTGACAATGTGAATAGGCAGAGCTCGAAACTGTTGTCTCATTTTGAGACAATTTCTTTGTGCCAGCTAAAGACAATAAACACAAACCTGAAAAATCGGTCAGCTTCAGATGAAGAATGAAGCGTAAAGTTACTTAAAACTATCTTTGTGGTTGTGGGGTATCCTTTACTTTATTTGATAAATACGTCATTAATCAGTGGACGTGTACCGAAAGAATTAAAAGTTAGCCCGGTAATACCTGTGCCAAAAGTCGCTTTGCCTGCAAAGCCTTCTGACCTTCGACCAATCAATTTGTTGCCAGTCGTGGAGAAGATATTGGAAATAGTAGTATGCACACAGTTAACAAAATACATCGAGGCATGTAAAATAATATACGAGGGGCAATCGGCCTCCCGAAAACAGCACTCATGCGAAACAGCGTTGCAGTTCGTGTGTTCCAAATGGCGCCGTGACATAAACAATGGCAATATTGTGTTGTGTGTTGCACTTGATCTGCAAAGAGCCTTTGAAACAATTGATCGTCGCAGACTTTTACAAAAGCTACGTATGTACGGAATAGTGGATAATGTGTACCAGTGGTTCAATATTTAACAGATCGTACCCAGAAAGTTAAGGTAAATGGTCAAGTGTCGGGTTTAATTGAAAACAATTTGGGGGTGCCACAAGGAAGTGTTCTCGGACCAATGTTGTTCAATATATATATATATATATATATATATATATATATATATTTTTGCTGACGATACATTGGTTTTTATGTTAGGTCGGAATCACCGTGAGTTAACAGACATTCTAAACATGGAACTATTTACACTGCATAAGTGGCTGTGTGCAAATCGGCTGAAACTAAATTATTCTAAATCTAAGTGTATGGTCTTGGGATTTAAACATAACTGTAAAAAATATTATCAACAGCAATATGGTATTTATATTAGTAACGTAAAATTAGAATTTGTAGGACAGCTTAAATATCTTGGAGTGATGTTAGATCCCCAGTTATGTTTCGGATGTTTTGTTGACGAAATATGTAAAAAAATTGGGAAGAAAATAGGATTCTTGTCTCGCGTTTCTGCAAATTTGTCACTGTACAGTAGAAATTTAGTGTATAAAACTATAGTTTATCCTCACTTTGTGTACTGCATGTCCTTACTAATTGCATGCAAAAAAGAAGATATAAAGCGGCTGCAAATATTGCAAAATAGGGCTGCAAGGGTGATACTGTGTGTAAGTAGATATACTCCGGTGGATTATATGTTGCAAAGCCTTAAGTGGTTAAACATTCAACAGCAAATAGAGACCGCGAATGTTATAATAATTTTTAAATTAAGTAAGGGTATGTTGCCCGACTACTTACAAAGACAATTAAACACTAGAGGTGATGTACACTCTCATAACGTTCGAAATAAGCTGCATTACAACATTGAATTTTCAAGGAACACGCATGAGCAGAAACAACTATTTAGTGATGGTTTACGATTGTACAATAGTCTTCCAGGATATATAAAAGAAAAATTAACTGTACGTTCCTTTTCTTCAAGTGTTAAACAAAAGTATTTGACAAAAAATGTACTTACTGTATAGATAATGTACAATTACTATTAGTCTGTTTACTGTATTAGCAGGTTTTTGCTAAAAAAATGCATACTACTACTACTACTACAATATAGATCCACAGGAAAACCAAAAAACCTGACATAGCCGGTGTCATTGAAGACTACGAACCTGAGATAGGTTGAAGCAAGAGGAGCAGCAAACGACACAGAGAATGGATGAAATAACCACTTAAATAATATATGGTGTGTTTTTGTCACTCGTATATGTTTCTGTATGCCTATACCATTCCTTTCATAAAATAACTATTTCATGAATGAATATACGTTTCATTGAAAACTGTAGCATCGGACGAATATGGTAGATATCTCATTTACTCCCAACGTTTCAACTACTTACTTAGCATTCAATTTAATGTTGCAACTACCTTCGCCGACAAGCGACTTATTGAAATTCCCTAAGAACGAACAAACAAAGCGAGGTGTTTGGGACTCGTGCTGTGTAAGTTTCATAATAGGCCGTTTTGGAACAATTACGATGGGGGTGGTCTAGGTAGTGTGCTGAGCATACTAATCATCAAGTGCATCTCAAATAATAGACAAAAGTTTCGTGTTACGTAATTGTTCCTCACCCACGTGGACTTACAAGTAAATACCTACTTTGTTGACGTTTACGATATGAAAAAGATTGTCTCATGCAAGTTAATAGGCGCACACCTGATTAAAAAGCTGCTGCTTAATCAGTGAAGCAGGTGCAGAGTGTACGTTGCCTTTAGCCTAGTTCTCAACCTGTAGGAATTTCCAAGAGATAGTAGCACCGATAATCCGCTTATTTAAGATTTTTTCGACTGCAGCTATAATTGCAGCGCGCGTGTAGATTTCTGACATGTTATTATACCACCAGGTAGGATCAAAATAACAGTGTAAATATTCACGACCCCCATGTCCCTGAAGACAGTGTAGCTGAAACGCGATCGCGCGGWTTAACTCGAACAACATGTAGAAAACAAAAAAAAAGTTTCCTACCAAACAAACTCCGCTGTCACCGGGGCGTCGAGGAAAAACGGCTTTTTTGTCAACTACTCCGCGTGTGTGGACCATTAAAGCGACATTGTTTTGTTCTTGCCCGGCGTGCTCGATTCAAGTGCAATTTTTTGTTATTACGTTACTCAGCGTACTCTCCCGCATCGAGGATACAGGCTTATGTATTACAACGTATAATGTAAACACTTGGAATGCGTGGCTGGTGGTGTCGATGGGGTCACAGTGACGTGTCATCGTTACATTATGCTGGTAGTACTACCCTTAGAATTTTTTTGAATACCTGTAATAAGCAAGGTGGTTCTGCGCTTTAAAATTAGTACAGTGAGGCACTCATTGTTACAGACCGAGTTTTGGATAACCAAGGGTCTAAAAGCAGAATGTCGAGAGCGAGAATAGGGGAAAGGTGTCCAAAATGATCCCCTCTAAGGACCTTTAGCATAAAAATTTCTAATTTTTTGCTACGTATAACAAAAACTACTACGAATTAGTGGCATTTATTGACCAGTATAGTTAACCGCTAAATTTAAAGTTGTAAGTTACAAAAACAACTCTGTACCACGTTGCAAAATGATACAATAAGCTTGTTCCTACTAAAAAAATAATTTTCATTTAATGTTTTAGCGAGCCAGTAAGCAAATAAAATATTTATAATGAAGAAAACAAAAACAAAACCATAGAAATAAACTTTACATAAAGTGGCTGCTAAAACATTTAACCATAATAATTTATAAAAAGACATATATTTAATAATAAATAATTACTACAAAACAATATAAAAGCAAGAGAAGAGATAATTAAAATGGAAAGAAATCTAAAGCTCCAAACATCACACAGGAAAGAACAAAAACAGTGTAAAAATATAATTTAATGCCTAATGCAAGTTTGCTCTGTTAAACTTTTGGCTTACGCTAAGGAACTATACAATTTTTGAAATAATGCGGTTGAATGCTTGGGTACCACAAATCTGCTTTTAAAATGGGTGCTTAGTTGACGTGTGCTTAGATCAAGAATCCTGCTGTAACCGTTTGAAAACAATTAAATACGATGAGTGCTGGACAAAACGGAATGCTTCCACACACTATCTATATGCATTTTTATTTTAAATATGTGATCAAATCTTAAGCCGTTGTCAAAACGTACAAAAGTATTTTGCAATTTTTGAAACCATCAAAGCAAGCATACAACAACGCAGTACGACAGTACTAGAAAAGTTTTTCTGTATTTCAAATCCAAAATATCAACAAGAAAAATCCTTTCAATTTACATAAAATAGATTGTGTCAAGTAATTCATCACAGTGTACACCTAAATGTCTATAAGCTTATCTACAAATTCGATTGTGTTACCGTTGATTTGCAAACTAACAGTATTTTTAATAATTTAATAATTTCCCGGTATTTACTGTGCCTTAGATGAATTTAATGCTTAAATTGTTAAATTGTGTTCCCTGTAATAGTCACAAATATCTTCCAAATCAGAGCTACTTAGTTTGTTAAAATATGTAATTTCAGGATTATTAAATGAAAAGAGGAGCTGGATAAAGGGTATTCAAATGACATTGGGTGATCAAGCAATAAAAGGGGTACGGCCTCTTAATACAAGCTTGTAAAATGTACATAACACAGTTTTAAATTTCTGGCAATTACCTGTTAAGTGTATTTGAAAGAAACGTAACATTTTTTTATTGTATTAAATTATTGCACATTTAGTATTATAAATATAATAATTATTTAAATATTTATTTATTACGATCGAACAACGTAATTGATATGGTCATTTGTATAGCTATATTTCTGACTTGAAACTTTTTTTCAAATCTCTTCAAATAAGTTTTCTGTTAATGACTTCCTTAGTACCTAGGTAGACCATAAATTTCAAACTTTAGATCACTTTGCAGGTTAATTAAGAGAACCTATAATATTTGTATAAGCTTTTTGGTCACAAAACATATTAAACGAGATATTTTTATTCTTATTCACGAAAGTAGAGTTGGGAGAAAAAATACACAGGATTAGAACACGTTAACATGATTGACCTGCCGATTTTGTCGGATCGTTGTAATTTGGAGCTTCTGAGTGGAGCAACTAAAGCTACCAACTAATCCAGAACTTGTTTAACCTTAAATTCAGATATAATTTCGCGCTTTTGTTTTTTATCATAAATTTTCTTCCTCGGCAGTAATCGTTAGTTACGTTCATGGAATAGCTATCCGGTCTTTTTAATAAAAATATTTTGTTTTTTGCATTGTTTATTTCACTGCACATTATAAGTTTGAAACATCTTAACAACTGTTGTGAGAAAAAATGAGAATATCGACAAGTTTACATGGATTCAAGATCCTTTCAATGCCTGTGCTCCACTCGAATTCACTTCCGCAGAAAAAAAGAATCTAATGAGCTATATCTTGCGATAATACTTTGAAAGCGAAATTTGCCAGCATGGAGTTGACCGGAATTTGAATTCCAACAAAAGATGAGTATGCTCTTTTAAGCATAAGTCCCAAAGAATTTTAATCCCATTTTTAACATGGTTCTTGTGCGAAGCTGGATTTTCGGCGGTTTTGGTTATAAAGAACAAGTTAGTATAGATCGAAAATAAATGTTGAAAAGGAAATGAGAGTTGCTGTGTTCAAGATTATTCCAAGATTTAAAAACTGCAATGATCATTAAGCTCATTAATCTCATTATTTCAGTATCTAATTTTAATCGAATAAATTTAATTAATGAGTTTGATCTGTGTAATGCAACTTTCTTATGTCTCTATTGTATTGCTTCTAGCGTTTGGGCTTTATTTATTTTTACTTCTAATGCTAATGACTATACCTGTTTTTATTTTAAACTTAGAGTAGGGAGCTCTAGAAAACCCTTAAATTATTGAAGGACGCCATGACTCAAAAAACTTTGCGAATCACTGGGTTGTACTATTTGTATTCTACGGTATCAAAATCAATTTATGATTAATGTAGATAACACTGATTTATCCCACAGATCCCTTAGTGGATAAGTACCGATGTATATTTTTTTACAAATTAACGAATAAAATTGTTTTATATCTTATTTTAATATGAATTTCACTTTCTTTTGAGAATCTCTAATTTATCGGCGAAGATCTCGTCCTTTGGATCATCTGATTTACCACGTACTTTTCATTTGTTCATTTGATTTTGACTTTTTTGTTATAACTAATAAATTGGCACATTCCCCGCAGTCCGATTTACGTGATCCTATAGAGAAAAATCTGAATCAGTCAAATCAGGTGATCCTGGCGAACATTCAATTGTGGCAAGCATACCAATCCTATGATCAGGAAATCTGTGCTGTATACTTTCCTGTTGCATCTAGAGGATAGATATGCCTTATACTGCCACTGTTCGTAATGATAGTGCCGTACCTACGCCCCTAAATTTTTGGCCCACTTTTACAAATCACTTGTTCGATTGTAGTCGCCTTCTCTGTACAATCTTCTTGTAACTATGGTATTCCTCTGACACACCCAGTAAAATAATGTCTAATTTTTCAGATGTGTACGTTGAACCATATTTGAAACAAACTTTGCAGAAAAGAACAAGCAGCGTTAATTTTATATGAAACTTTGCTTACACATTTTTCAGGCTTTGATTCAATATATTGGGCCTTGTCTAATTAAATGAAGTTTTTCCATGAAACGTTGAATAAGTAGATTAGGTCATTAATTAGTTAAGAGATATGTGGTCAGAAATGAAATAAAAAGATCACTGGGGGCCAAAATGACGAGTGATCATTTGAAATTGCACATGACGCAATCGATTGCAAGGTGTGCGATACCTCCACAATTACCTTGTGAAAGAATAGCCTGTCTGCTTAAACGACCTTAGAAGCCATTTTAATTAGTCATCCTCCAAACGGATTCTAAAGATTCTTTCATCGTGGTTTGGGTGTGAATCACGTGTGCCCATGTGTATCCTGGATTGTCAGATTCCTGCAATAGGCGTTCCTTTGTGTGCAACTTTCGACATCGGTTATTAACATCAGTATTAATTCACAAAAAGGTTGCGTGTTCCAGCCGTGGAAAACTATGTGTGCTCCGCACACACGGCAAACAGACTTGTCGGTGGCGCGAGCTGCAATATTATTGCAGTCGGGGAACGCGCCAATATACGGGATGTGCCACATCTGCCTTTGTGAGTGGCACGTGCAGTAATACCCGAAGTAACCGAAAAACGCGGATTCAAGAACTCCCAGCGGTTCGTCGTTCACATCGATCCTTTTTGCTTTCGGGGCTTAATAGCGGAAATAATATGGGCATATTCAAACCGCAAGTGCACGTGGTGACGCGAGGAAAACGCTACGAAATTGTCGCGGACTTCCCAAAATAAAGCAAAACCGACGGAATGAGTCTGCAGTTCGACGGCTTCAATTCTGTCTGCTAAGCAGTTTGCTTCATTATTCGGATTTAAATTTGCTTCGCCGATTTTTTCGCTTCTCATTATTTAGAAGAGCACTTCCACTTTTAAGACGTCTGAAAAGACCGTCGTTGACCAACCAATCTGCGACGTTGTCGCTGATCTGATCGATTTCGTCTCGAGAGAGCAAAATTAAGCTGCCCGCCTCGGTGTTATCACGTTGCAATTTCGAAAAAATTGGCGGTTGAGGCAACGCCGCCGTCGAAAAGAATTTCTATTCTGTGTACACCATGACGCTGGGATTACACGATAATTAAAGAACTTTCACGTTGATGCGATTACTCAAAAGAGGTTTATTCACCGTCTCAAATCTTCGCGTCCGAAACGGCGGGGCTGCCTTGGATTATCGTGAAAAATTACCCCCTAAAAAGCACCCCACGTTCGGAAGTGCGTTCGCAAGCTGCAACATCCGAACAACAAATCATAAATAAAAATCTTGCGTTTGACACGTGTCCGTAAAAAACTGGGGTAAGACGTGTTAATTTTCCCCCGCGGGGAAATCCTCGCCATCTATCGGTGGAACATACGATCGTCGCAGACACGTGCTTGAAACGCAACATGTTTTAGATGGATGACAGATCAGTTACTCACAGAAAGACGCCACACGAAAGGGAGCATTTATTTTTAATAGCATTTTTTCAGGCGATCATAGTAGTCACGTCGACTAATACAGTCGGGCTTAAAATAGCTACTTTTAATATAATATTTATGGACGTTCGATAACTTAGTATACCTGCGGTATGCGGCTCGTCTGGAGGAGCTGATTAATTCTTTTGTACCGAATCAACAGGATAACATTCCTAATTAACGACGCCACATGCCAGTTAACCCAGTTTCCTGCAGGGTTGGAAAGTTTTGTCACGCGAACATCGATTGTCATTAAACTTGTACAACCCTCGCATTTAACACATTACGAGTTTGCTTCAAAACAATAAAGCATTTTTTCTGTTTGTGAGTGAAGATCTGAATGAAAAGAAGTTAGACAGTGTAAATCGGGACTCATTTTGAGTGGTTWCAATTCTGGTTGAGAAGCAGAAGAAATGACTGTTACATAGAATGGCAACTGTTCTCATGCAACAACATTTTAGTGGTATAGCCTTAGGTAATATCGCCTTACTGGATAAAAACGACATGATGAAGAAGTAACTCCATCAGAAAACGGTGATCGAGTGGAAGAGCACTGTATAACCTATCGACAACTAGGAGAGACGAATTCAAACACTTAAATTAAATCACATCAACTCCAACGCTTCCCCTAAAGTCGAGAGATATGCCTAAAACTATCCAGACTGTCACAGTGCAACGAAATCCTCTTAAATAGGTCAGTCAAATATAAATATGAGATCTTCTTAAGGCAATAGTCCTGCATGGCTTCAAGTGAAAAGCTGAATCTAATGTTTAGTTCAGACGTGGAACACGAAAATACAGTTGCTCAAGAAGCCAGGAACACTCAACTCTGTTAAGGATATGATACAAATATTTCATAACCAGAAGCATGCGTCTCATATGCAAAGATTTCAGTTTGAATGATGATGTGAGCTTCCGGGTTGGATGGCTGTGGTCGATGTATTCTTCTTCTTTTCTTCTCTATATGTTTCGCCTACTACTGTGGCAGGCATCTTCAGTGGCGAACTTGTGTAGATGTCCCGATGAACAGTTAGTGTGTACAATTCCCCAAAGTTTATTTTAGGTCGAATATTTTTTGTTCATATACGTTTCTACTACTGATTTTAATTTTTATGCCGACGACATCCATTCTTTCTGCCACTAATATGATCAATCCCGAACGAAAATAAGATTATGTTGGATAAATATTGTGCAATTAAAACGAATCTGTGCATTATATTGAAATTAGGGGCTCTCTGGATATTACATTCCTTAAATCTGGAAAAACTGAGATATACCTAATTCTTATTTTTTGCTAATTATAAATGATTGCATAAATTGCCGTGATTTTGGCTTCACTGCATTTGAATTCAACAAAACTTGGCTGGGGGCATTTTTTTCTTCCACAACTGATACGCAAAGTTTTATAATTACTACTGAACTGTCTGATAACACCTCATACACAGGGTGTCCCAGTGTACCCAAAAAGCTCCACAACTTGTTTATTATTAGAGATAGTGACTTTTCTTAGGTTATAACTGCGTTTCTGCGGCACATTTTAAAAATATTACAGTTTATATACATGATGTGCTAATATTAAAAAATATATTAAAGTTATGCTTCTTTTAATGGAATCTCTCCAGTTTTATTTTTTTTTATTCCATACTAAATTACGAATCACTTTTATACAGGGCATTAATTTTGATTTGTGGTGTTTTCTTTGACAAAATTTCGAAATGTAGAGGTTTGTTCAATATATCGCACCTTCCAAATCCTTGCAGCAGACAAGTCAAAGTAAATAACGCRGTTTAATTCCTAAATCATCTTTTAAGTGTTTACTCAATAACTTGCTCAGTCTCCAAAAGCTTTTTTGATAAGCTTTCCATCAATATCAGGTTTGTATACTTGAATGTAAGAATCCAGGTTACTATCCTAAAATACGTAAATTTTGAAAAACTATTCTGTTTTGGACAATAAAAATTGAGTGGACTTCTGTCAATGTTACAATCTGTCAATTTTATTGTAAAAAATATAAGTGTCAATATTAGTTTTACTAGCCAAGAACTAATTAAAATGGTATGCAGTCTTGGTGAAGCGGATAGTAACTTTTTTATTAGCTCAAAGAGTCTACAATAAAAAAACGCAAGGGCTGGATTTGAAAATTGACGGATACAGGGAGAGTTAAGTACAAGAAAAAAGTATTAGCATGAAAAATAGAAGTTTTTGTAATGTTACAAAAAAACGCAGTATTCAGTTGCAGAGAAATTGAGAAATAACTGACATAATTAATCAAATTATGTTAAAGTTTTACCCTACCATCTTAAGCTATATCAAGATTTGAAGATGATTTTCACAATCAAGTATTTTTTTGTGAAACCATGAAAAATTTGATTAATGACGACTGGAACTTAATGCATGCGATCTTAGTTAGTGGTGCAGTCTATTAATGGACACAACATGCATTACTATGCGACTGCAAGTCCTCACTGGCTGCATAAAATTGATCATCAAAATAGATGGTCATCGAATGCTTGGGGCGAAATTCTTGGAGATCAAGTGATCAGTCCGCTCTTTTTTGATGATGTTTTGAATGTAGTGAGAGAAAATGTGGATTTGCATACGCGAATGATCATGTGGCTGCAGTAGAATGGCCCTCATCGAGTAGTCCGATAATTTTTAAATAAAACCTTTCCAAATCATTTGATAGAGAGAGAGGAGCAATCAGTTGCCCTGCTCGTTCCCCGGACCTTACTCCGATTGATTACCTTCTTTGGGGATTTGTTAAAGGAAACCAATCTTATATTGATGGAAACATTGTCAAAAAAAGCCTTTGTGATTTCTTTGATTGATTGACTGGACCAGCGTACGGTCAGAATTTCTGTCACTCCCAGATATACCGCCGGGCCGGCTACGTCTTCGCTGGGTTGGAGGGCTGCATGCTGATTGCTAGTACTGGAGTGGGAAGGTCATATAGATATTCTTAGACTATTTCCTTGGTGTTGTTGACATCATTGGTCCATTTCAGAGTCGCTGGTTTGTGGTAGGTCGTATAAGCTGAGGGATTCTTCGTTGATTAATTTCTTGTCTTTTGCCATTTCTATCCGTTGTTCTTCATTATTTCCTGGCTTCTGGKTTATCCTTTCTCTAGTTATTTATTATTAGTATGGTCTGCCTTTTTTAGTTTGTCCCGTTTAGCACCCTGACCTTTCTTTCACCACGTATGCCTATTCTTTTTATGATTGTTCTGCCATCCTGGAGTTCTGCTGTAGAATTTTTCTCGTTTTAATTAATTGTCTTAGCTAGAAGTTGTATAATACATTACTCCGCCTTTCTCAAGCTTTTCCTATTTGCCTTTGTTGTTGCGGCATTTTACTTCCACATCCAAGGGAAGGAAAGTACTGTATCGCCAAAAAAATTTTAAAAAATTTTTATTTGATCGATCGCATTAAAATGGTCGAAAATGTAAAAAAAAACAAAATTTGAACAAAAAAACTTCTTGTCTGTGTGTCTGTGGTTTTGTGTGTGGACGCGATAACTTTCGAAAGACTTGACATATGAACTTAAAATTTGGCATACATATAAATGTCAACTATCTAAAGCGACTATTGTTTTTGGGGTAAGTAGGGATCGGGAAGGGGGTGAAATTGGGAGTAACTACCCTTTTTGCAAATTTTTATTTTTTTTCGTTTTAGTATGTGATTAGTAGTATAATATCCAGTATTATTCGTCCCTATAAATTTTCGGTGTAGCAAACTGTTTAGAAGAAAGCATGACTTAAAAAAAACGGTTTTTCCTAAATATCTCCGAAAATACTTAATATATTCAAAAACTGAACATACCATCAGATAGGAAATAAAATTTCGCACCAAAAGTGTTCTAAATTTTTTTTTCAAAATTCCCAAAAAGATGTATTTTGGACCCTGTCCATACGATTTTTTTAAATTTTAGTATTATATAGAAAATGAAATTTCTAATCAGAAAGCGCTCTTGCAACTTTTTTGTTAAGTTAATACTTTTCGAGTTATTTGGAAAAAAACAATTCTAAAAATTTATGTATTTTTGCTATCACGAGGACTGTTTGTCTTAGAAAAAAATGTGTAGAGAGAAAAAATGCTCAAAACCTGATTACTAATCGTGTAGTATAAGAAATAAAAGCTAAATGTCATTTTGACAATTGAATGTGGAAGTATTGATTCAATTTGCAGCGGTTTTTACTCCATACGTCATGACTGTCATAATAAATGCTGTATACAGAATATTTATTAATTTCCAGGGTGGCTTATGTTTCTTTATAAATGGTAATATCGTTCTGGTTGCTCTATGTGCAGTTTTGACCCGTTCTCTAATGGGGTTTCTCTGTAGCTAAGATGGCTGGTTACGTATCTACTTACGGGAGAATATTGATCCAATATTATGGAAAATGACGATTTTTACATTATAAGTGAGTTATATGGAAGCTTTGTTCGTGATAAAGTTCGTAAATGCAAGCTCGKCTMATTGATAAATAGGGACTTGACTCTATTGTTTAAGTTTACACAAATCTTTGCAAGATTTAAGGCAACGTTTTTGTAAATAAATACTTATTGCAAGAGATTTTAATTTACTATTTATGCTACTACTCTAGTGGGGTGGGAAAGGTGTGAACGTGAAGTACAGATTCAAGTGTATCCCTTGAATATAAAATTCACATGTACGAGCTATTACTTCCATATCCAACGGACGGGAAGTATTGTATCGCGAAAAAAATTTTCAAAAATTTTTATTTGCTCATTCGTTTTAAAATGGCCGAAAACGCAAAAAAAAAAACAAAATTTGAGCAAAAAAAATTGTTGTCTGTGTGTCTGTGGTTTTGTTTGTATACACGATAACTTTCAAAAGACTTAATACATGAACTTGAAATTTGGCAAACGTATAAATCTCAACTACCCAAAGCGACCTATTGTTGGTGGGGTAACTACGGTATCGGGAAGGGGGCAAAATTGGGGGGTAACTACCCTTTTTGCAAATTTTTATTTTTTTATATTTTTTCGTTTTAGTATGATTAGTAGTGTAACTGCGAGTATTATTCGCTCTTATAAATTTTCGGTGCAGCAAACTTTTTAGAAGATATTTGCAAAAAAACGTCACTTAAAGAAAACGGTTTTTCCTCCGAATATACTTAATATATTAAAAAAATGAAAATTCCATCAGATAGGAAATAAAATTTCTCACAAAAAGTGTCTTAGAAAATTTATTAAAAATTTTGACATTTTCGAAATATTTCCAAAAAACGTATTTTGGTCCCTGCTCGTACGATTTCTGATCCGAAAGCACTCTTGTAATTTTTTTGTTAAGTTAATAATTTTCGAGTTATTTGAAAAAAAAACGATTTTAAAATTTATATACTTTTGCTAATATCACGAGGAGTATTTGTCTTAGAAAAAATGTGTAGAGAGAAAAATGCTCAAGACCTCAATCGGATAGTATAAGAAATAAAAACGTAAATGTCATTTTGACAATTGGATGTGGAAGTATTGATTCAATTTACAGCGGTTTTTTTTAAATAAATTGAGTATATGCACTTTTAATTTGTGATGTTTAAAAATTGCATTAGGTATGTACATGCGACTGAGATGGTAAGCCAAACAATCCTTAATCAAACGTTAATTATTTTGTTTTATCTGCAAGGATTTGGAAGGTGCTAGCTTTTGACAGATCCCCTAAAAATGACCTTTATAAAAGTTACTCGTAGGATGGAGTCAAAAAATAAAACGGGGTAGTTTCCAATAAAATATTACTTTCTTTATATTGCGACATGCACCCTGTAAATAAATCGCAATATTTTTAAAATGTGCGGTAATCTCTAATAATAAAAAGTTGTGGAGCTTTTTCAGGATTATGGAACACCCTGTATGTATAAAGCAACTGTTTTATGTCATTCTAGATTTCTCGAAACCATATGGCGGCGGGTGTGATTCGAAGGAAAAAACCGACGTCATTTACAAACGATCGTTCGTCCCGGGACGGAAAATCAGTACAGGTAAGCGGGAAGGCGCAGCTGATGAAAACACATGGCTTTTATTTAAAAATTGAATGCTCAAAAACCATCTGCTGAAAGAATGATTTGATAAAAAATGCCAGGAATAAAGTAAAGGAAAGGGTTGCAGGCAAAAAGAACTTAACGGGCACGAACAGACGATGGACCGGGTCGGGCCTCAAAATCAGGGCTGCATCTGTTGGGCAGGTGGTAGCGGGCTCGCACAGGACCTGTGGCGGTCCCTATGGCCGCAGGTAAATTCATCCATGGCTCGAAACAACGAGGGAGGATTTGCGATTAACAAAAAACGACATCCGCGTAGACGAAAAACAACACACGACCGTCGTTCTCATCAATAACGAGTAGAAAATGAGGAGAGGGAATTTTATCCGAATATTTTCTCAAAACTCTCAGGTACATCTCGCGGCTCGTCAGCGACTGTGGTGCAGTTTACCTGTGCCCAAGCGACGTTTACAGGTAAAACTTTTTAATGCAATAAACATATTGCAATGTAGATGTAAAGCTGTGCACTGGCAGCATCTGGTGCTCAGCAGTTTCCAAAACACATTTCGGCCATATGTTTTGCACACTTTTTAGGGCCAAAATGCAGGTGCTAAATTGCCTGGCTGTTTGAATTTTAGATTTTAGTTGCTTCAGGTACACGTTGAGGTTTTCCAGGACATCCGCTTCACGATTTTAAAACGGGGAAGCAAAGATCACGTCTAACAACCATGTTCGATAAAATTACTTATTCTGTAAATATTTAAATTAGGTGGTAATACAGGTGAAACAAATTATCCCGCGTGCTATTCTTATAGGAAATTTTATTTCTATTTGAAGCACTATTGATTTTCTTGTTCATATTTTTAGCATCCGCTTACCACCTTTACGTCTCCGGTTTTTTGGGAAGCTGTACTCTTTGATCCCTTGTTATTTCAGCTTAATCGTCCGAAACTGCTGTAAAAATATCAATGCGCTCTGTCTGGAAATGTCTTGAAAAGACACCGACACATCACAACTTGCGAATATATTACTTTTAGGTAAGAATGGCACGAACCAAATTAAATTTTTCTCTCGCTTTTTCATATTTGACTTATTAGGTTCGCTATTAATGTGTGTATTTTGAAACTCACGGTTCCTATTCTCCATATTAAGCTGTACTTAAAATCTAAACCAGTTACTTGCCTTACTTTAAGGCATCGTCATGGTTAACAAGATGATTTAGCTAATATCGGTTTTATATTGAGAATATAAGAACCAGCCCTTAGTATGTGGACACGATAACTTTTTTTAATATCTCTGTACTTTATTATTGTTTTTTTTATCTACTGTGACATTAACAATTTTCGATTTCAATTAGCACTATTAAGGGCTACCGTACATGAAGTCGCTTTGATAGTCAAAAGTATGGAATAATCTGTTTATTTCTGTAAATAATACTTTATAATAAATAGTTCTTAACAAAAGTTTTACCCTAAGTATTTTTCATTTCTTAGTCTACTTTTTGTTTTTGTATGTCAACAAATTTACATGGCAGCGTATTTTTTGTTTTTTTAGTGGTAAGTAGTAACAACCAAGTGATTTTGTGCAGATTGTATTGTTTATTATCCTTGAAATGAGTTCCAAATGTTTTTGTTCATTTGATGATAATTCTGCAATACGGAATTTTTTCCATGCCACTTTGAAGTTCCTTTTAACATTTTCATTTTAATTAAACATGGTGAAACTCAGTGAAACTGAACGAACTGAAATCCTAATAACAGTTGATGGCTACGGAGCTCGACAACACTCACATCAAGATGTTTATAATTTATTCGATAACATTCATCCGGGGAGATTCTATTGTCCAATTCAGTATCCAAGTTAGTTAAAAAAAGAAATTAAAAATTGGACCTGTAAAAGATGTCTCAACTACGTCAACCACACAACCTGCTTTGCACAATAATACGAGTATTAGTCAATCATCAGTTATTAGAACATTAAAAAGAACAAATACAAACCCTACAAAGTACACTTTCTCCATGAGCTAAAGGAAGATGATCCTAACAGAAGAATGGAGAAGATGAATGATGATGAACATGACCAATAATAATTCAGATTTTGCAAACATTTTCTTTTCTGACAGTCACTTTTTGCCTAAAGGAATTTGTAAACGGAGATAGCTGTTGCTACTGGTCTGGTGACGAGAATGCTAAGCGGGAAACTATTGAATACCTTGTTAGATCGCCTGATTTAAGTCCATTGTATTTCTTCCTCATTCATGGGTTAGGCGTACAAAAAAAAACTACGAAATTTGTAAGAGCTGGAAGCCAGGGTCGGACACGCAATTAAAAGAAACACCACCTAKCTGGCTACAAAATCAGTTGCGCAATTTCTTTGAGAGATTACATACGTTATTGTCAAGWTTTATTTTTGTAAATAAAGCATACCGTCACTTGCAGAACCTGCTTGAATAACGTCTTTTTTCGTTTGTTTGAAAATACGCTTTTTCACAGYAGCATAAAAACAAAAGGTAAAGAATTAGCAAATAGTTAGCAAAATAACTTTTGTTAAGGACCATTTATTATTGTAAAGCTCATATTTACCGATATCGCCCTGTTATTCCGTACTTTTCATTAACCCTGTATACGAACGATACTGTTTATCACGATTTTTAATTCATTGCTTGGAATTAAAGGTTATGGATTTCGATCAACATTGTACTAGCCTATATGGAAGATGTTTGCTTTATCAAAACTACTTATCAAATTGTTACTAACAGTAGTAAGACAGTTAACAAGGGTTATTATTTTTGTTGTTATTAAACACTTGCTAATTATCAAAAAAAAGTAAATTGGTTTTAATCATTTGCAACCACTCAGTGTTGCTTGAAGGTGTTCCATTTTGCCTCAGTCTTTGGAACTAACTGACGTTTTTTCTGATTAACTTTTCGTAATTTTCTATAAAGATGGAACATCCTTTGCGATTTCGAAAATTCTGTTAGATGACGTATGTTTGAAATAACAGTTTTCTGGTTAATATGATCATCAAACGAGTATAAAAATGTATGAAACTGGCAGGTCCTTATTAGGGAATCTATTCCAAGAAGAATCTTTCTTGACGGACAAGCTGACATACATACGTTGGGCCGCAGTAGTGGCCTTGTTTAAAAAATATATAATAAAATAAGGAATGAAAAGTATATATCCCACATCTTTCATTTAATCATCATTTAACTCGTTTTCTTTTAATTGTGTGATCGTTGCAGTTCATATAGATCCAGCACTAAAAAAATCATTTTGAATCTAACCAAAGGCGATTTACCACGACTGATTTAAAAATTACTTCATATGCAAACTGGGCTAAATCATAAATGACTGCTGGATTTCGGTCATTTTGGAAGTTATTGCGAGCAAAGATATCGTGCTAAAAGTTTATGAGGATGTGCACTCTCCATTCATTGAAAGTGGAGTGAATGGGAACCGGGTTGCGTAAGGCGGCTTACGTGCAATTCTATTTGACGAGTTTCCAGAGCGTCTTACTGTTTTGAGCATTCGAATGTCCAGTTAAGATAGTGCAGGGTTGTGGGCCACGATGCGGAGTTCCGCCGCCGGCTGACCGGAAGCCTTGAGTCATGAAGACACCGCGTCCACTAACCGAAACCAAACACTCCTACCTCCTTGGTGTGCACGTCTCCTCGGGTACCTACAATAAAACCGTAATAACACGCGAGGGACCCAGTTCGTCATTAATATTAACAAATATTTCCTCCCGCCGAAGTCTTCGGAGCCACTTCCGGTCATAAGCTCGTAGAGGAAGCTCGCCGCGTTGACCAGATTGCTCTATAACGGTTTTGCAGGGTGGGTAACTTTCAGCACTCAATCTTTTCTTAAATACACTAAGTGTAAAGGAGAGTAACAGGGGACTATAAAAAATCAGAGAACGAGATGAAAATTCCAAAAATGAGCCATAACTATTCTGCATACACCTTTTGTGCTCGAACCCTAGAAAAATAATAAATAAAATATAATAAATGTACCTACAACTCATGAAGCGGCTTTCGAAATACGATGTGTAAAGAATAATAACAGTGGACCTAATATGGATCACCTGTTATTTATAGTTTGCAGCGAATTTAATGTGTCGTTGTTATATTTTACCCTTATTAAATCTGATATAAAATTCCAGAAGTGTTTAGAAGAAGATTTAAGTAATAGTTAAACAAAGCTCAATTGGCGTAACGTTACATTTTACCTGCCTGGGCAACTATATACAATACTTTTTGTTGACTATTTGAGACATAATATTCGATTATATTGATATATTAAATTCATTTTAACATATTTTGTCTAGGTTTATGTGGCTATCGTTGATGATTTGTCGTTCTCCGGACTGGTTGCCACGTTGACATATCGCTCTTGACGTTTCAGCACCCATATCTGGTGTCTTCCTCAGAAGCTTCCAGAACTACTTCACAATTTCATCGTCCCTTCGTATACAATAAAAGCTAAACTGAAATACTGCTTTTCTTATCATCGAAGTTTGAACAAATTATATTGCATTGTAGGTATTGTTACACCAAAGCTTTTCTTTTGAAGTATATTTTTGCATAAATAATAAAGTACAGCACAAAAGAATGACTTTTTGGTGTAGTGAATAGGTTGTTTTAACGAATAATAATAATAATAATAATAATAATAATTGCAAGCTGTTCCACACATTATGACCAAATGAAGCACAATCAACTTGAAAAAAGGAGAGGCGCCAACTTTTAAAAGTGGCAATACTTATACACCACCAAACCAGGCGCGAATTTTAAATTCAAATAACAGCACTGTACTATAAATATGTTAAATAA
This sequence comes from Rhyzopertha dominica, assembly GCA_025024175.1. NCBI lineage: Eukaryota > Metazoa > Arthropoda > Insecta > Coleoptera > Bostrichidae > Rhyzopertha > Rhyzopertha dominica. The sequence continues at coordinate 9,233,358 of QCXZ01000086.1, read as the reverse complement.
CACTCCATACCTATATCATAATTATATCTTACTAAATCGGGCAATTTTTTATTTTGATATAAAATTGATGTAGTAAATTAAATTGAAAGCACCTTAAGTATGTTATTTTCGAAACTAATAAGTAGTATTTATTAAATATATCAATAAGTAGGTATATAGTTACATGAACATAACAAGATTGTTATCAATACTTTTTCACATCTTCAATTTTCTATAATTAATCGGAACTATTTCACATGTATAGGCAGATTTTTCCAAAAGATTTACATTAGTAGAAGTACTAAACCAAAACTTTTATAATAATAGTTGGTTCATGCTTCTATGCATTCAAAGACTGGAACGACACCCGGTACAACTTAGGAGTATATTTATAAAAGGATTGCCACCAAGATTTGAAGTCTTCAGTCTTCACCAATTGCACAGAAAAATTAGATTTTCTAATGGAGTTGACGATCATTACCACATGTTGCATAAGGGAGTATATTCGACCAAATATTCTTACAATTTTTGTTATAGCAGCAAAATTGCAATCATTTGGTAAAAACTATCGACTGATTGAATCCGATTTCTTGGTCTGACCCAACGCCATAAGCAACCTTTAAAGATCACTAAAAGAACTAGTCAAATGTCATTTAAAAAAAACTAGTTTTTGGCTTTGCCTTCTCTATGTTTCGTGGCCTTTTAGCTTTGGGAACACTGCAACTCATCAGTTTTTACTTGTAAAACATGGAAATTAATTAGGAATTTTGTTTACCTCTCCAAATGTTCAGAACTTTCCCTGAATACTCTCCGTTATTTCAACCACTAAAGCTTGTGCAGTTTTTCAGAAACAGCACATGTCAGCGATTTGTGCTCCTTTTTTTGTAGGAACAAACGCACCTATTGTTTTGCTTGGGATTGACATATGTGCTTTTTCTGAAACAACAAACTATATTTTTGCAGTGGCATTTCATTGGGCAACTTCCCAATAATCAGGTTAAACACGTTTAAAATTTTTCATCTGGTTTTAAAGAAATATAAGATATTCGTATTTATCGTAGGTGGGAAATTCCCGATTGCCGGTGGGCTTTTTTCGAGTAGAAAATTTGGGATTGTATGCCTCCACAGTCTATTTAACAGGCGCGTAATTACCACCATAATAATACGCAATCATTTTGAGTAAAGACAGTAAGTAATTTATTTATTTAAATACGGTTCTGAGCCGTGACAGATAATTAAAATTGCAGACCCGTTCCGTACGTTATTAATAGGTGAAGCGATGAAGCGGCGATGCGTAAATAATATACCTACTCCGCATTTATCAGGTTTGCGTAATGAAAAGGAAGCGCTGAATTATAACTAATGGTAATTTCGATATCACAATTAACGAATTACATCCCCCGTGGCGTCTCACAAGGATCTCACGTGAGTCCACCGCTGTTTCGAGCGAAAGCGACAGCTAGCTTGTTTTAGTGGACTTCACTGGACACCCAAAATAGTATAGCAGTTTGTTAACGATTAGGAACAGATCCTGGCTGGAGCCAATTTGTACGGCGGGCGATTGACTGACATGTGTCATTCGCACGACGCGACGCTACGGCATAAATGCGTGAAAAAGGTGGGCAATGGATAACACATCAAAGTAAAAACTGTGATCGCCGACAGCGCGCTTTTTTCCCGTCAGCGTTTTTTTCTCGACTCGAGCTTTCGCGTTCGTACATCTGTGTTTGGCAACGCAGTGTCTGGAAACTTAAAATAGCGATAGATCCCTTTCGCACGGTACTTACTGAAACGGTAGACTCGATCACCGACATAAATGCAGTTTGTTATTTTTTTCCCGTTCGATTTAAATCGGCGACCGTGCGTGGCCTTTTCCCGCTGAAACATTCACGGGGTAGACGCTGGAACGAATTACGTAATTGCGAACTGTTTTCGGATCCAGACGAAGTTTAGAAACCTTGCCCCCGTTCCAATCTACGCCCGTGGTTGTTTTAAGCTGGCAAACGTATCCGATTACTCGAAAACAGCAATTACAGTCCGGATTCGTCATGAAGATGTTGGTGCAGAAGCGACCCATTTAAAACGTTATAAAACTGTCCTAATTTAGTTCTGTTTATAAACAATCCTGTACCGGAGCTGCGGTCTAATTTTTCCTTTGTCGGTTCGGCCGCTACGCCGCTGTGTTTTACGGTTGCATTTCCTTCGGCGCCCCGGTATTTTTCTTTAATTCGGGACGCAAACAGATTCTCAGATTTATGGCATTTCGACCGGATTATTCGGAGGATTGGTAATCCCTAGTTTCGGGGGTGAAAAAGTGCCAACCACCCCTTATCTCGACCATTAGGGTGGGGTGTAACGGAAATAGGTTATCTAGATAAAGTCGGAAATAATTATCCGGTGAGTACGATAAGAAAAACAAATGTCTTCATCCGTAATAAATGGTAATTTGTGACGTAATACGTCCAGGATAGAAAAAATAGTTCCGAACGGCGCATCTGTTAGTTCGCCACCGTTAATCTGAAGTGGCTGTACGTAAAACTGCTATTTTCGGGGCGTTTTATTTTCTTTTTTTTTGTTCGAATTGCTCTACATGCGGCTTTGTGTGRTTTGTTATTTGGGGAATTATCAAAGTTTTATGGCCCTTGCGTCCGAAAATAGTACCCAATTGAGTCTTATTTTTACACCGTTAAGTAGCATGAATGAAGCTATATTCAACCATCTAAGGACACCGCAGACAGCTATAACATGGTCGCATTACGACACCATAAATCATGCATTCAATAGCGAGTTTTAAGACGCTAGTAATTTCTTAGTCGATAACGTACAAACTAAGTAACACATACCGGCACACCTTTTGCTATTTCAAGGTCGAACATTTATATCTTTACTCACCATTATCACAATAAACCTTTCACTCGGTATCTTCCCGTATCATTTACTAGCCGAGTATGTAACACTTTGGTGTAACAACAAAACCGAAAACGGGGAATCCGTCTTCCTACCCATCGGGGTTTGGACAATCTAGCCGACACTTTCGCGATCAGTTTGTCTTACAGCGTTTAGAAGAAAGCCGCTGAAAGTTGGAGTTACAGCGACGCGCGTACACTGAAAAATACTCGGCAGACTCCACAGAACGCTCACTCACATTTTTATGTTTACACGCCTTTCTCGGGCCAAACATTTGGCGATTTATTTATAGCGAATTCAATGTTCCACGGCTGTAAAAATTGCATCCGGCGAGCTGTAACACACAAGACGCGACATTCAAAGACAGCGAAAATCCACTTTTCAATTCGACATCGAATTTTCACCGTTCAATTAACTACACGGCGTTATTTTAAATTTTCGCTGTGACCGGATCGTCGGCGTCGGTTGTTCCTCTGGGAGGGCGTCGGGACGACGTGGTAGCACGAAGCACCGGACGGATTTAGATATATATTCATGTTTGTTGTAGAGCCTTGAAGTCAATTCTGTGCACTTTTAGCCGCTCTCCGACACGGTCAAGTTTCTACACGAAGTTCGAAAACCCTGTCGCGATGTCAAGGTAAAATTGACGTAATGTCATTGCTGCTCGGGGCTCCCTAAGATGAAAGAGTAAAAATTTTAATATTTTTAAGAGCAATTCGTTCTTCAGAAGAACAGCATACATACAAGATGTTCGGCAGTGATGTTCGAATATTTTAGTTTTATTATATTTTTTCATTTGACTCTTGCCTGTGAAGATATGCGACTTTCAAAATGGCAAAAAAATCTAGTTTTTTTTACACAAAACATATCAATTTTGCTACACATTATCTGTTAGTTAAAAGCTATTTTACGGTGATACCCTTTTTTAAGGTTGTTTATAAAGGGTAAAAAACTTTTCCTTCGTTAGTTAATTCCAATAGATACAAATATTTAGCTAATTTAGAAACTTTTTTGCTAGTAAAAAATAGTTTTCTTAGCACATTAATAAAGACACAAAATTTAATTATTCAAAAACATTCACCAACAAGAGTAGCATACAAGAGATATACAAGGTGATTCAGTAAGGGTACGGAGCACCTGCATCTTGAAAATATAACATTTTTGGACAAAAGTGTAACAGAAATTCACTAAAAAAAATTTTGAAGTTCCTAAATTTCCCGCTATGGAGCACATTTAACGTTGCAAATAAATCCAAAATTTGACGATACAGGGTAGGTGGAAAAACAAAAATTAATATGCAAAATTTTAAAAAATCGTACGAACAGGGACCAAAATACGTTTTTTTGGAAATATTTCGAAAATGTCAAAATTTTGGATAAATTTTCTAAGACACTTTTTGTGAGAAATTTTATTTCCTATCTGATGGTATTTTCATTTTTTGAATACATTAAATATATTCGGAGATATTTAGGAAAACCGTTTTTATGTGACGCTTTTTTGCTAATATCTTCTAAACAATTTGCTGCACCGAAAATTTATAAGGGCGAATAATACTCGCAGTTATACTACTAATCACATACTAAAACGAAAAAAAAATAAAAATTTACATAATTGGTAGTTACCCCCCAATTTCGCCCCCTTTCTGATACCTTACTTACCCCAAAAACAAGAGGTTGGGTAGTTGAGATCTATGCGTTTGCCAAATTTTAAGTTCATATATTAAGTCTTTCGAAAGTTATCGTGTCCACAAACAAAACCACAGACACACAGACAAGAATTGTTTTTGCTCGAATTTTGTTTTTTTACTTTTTCGACCATTTTAAAGCGAATGAGCAAATAAAAATTTTTGAAATTTTTTTTCGCGATACAATACTTCCCATCCGTTGGATGTGGAAGTAATTAAATGGGACGGTATACATTTTTCCGGTTTGTTTTGTAGCTATTATGGAAAAAGGGGGTAGTGAAAACCCGAGGCGAGTGTCATTTTTCGTTTTGAAGTTATTGTCGATATAGTACACCCATGACATAAAATAAACAAAGAAATTTTCTCCTTGAATTCCAAAAAAAAACTGAACATGATGATGATGGTGATGAAATTCATAACTTTTTTACACATACCTATACCTATGCCCATCAAAATAGCAAATGGAAATAACTATTTTAAAAGCAGGGTTGCTAGTTTTCGTTTCAATGTTAGTGTTATCCAACACAATAAAGTTATATACTGCTATTTTATAGAACTAGAATCTTTGTCCGCTACTCTGTACATAACTCGTAGAGTATCCCAAGATTCATGTTTATGACCTTCATTCTTAATCAATTCAGACTCAATAAAAATGTAAACTGTATACTACCTCTGCACTTAAGATAGCGAAATTCCGTTCTTGTATGCTCAAAAATCGTGTAGGATCGCAAGCGAGATCGAGGCGTTTTAACTGTCACATTCGGCGGAAGTAGAAAAAAGACGGGCTCCCCGTATATCTATCATGAAATCTTTCTCAGGGAGACCTCGAACACGCTTTGCGAACTCATTGTTCACATTATGCCCGCTGTGCATGACAATTAATGTAGATGTAGTATTAGGATATGGCATAATTCATAAATTACACGATATCGGCGCGTTGCGGGAATACAAATTGACGACGACCATACTTGAATGGTACGGACGTAATTTAAAGGTATTTACCCAAGATGTCCACTGTGGGAAACCGGTACGTTAGCGGAAATAAACACAGTCCGCAACGAAGATCACAAAAAGCGAAATTTATACGTAATTACCTGATTAAGGAGATCATAACCGTATCCTCATGTCCAGCAGTTTCATTAGATTGCACTTTGCTGCGTAGTCGCTGCACTAAACTACCTAAACTTTTAGGTAAATAGATTTGATTCGTTATCTAAATTATTGTAAAAATTCATCTTATCTTTCTTTTACTTCTTTAGCGTTCACAGGCCTATATTTGCATGGAAGCAAACTGATGTATGCAATATTTGTATATTTTTCGGTTCGATATTTGATTCTTGTTTACTTGTATAATTATGATTCGTCAGATATGCGGATATCTATTACTAATCCAACAGGTATCGTGCTCACTTTCTTGTGGTCGCTAGGTATGTGTGCTTCCCTCAATCCATTCTTGCAAGCTGCGCGGGTTCCCATTCAGACCAGAAAATAAACAGTTCAGTTTCTGAAGGAAACGGAAACCTATCAACGTTTCCCATGGGCTGTGTTATTACATACAATGTAATATGTGCATTTTATCGCCGCGCGCATTGTTATAACCGTTAATTTCACGGAATCTCCGTCTAAACCGTGCCATTTACATTAAGCGTACCTTAATACGGCGTAATGATATCTGCGGCTGTATTAGTCCTTCTCTTCCGGTCCCAAAAATTAATTTAAATCTAACGGCGCCCTCCAGTAATCAATGAGCGCGGACCAAAGGCCTCACCGTACTCACCAGACTTCGATCCCGCAAAGTACGAGGGAAGCCTTGGTGGTAATTGCAGGCGTTTTGGATCCGGGCCATGGCCTGGTTGATACGTGACACGGTCCTCATGAGCCATAAAACTTGGATTTACTATCGCAGAAAGTGTAAAGTTTTAATGCATCCAACGCTGTTAACCAGTGACGGCTCGTGAGTTGCACCATAATTCATTACAGGAGCAACCTATAATTCTTCGCGAAACATGCGGATTTTTCCACAAATGGCAAAAGAAATTCTTTGTAAAATTGTGACGAATGTACACACAATCAGTACAGAGCCGTAGAACACAGTTTTTTTGTATATTGTAGTGTAACCTCTGCGTCTGCCCATGAACATTTAATGTGCCAGATGCAGTGCAGAGTTTGAAGCAACGCAAATTATGTTTTGTTACATTTTGTACCGCAAAGTGAGAAGTGTGTGGCCACTTTGAACGAAAGACAGATTTTTGTTTCAAACCCATATAACCCTTTTGTAATAAAATGCTTTATCAATTTGGTCTGATATACTATTTTATTTTGCCTAGTTGTTCTTTTTGAATGTTTGGCAGCCTTTTAAATGAAAAAAATCACCTTGGTGGAAGTTGCTTCCATTAATAACTGACTCATGTGTTTTGCGACGTCAGAGCCCGCTGATTGGGTCTTCTACAGGTCAATCAGCTTTTATTCGTCATCATCAAAATACACATAGTAAAACACAAAAACAAAATCGAGACAATTATATTTTTTCCGGGAATTTGTGGACATAGATCAATGTCCATCTGGGCCTGGCTAGATATTAGGGTCCCCCTATAAGTATATTTTATTCCAGTTATTGTACACGGTTTCTATAAATGATTCATGCAACGCGAGCGGCGTTGATTTCTGAATTCTATGTGCCGCCTTTTTGTAACTGCTGCCAAGCTATATGCACGGCGATAGTAGTTGAAGGTTGCAGATCAATGTCACACCACAAAACACTACAGAATATGTTGAAAATACACACGCCTAGGCGTTTTCTCATATTATAATGTATCAAATATCTCAAACTGAAAAATCGAGAGATGACAAATATACGTCACCTTCCTGAGAGGCGGCAAATTGATTTAATCAATAATTTGCATAAGCGCCCTGGATACATGAATCATTTATAGAAACCCGTATGTTCATCAATCGTCAAAGATATCTGTGTGGGTGAGATTTGGAGGTAGATGCGCAAACGACCAAGGGAGAGCGCAATCTCATTGAACTTCCATTTCAATGGCGCATTTTGAGAAAAAAGAGTAGCTTAAGCGCTAGACCGAAAAGTGTATTGAGCCGCCATAGCAATAAACCTTTGGTACTGAGCTGAAGGCTCGAGCGCGTGCAAATATTATTTTGAATCGCCAATCTATTTCGAACGAAAAGGGGAAATGATCGGGAGTGGCGCAAATTACGTTGCGCTTCGCAATCCAGGAAATGAACCCGTATTCTTGGCGAACTGTAGATTTTCCGCGAAAAAACTTTACAGCACTGTTTATCAGAAGGTACAGAGAGTATACCTACCTGGTATGACATCCGATGGTTTCGCATGTTGATAATGAATCCAAGAGACAAGCGTTGAAAGAGAGCGCAAAGGGCAAAGCGTACTAGACTATTGTGTGAAGTATTTATGTCAAAGAATTGTAGTTATTTATGCTTCATCTAGCTAAAGAATTCAAAATAGTATAATAAAAAAATAGTTTCATAAGGCGCCATTTTGTCGCACACATCCAACGAGCTAAAGGTTTTTTTACGGATGAGTGCGACAACGAGCCTTATGAAACGGGTTTTTTTTATACATTTTTTCTATTTGGCGCGTATTCCGTCTTCTACACAAGAAAATGTGAAAAATTTAATAAAAATTAAAAATCTAAGGTCATTCAAGCTGTCATGCTTAAGTTGGCTAAGTGTCAATTTTGACGAGACCCATGACAGTTTGCTTGATGTTATTTTGGAGTTTTCTGGTGATAACAACAGTAGAAAATAAAACAATCACCACTTCACCACTGGCGCAGGCAGAAAATATAAGAAAGAATAAATAAGTAAACGACAAAATATTTATTCTCTGTGTGAGACATTAACATACTATGTACAGAATTTATAAAAATCATGTATTAACACTGAAATGCGCGACGAGAAAGATTCCGCAAATCTCCCACCAAAAAAATCTCATTGGGAGCAATACGAGTATACGGATAAAGAAATACATTACAATGTATGATAAAACTACAAGTTAGCATTAGGTTAAAACGGAATAGCATATTATGCCTATGAATTAAAATTTGAACTGAATCAAATTACGTCATAAAACTTCCAAATTAGAATTAAAAATTCGGATAAAAGAAACAGATGGCGGTATACCATAAAACACAAAGTCGGGCTGAAAATTCAGAAACACATAACACGGTAACAAAAAGCTTAAAAATTAGGACTAAAAATTCTGATAAAAGAAACATTGGCGTGTTTCATAAAACTTGCAAATTAGAACGTGTAATTCAGATGAAATTATGACACATAATTTATAAATACGGGCTGAAAATAGGATAAAAAACATATTACCGTGTTTCATAAAACTTGCAAAGAAACGGATTGCCATTTGTCAGAAAAAAAATCAGATAAAAGAATCCATATTAGCATGTACCATGATATTTGCAAATGAGCGCTCTAAAATCGGATAAAAGAAACAAATCACCATGGTGCAATAAAACTTACAAACTAGCGCAGAAAATTCACATAAAATACCTAAACACTTTACGATGCATCATAAAACTTACGATAAACCCGAATGTCCATTACGCTGTATATACAGAATAAATAAAACAACGGTCCTTCTCACCACAAAAAAACGCCACTTAGCGTCCATCACATTAGGCCATCCCAGCTCCTATTGAACACCTTAATCGTCAAATTCAATGTCAGAAATTTCTTGCGTGCGGCAGTCTGCTAAGAGTCAGATTGCTCCGGGAAGTCGTACAGGTACGAAGAATATGACGGGACAGCGGCGGAAGTCGAATTCGTATTCGACGCGCCGTCAGAGGGCAGCGGTACCGGCAGGGGGCGCGCCGGTCGGCGCGGCCTGTAGGTTCCGCGGGAACCCGTGTGCGGGGGACCTCCCGGTTTCAAGCGGGGCCGGCCTGGACCTCTCCGAACCACCGGGGCACCTGGGGATAAACCAGAAGTCGGAGAGGCTGTGGAGGGATCCGCCGTGCCCTGGCTGGATTGGCTCGTCGAAGGGGTCACGTCGTCTGTCCCTGGAATGTGAAGAAAATACTTAGGAATGTGAAAGTATTGTTTTATATATAGCACGCTCCAGACGGCCATCTGGCGGATATCCTTAAAGGAAATCTATTCAAAGTGGGCAATGCCATTTTAACAGGTACGGAAGGCGGTGTGGCTGGGCGAAAAAAATTAACTCACCTGAAGCGAAGCCACTGCTGCTACTCAATGTGGGTTGGATTCTACCAGTTGTCACCCTTCTGGATCCACGTGGTCTACCCCTCTTTGAGGTTCCTCGGCCCGCTACTCTGGGTTTGACGGTGCTACCGTAGATGTTGTACACCGTATATTCTGAAAAAGTTTTAAATGAATTTTAATGTTAAAAGGAATATTTTAGGCATACTGCTTGTTATCGGGCTATCGCCTTCGATATCAAGATAGTTCGCATCGTTGACATCATCGGGCGACAAGTCACTGCGCGGACTGCTACGTCCACTATCTACGGCCACGGAAATCTCATCGGGAATTGCAGAATCGGTTGATACGTCTAACTTGATCCTCTTCGTATCCTGATTGGCTGGCACCATCTGTAAAATAATAGTTTCGAATGGATTCGCATTACAACTATTAAAGTAGGGTACCTTAAACCCTACAGAATGCTTTCGTTTTCTCTCAGCTTCTCTCTGGTCTTCCAAATTCTTTCTTTCTTCAGTCCTTTGGCGATCTGCGAAAGATAGGAGTTAAGCAAGAGAATAAGATGTAGTGAAAGACAGTTACATTTCTGTTCAATTTCCTCATCATCCAGGAGAAGAGATACTACTTCTTTGGGTTTTAGGGTGTCGGGCTTGAAGTTACCACCGCTTATTACAAGCTTTTGTATCTGAAAATGGAAAGAAGTGTTGGATTTTTGCTGCAAAGGTGTGACGTCTATTCGAACCTCGCTTTTTTCCCTAGCTCTCTGAAGGATCCTTTCCTCAATCGAACCTTTACAGATCAAACGATAGACCGTTACTTGTTTGGTTTGACCCAGACGATGGGCTCTGTCCATGGCCTGTTGGTCCACGGTGGGATTCCAATCGCTGTCGTAAAATATGACCTAGCAAGCGAAAACATTTTTGTAAATTTGTAGGCGTGATTGCTAGACCGCCTATTTGGTAAGTGACCAATAAGAGTTGGTCGACATGCAAAGCAACAATGCCGTATCAGCCAGTAATGTGGCTTAATAGAGCAGTAATTATATAACCTTGGGCGACGAACAAATGAATGGACGAGCGTAACGCGTAAAATACCCTGGGCGTCTCGAAGACTTTGGACGTTATTATCAAGGTGTATGCATTTTAATGGTCATTATATGTTAATTAAAAGTGATGTTACGTAAAGCCGAGATTTGTTGCTTTATGTAACACCGAGACGCACCTGCTGTTAAAAAGTAGCATGCCAGCTTTTTGGAATTGAGAAATATCACACAATGCGGGGCTAAACGAACACGAACATCAAAGGTACTTCAAAAATACACGGGACAATAGGGGTAAGCGCACCCGTGATATTTAATTAATGATATTCCCTTCAGGTCTTCGCGTTCAGTGAAAAGAATGCCCAACACTTTCCGATAAATTAAGAACAAGGCATTCAACGGACGCTATTGTAAACAGCAACAATAAAGCCAAGGCAATTTCGCAGAAAAAAATAAAAATTCAATACGTTCGGTGAATTCGCCTATAAATTACATCACATACGTTCGTGAATTTTTACCACGGGAATACGCTTCACATAACCGTGCGCGCCGTCTACGAAAAACTAGCTCCTCTAGTTATCTAACACAGCCCAACTATTCCTTCCAGTTCAGCAGGTCGGAACTGATAATTACCAAACGCAACCCGTGTACGCCTCAAAATCGGAGCACGTTCCAAGTTAAACACGCTAATGGCATTAAACCCATCTTCTATACTCATACAACCAACCTGGGGTTGCTAACTGTCCTTTTTCGGCAAGGGCAGTCCTTTTTTGGACCGAAACGTCCTTGCGGTTTTTTTCACATCAAAGTGCACTTTCACAAACCAATAACAAAAGTGTCATGTGCCAATACAGCAGTTATCATTTTTACCATAAATATTTGTGTCATTTGCCTGTTGTCATTCAGAAAACGGCATTTTTATTTATTGTTTTTGTATTCCTTGGTTGATGCATAATGCAGCGTGCGTAAAATCTGTTCAATGTTTTCAAAGCTAGAATTGAACCAAATATCTTTACTAAGTACTATGTAAGTTTTGCCTTGCGGTTGTGTTGCATGGTGGTGGTGATGGTTTCGGCTACAATATGAGCTCAAGTCATGAATCAGGTGGATTGGTAGTATCTTAGGCTTGAATCAGTAGTTCCCGCTAACATGTAGTTTACAGTAGATTCAACACAGACGCAGCCGAAGTATTGTAAATTAAAAATGCTTACTGACAATTTACTATTATAAATTTCATGTTATTGAACATTCAAACCAGTCAAATACCTCCTTCATGCAAGAAACCGAAACAAGTGAGCTATAATAGTAAAAAGTGGGAAATACATTTAACCGGCTGAAGATCTGTTCACTTTATAGTAGTAAACACGGGTATGTCAGCAGTAGCCAACTACTCGAAAAAAACTTCTGCTTTCAGTAGTTAGCCTTCAGTGCAGAAAAATTCCCAAGAAAAATATCTTGTATGATAAAAATTTGCAACATTTTTCATGCCGTTAAGCATCATATAATTCTTTAAATTATTCTAATAAACTGGATATGTTTCAAGTGTAATGTGGTAAAAACAAAGTGCAGCTACTGTACAAAATGTTTTGACTCCGATGGTTTGTATTTACAGTTGAGGAAGGCCTTCAAGCTTTTTTCATTATACATTTTAATAATAATAGTTACTTTTTGAGTGTTATAAATTATCTAAATCATATTCAAAAGGTGTTAAATAGATGTTGATAACTGGAACGGTTTCATCTAAAATCGATGTTTATACCGCAGTTCATGGGACTTTAAAGTTACGTCATCAATTAGTGTGAAGTTACATATCTTCACTGTTGCCACCGGCTGGGTGCAAACCAAGTGTAATCTCAAAATTTACACTGACAAATTGGCGTGTTCGCTTAATACATACCGATAATACCTATAATACTTTATAATATACTTACAGGTATGCAGTTCAGTTGTAGCCTGTTAWKCATAAACCAACTGTCACTGTCAACATGTCGATCATWAACCTGTCAACATGTTATGAACCAAAGGTATTTGACAACATTGTACAATGATGCTAACTTAAATCAAATATATAATAATATTGCGCTCWCGGGTATCTTATGATGGTAATMGAAATATATCATTGATGACGTAACTTTGAACGTTCTGTMAACAGCGGTATATATTTTGTTGTAACCACACCCTTAATGTTTTTGAATCTTTTATTAAAAGAACTGAATTGAGAAAGACAGGTCAAAAAATTAATAAAATACATTTTTATAATTTTGAAAAGTAAGCACATTTAAAAGCTCTCCTAATTTAGAAACCAAAAAATATAATCGATATGAAATTTAATAAATTCTATCGTCTTTCTATACAATATCTAAAAAACGTACGGTTTTTCAGAAGGCAGATGGCATAGTGTTGTTGGGAAACGAAATTTAAAAGCAAAGTTTCGATCTTATTGTGATTATGAATTACCTTTTTATTAATTTTAACAATTCCGGCTTGAAAATTGATATGAACAACCTTAATGAGGTACTGATGACATATGACAAATACCAACACTTTGAAAGTATGAGTATATTCATAATTCAGCACCCCAAAAAAAGGCAAGTAATTTTTAAAGTCAACATATTCTTAATGGTTTTATATTTGTTATGCATATATGAAATTTCAGCATTTTCTAAACGCATAAAAATGTTGTGATGGGCATAAGTGAAGAAGAGAGGGAAGAAGCTTCACGGAATTAATTCGTCCAGAGTTGTTAATTTATTTTAATATTAAAGAAAAATACCAAGAATTCTATGAAAACTATAAATTTAAAGATGATACTTAATTATCAAACCACAAACATATTTTACAATTAATTTCATTACGATGAATAACGGGCTGTAGTTATTCAATTTTTTTGTTTATCCTATAATTGCAATTATTTGCAAAATATGTTGTTCATAATTGCAACTAGACATTCTGAGCTCATGTGAATTGTGCGACCTTGAATATCCAAAAAGTTCTTTGGCATGCTATAATCTGATGTCCGTTTTTTTTGTTTTAGCAAGAGGTTGCAACCCTAAACTAACCTCACCCAAATGATGAGGCACAAAACAACCCTTCATTCGGTCGCAAAAGCGCTCTTCAACCTCTATAGTTGTTCTTTGCATAATGCACCGGATATAAGGAGTAAATCTGCGCCACTTCCTGCCAGTCGCACGTGTATATCCGACATTTGAGATCTGGTTGAGTGACCCAGAATAAGAACTCGAAAAGGGGGCGATCATTTTCGAACGCCCCCTAATAAAAATGTGCTCCTCCGACCGCCAGGAAATAGGTAACATACCCTATATCGCAATCACGAGTTGCGACCGTCTTTCTCACATGTGACCGTAACATTCGAAATATTTAAAGACGGACTGGCAAAAAACGAGTAAAACCAAATTAATTTTGGGAACATTCTTTTGGACGGTGGCATTCCTCTGCAAAAACCGTCCAGGTATTCTTTTCTTTCAGAGAACAAATGCCGGTTTTCAGGATCATAAATTAAGCGCGGAGAACCGACGACGGCATTCCCGCTTCCCCACCACGGGATACGGGATGCGATTTGTGCGCTCCGCGACAAATTTGCAAATAAAACAATGGTACGATGCAGTGAAAGTAGTATGAAATCAGAGAAACAGCTGGTTTGGATATTTGTGCGGCAAACGACAGCAGCATCATCTGTCGTTTGTTAGTGCTATTACGTAGATCGCTAAATGATGGCGCTTACTCACCGTATCGGCAGCTGTAAGATTTATACCGAGCCCACCGGCTCTTGTGGACAACAGGAACACGAAAATATCCGTACGTGCTTGAAAATCTGCAACCATGTCCCTTCTTTCCGATATTTTCGACGAACCGTCCAGCCTCATATACTTGTGGTGTCTGTGCCACATATATTCTTCCAGGAGATCAATCATTTTCGTCATCTGCGAGTATATCAAGACCCTATGCCCCTCTTCTTTTAAACGCTTCAAAAGACCATCCAAAACTGACAGTTTCCCAGAATCTGTTACAAGACTTTCTTTATCTGACAACAAAACGAAAAGATAAAATGCATGTCTATCATATTTTAATAAGTATATGATGTCTATGTTACAATGTCTGCACCACAACCAGGACCTGCTAAAAGGACGGACAAAACTCGTCTACTCGTCCGTCGCTCACGCGCATTGCGTCACTAACGAGGTGTTTATAGCGCGCATTTTAAAATATATCGAAATATGTTCCATTAATACGACTTGAATGCGCTTTAAAATGCCTAACTGTGCAGTAACTTTCTATGACAACATGGGCGTAAGTAGTGCATAGTTGCATGCAGGCAATAGGGCGAGATTAATCTCAAAGATGGTAGGTATAAAATTTCAGATTTGATTTGTTTTGGTGTTATTATTTGTTGAAATACATTACCTGTATTTCCTAAGACGTTAAAAAAGTTTAAACATAAACGAAATACGACGAAGAGAGGGCACCATCGTCACGTGTGTTACAAATAATTATTATCAAGCCTGGAACAAGCAATTAGTGAAAAGTTGCCCACATTTTCTTTTATCAGCCATACATGGGTGAATGTGGAATTGCCATAATTATGAACTTTTATATAGTGCTAAAATAGAACAGGGAGCAAAGACTTATTAAATTTAATGACCGAGTATGTGTGTATAGTTTCAAAAATGAATATAACTTGAGCACTGAAACTAAGTAAGTTTTAGTATTGACAAAATGCATGCCTTGTTAAATTTTGTATAAATCAAGGGGACAATAATTGTTGGAACCAAGCAATAAATTAATTATTACAAGTGACAATAATTTTGGATTCTTTCATGCCATCCATAGAAATGCATTATCTAGTAAGAACAATATGTTTTCAAACATTAGCAAAGAGAACTGTTAAAAAACTTAAAAGAGATATTATATTATGTTTATGCTGTACACGAACAAGAAAGTAAGTTAAAAGTTAATTAGGTTTTATTAATAAAATGGGTTAAGTTCCCGCAGTTCAGTATGAGGAAGTTTGTTTATAAATTTACCTTGTTATGTTAATTACAAGTACAGATACAAAGAAGGGAGGAAGGGTGCGCAATATTAATCATTTTCAAAACTTTGAAGTTGGCCTGTTATTATTAAGTCATCACTCTACATGTAGATTATGATGAACGACTAAATGCTAGTACTCTGTTCAAATTTTCTATAATTTTTTTATCATAAAATCTCACTGTTTGAAGATACAGTAAAATTACACAAAAATTGTAAGGAGAAACATTTTCTGTAAGTAATTATAATAAGTAAATATAAATATGTATGACATGTATTTAAAGTGGTTTCTAACTTATTATTTAATTGTAAGATTTTCCAAATTTATCTATATTTGTGTTGTAATAAATACAAGTGATAAATGTGTTGCCCTATGAATGGATCTATAAAGTTCAAATATTCTTATCAGACTTATTTTTAGTTATCAATTAGAATCATTTTCTTGTAAGATATGTACAAAAACTTCTACATGATCTTTAAAAACAGAATCGCACCACTCGTGGAGCCTACTATTGCTAATATACACGCTATTTCTTTAATGACAGCACGAAAACGACGGCCACTGCATGTTGGTATACCGCTATGAGTTTACCGCAACCACAACCAACTAAGGGACAGATCAAATTTCGCTTTCATTAAAGCTTCTCTGTGCATTTGAGGTTTAGCACAGACAACATAACTTATAATTAATGTAAGTGAAAATTTACATGGCGATGCTATCTGACAGCAACAAATTCAGATGATAACAAAGCCACCTAGCCCACTCTACAAACGAGCTTGGTGTGAAGTTAACGCATGCCAACTTGACATATTATAGATCACTTCCTTTAAAAAGTAGTTGCGGTGATCTGAATTTCTTGCTGAAAGATGACAATGCCATCTAAATTTTCACACAACGAATTAATCTTACAACGCTTACCTGGTATGTTAATATGTGACCAACCATTGTGTGGTCGAAGTACTTCTACCGCACTAGTTGGAACTGGGTACCAGGATTGGTTTGAAGCTTGACTGATCTGTGTTTCGGTGCTTTTTTGCCAATATGCATTGAGTGAAGACCATGAGTAATCATCTATGTGTCTGATTAAATGCCATGCAGCTCTACGAGAAGAACAATACAACTGTGGGAATGTAGATTCAACCTTTGGTATTGCACAAAACAAAAATGCTGGTAGTTCCGTTCTTTCACACTTAAAAACCTGACTTGGCCTCTCCTTATACCGAATATCCATAGCAGCTGCATTCATAGATTTCTTGAAGAAAAAAAGAAACATTAAGTTCCTTATGAGAGATGCGTTGTGCTTTTCATACCATATCATCATTTACCACATCAATGACTCCATCATGTTCTTCAGGGTTCAACAACGTTTTACATCGTATATTACGATGCTCAACAGTTTCAGGCATCGAATGGTAATAGTGTGTAGAATGTGTATATATAACTTTATGACCAGTACTTCTTTTAGTAAATACCAAATCACTAAGTACATCACTACAGTCAATAGCTGCGTTTGACATTTTTAAATCATAATCGATTTTAATACTTGGTTTTGACCTGACCTGACCTGACCAATATTTATGACGGTATCTTTTGTAACTATCTTTCTCGGCATCAAAATAAGTTTTCCACCTCACTAGTATATCTCCATTAAATATTGAGTACATCTCACGAAAGGATAATTTCAAAGCAATGCAAAAATTAAAAATTGTATTTGCGAAATCTTCAATGACAGCATGCGCTATATATTCAGGGGTAAACACGAAATACTTATGCACTATCGAGTAGAGGTTCAGTCTCACATTAAAATCATAAACCAAGTGTGGAATATTATATTGGCAAGGCTTGATGTATATTGGTGATTTGGCATCTCTCCTCTCAAACAACTCAGGATGGTTGCACACCTTCCTGAATTGCATGACCAGGTTCATTAAGTTAGAGGTAAAATTTTTATCTACAGTATGTGAATCGCCACCACCCACAGTGTAATGAAGCAGATCTTCAATGCGGATTTTTTGTTTCAAGGCCATATACAGCAACCTCTGTCTTGTAGTCAGCGGACAATACACCATCACCTCTATTTTGTCTGACAATTCATTCTCCACATCTTTTTTAATTCTCCTTAGCATAAATGGTTTCAAGATCATATGTAAGCGTGACAAGTGCTCTAAAATGAAATAAGGATTATTACTATCTATATTAACTTAAAAAACTTACTCTCATTTATTCCAGTTTTGTTTTCAGCATGGCTTTCWATARCTTTTGAAAACCACTCGTTGAACTCCTCATGTGAATCGAACAAGGTTGGCATTATGAAATGCAATAGAGCCCAAAGTTCGGCCATACTGTTTTGAATCGGAGTACCACTAAGCAGAAGACGGTTACGACAACTGAATCCCAAAAGTGTTTTCCAGCGCATACTGCAAAAAAAAAAGAAGCTGAACACTATTTGCACAACAAGTGATATAGGACCTCACAGGCTCCTCAAAAAAGGACTTTAACGTGTCAGATGAAGAAGAAGAATTTTAATTAATGTAAAGCAACAATATATAAAAATTAATGACAGACTGAACAGGTCACATTGTGTGTGCCTTAAGGAATTGTATTATTTCCGATTTTGTTCATCATTTATATAAATGGCTTTGTCATGTGTCAACAACACTAAATTTATAAAAAAATATACACTTATGAGGCATTCAACATGAAGAAAATTGGTAACCTAGTAGTTTGTGTAATTACAGTAACATTAACACATTAACAAAAGTCAACATTTATGTACTAGCCTGTGCAGTATTATTAATTCATGTAGAATTCCTATGTTCATAACGAAAAGCTTTATTATAAACTTCTGTGATAGCATTCGTTCATGTAAATGAAATTTTTTTGGATATTATAAATAGTGCATACTGGAAACTTCCCCGAGTTTCTCATACTGTGCTAATACTGTACCTGCATATACTCTATAGGGCAAGTAAAAAGTCAGATGTTAATAATTACAGACTATTATCTTTAGTAGCTATATTCACCCAAATAGTAGAAAGAATTATTAAAAACACACTTGTCAATAAATACCAGTACAACTTTCTGGCTGCCAGTGGAACAGTAAGTGGTACAGATACTGAGCAATACTACTATAACATGTTTGGTGAGATACATGGGTATAATGTTAAGAATCATAGTAGCAATTTTCAGGACAGTTCAAGTGTTTAACAATTTAAATGAATAAATGTTAACTGTGAATTAGCCTTAAGCAGCATAGGATTGCAGTGAATGCATAAATTTATATACTGTTTATTTGTCTGCTAGGCCAATGCTACCCGTCGCTTGCACTGCTTTTTGGTCGGAAATAAATAAATTAAAATTAAAATATACTTCAAATTTAGACATTAGCATCGAGCTAGCAACCTCGACGTAACTCGAAGTCTCAAAACAAATTAACAAAGAATATATTTGTGCTATTACATGATTTAACACACACAGCTTTTGCGATTGTTAGAAACATTTTGTTGCAGTTTGAATACTGACATGATTGCAAGGATTCTTTTCAAAAATTGAAGTTTCTAACGCTATCATCTCTGTACATATTTGAGGTTCCAGTGTACAGCCAACTTCATGCATAATGAGACAGCCTTCATTATTCATATTGAAGTTAAATACAGAAAATTATATGTCAAATGGTAATTCACACATGTACAACACTAGGAAAGGAAATGAATTGTCAATGTCACAAAGAATAATAAATTTTACCAGACCAAAATATTACAATAAACCCTATAAAATTTCCACAAGATATAAGGGATTTTCCTTACAAGCAATTTAAAATAGCTTTTAAAGGAGGACCTGCTAACTGAAAGAAAGCTTTTACATGTAAAAGCTTCCTGAGCGTCTGGCCATGCAGAATGGGATCTGACAACCATTTGTTATTCTAGTAATGAACAAGTGATTTTGATCCATTGTTTTTTTTTCTGTAAACCAAATTTTATAATAGTAATATTATTTAGTGGGTTTTTGAGGCAAATTTTACAAAGAAAAATATTAGCTCCCACCGAGAATCGAAAAAATCAAAAATCCACTAAATAATATTTTACTATTCATATATAGGCAACAACCATTACACATTCTAACAAATTTTATAATGTTCTAATGCTGTGAAAATGTCCATATAGTACTCTCGCATTCGATTTATAGCAATGTGATGTATGTTTTTGTAAATTTGTAATTCCGTACAGTATTTTTAAATGATTGTGTAAAATTGACATGTTTAAGACTCCAGATGGCATCAGCACTAAATAAATAATGCAACACAGCTATGACATAAATTCCTAATACCCCTACTTACCTGCTTGTACTCTTAATAGCTTGAGCTTCATCCAGAATCATATACTGCCATTTTATCCTATTAAAATACTTAATATCAGAAATTACAATTTGATAGCTAGTGATTACAACATGGAAGCTAGCTTCCCTAGTGTGCATGTCTTTTTGATCCCAAAACTGTCTCAAGATTTTGCGTTCCTAGAATGTTAGAATTCTTTACAATAAATGTAATTAAAATATTATATAATAATTACATGGGGACTTCCCCAATAGGGAACGACTTTAAAATCCGGAACGAATTTGGCAATTTCCTGCTGCCAGTTATGCAACGTTGACGCAGGTGATATAATCAAAAATGGCCCCCAAACAGCTGAAAGATATAAATTACTTGTTGTGTACACAAAGTATCAAAAAAATACTCACAATATCGTTCGGCAATGTGACATAAGAAGGCAATACTCTGTACCGTTTTACCCAAACCCATTTCATCGGCCAAAATCCCACTAATTCCCTGATCGTACAAATTAGCCAACCAATTCATGCCTCTCAATTGGTAGCCCTTTAAACTGCCCCTGAATATGTGTGGCTGAGGATGTTCACCATCGATGGAATCTAGTGGTTTATAATTTTCATCAGTTGTAATTTGTGAATGCGCCTCTAGATCGAAGTGTCTTGTCCGTGCCCTTTCATTCTGAAACGCTTCCTGGGCATTCTTTTTCGCCTTGGCCTTCATCAGCTCGCTGTCATAATCGTCTATTCCTGAAAGTCGTGGGTTTTTCTCGTCGTCAAGCTGACTAAGGATTCTAAGTTGCTCTTCGGCCGAAGCCTTTCCAAGTTTCCTCGACATGAAATGGGCATAGAGCTCGGTCTGTGTGATTAAGAAATTCAGTTTCCGTTGCTGGCGTTTCGCTTCAATTATTTCAAAGTCCATTTTACGCTGTTCTTCAGCTTCCTTTTCCATTTTCCTTCTGATTTCCCTGTCAAAACGCTTTGAGCGTTTCCAGTAGGCTATGTTTTCCCTAGCAAGGCGTTTCATCCGCCACGGCTGCTCTTTAACCAAACGAGCCGATTGAAGCTGAAAATAAAATCGGTTTAGTACATCATCTAACATCTTGATTTTAACTTACAGCTTTCTGTCGAGCGGCTTTCTGACATTGAAGGGCAACACGTTTGCATTGAATTAGTGTTTCTTTATGTTTGTTCATCTTAGCACGGTGTTGCTTGCCAATCTCCTTCTTTACAATATTTGTAAAAACTTTTCTTCGTTTGATAGTCATGATATCTTCCCATTTTCTTCTTGATTCTTCATCCTTAAATTTCTTTCCTTTTCTTCTTATTACGTTATTGCTATTGGATGAGGTTTGAACTGATGGAATAGCGGGAATGACCTCTGGATGTATATTGGACTCTTCTTCAATTGCTTGTATATCAATTCCATTTTCTACAGATGTGTTTATTCGAGAATCCTCCTGTCACCATTTATAAGTTACAATTCTCTCTAATTCGGCAATTCCTATACTTACCTCTATTTTATCTTTCTTCTTTAAGACTGGTTTAGCGAGAGTAATCGACTTCTTGCTTTCAGAATATTTGTCAAAATTTGACAGCAATCCCGCTCCATAATAAGCACAATGATTGATATTCTAAAAAAAAATCAAACTTGTACCTTGTAACATCAGTTAAAATAGAACAGGCAAAATATTTACCTGAGCTTTACTAAGAATTTTCTTTTTCCACCTATGCTCACGCAGTAGCCTCTTATAGTAACTGGAAACATTTCTCGTTGGTTCACTTACATCTTCCTCCAATACCTTTACGAGCCATTCTCTATTTTGCGAGGCCAAACTTGTGTTATAAAATTCTATATTGTTCTGAGTATCTGAATCGTTAGCACTGCTATCTCCTGTATTTTCATCTTTTGTCTCAGAATCATCATCATCGATAACAATGGCATCATCATCATCACTACTGTCTGCCGAGAATTGGTTCAGAAATATACCCAAATCCAAAGCCTGCTTTATTCGTTTAACATGCAAAGGTTCAGAGCAGCTTGGTGTTGGCTCAGGTTCCCGGGATTTCTCAATTTCCATTCTTCGAACTAAAAAATTTTTAGTTAAATTAACAGATGTAATTTCATGCACATCTCTATGTAAACAATACTACTTTACATCTTTCTAACCTCAGCCTGTAGCACGTAATATTACATAGTGTGTTGGATTGTAACTTTTCTTATATACGATTTCTAATTTAAAAGTGCTTAGTATTTAGAGAAATTAACCAAACATGTTGCAGGTACAACGGAAAGACAGGGACCTGCAACTGAAAAGTGGGCATTCGATTTTCCTGTCATGATCGCAGTCATATAACCAGATGCGGAGTTCCATTTGTCGTTTAGCATGAAGTTAGGAACAAATGCAGTATTTGATCGTGGTTGTTGAGGCTATTTGTTGCATGAAGGCAACTTACTACCAATTTTGTATCTGATGGAGCTCCTAGAAGTAAATAAATATAGTGAAACACTCCCATTTTTTCAACTATTTATTTTGGTAGACTCAAATGCCAGCATTTCAACCGCCAATCAGTCTTCTCCAGTGGCTGAACAAGTAAAACTAATAATAACAAATTTAATACGGGATTTCCACCGCACGGACAAACAGAAACGAAACACAAGCATCGTCCTTTTACGAACGGGCATGTGTCGGAAAAACTATTTTACTGGTCGGAACACATATTTGTGAGGACTATTCATTCTTAAAAATAATAAAACTTATTCTTCACTTTTCCTCGCTTGCATTAATCGCCACATCGTCAAAACTGTCATCTTTAACAATAAAGTGAAACAGAAAAAACACGTCACAACAGAAGCGACATAAGATACAATTTTGTTTGCATTTTGTACATGCAAATCAAGTTAGTGTTTTGTTTTTGTCCTGTCCGATTGTTGATATAATAATCGTATAGGTACAATAATTAAAATAATGGCATTTGGCTTGCCAAAATACATAACCGGAAGAATGGATTCAATTCAAATTCATTCACATTGGCGCGTCCGTCGCCCTATTGATAGGCTGCTACTCGACAGAGCCTGCAGTGCACCAAGATTTTACAGGAAACTGCGATCGTGACATAAATCTGTATTTGTTTCTTGTATGAGTGTGGCGTATAGGTGGCGCGTTTTACAGGAAACTGCGTGATTTGATTAAGGACAATTGATCCTTTGCATTCTTTTATTTTTCTTAATACAAGAGAACGAACATTCCGCTAAATAAATAAGCGTTATATTTCATTTGGCTTTATGATGAATTCGTAAATTGCCAATGTTTCCATATCTCCCATACATTCACACGAGTTGAGCATCCCGTGCATCCGTCCGTCCGTTCTTCAAAATTAAAGTTCTCTCAGGCGGCTGTGAAAATTTGAATCAAGTTCTAGTGGTTGAGTTTTTTATCAATTAAAGAGCGATACTTACTTGTTTTCCTATTGCGTGTCATCTCCACTGGTTAATTTCAAATCAAAATGATTTTCATATTTATGTACTACTTTTCAATTTACAAGAAGTTAAAAAGAGCAATAATCTTACATATTTGTACTATTAAACTAAAGACATTACTTTGCTTTAAATAATTTTGGTAACATAGTTAAGACTATATACTAATCTCCGCTTTATTTATTTTAAAAAATCTAGAAAATTCAATATGGAATATGGGGCTAGCAACGAAGTAATTGAATTTTACCATTTTTGTTTGTAAACTACGTAAAAACGAGGTAGATAAAGGACTAAATCACTCGTGAATCGTAATCAAGCGTCACAAACGAACAAATGGTTTGATCACGCGCAAAGTTGTCCCTTCCGCTATTGGGGAAAGAAAAATGTACACTTTTCACTTGATTTTGAGTGATCAAGCAATTAAAGGGGGGCGGCCTCTTATTAGGAGCTTGTAAAATGTACCATACACATTTTTAGATGAGCGGAAAAGTCGTGCAGTTAGAATGCGTTTTTAGATAATATTCTGCGAAAAGTATATAAGCCACTCTCCAAGAAAAGTGTATTGTAATATAATTTGCTGTATTGTGCTAATGACCCTTATCTCTCCTATAAATAAGGATCATTTTTGCAGTTACATGTTAGGGGTTGGGTTTCGAGATATGCGTTCGGGTTCCTTTGAAACCATGGTTTCGAACCACTGCAGTAGTTCGAAACCTTTTGCCTGGTCGGACCTCAGTTCTTGTTCAGCTTTCAACCGGTTCGAATTAACTTGCCTACAGTTTCTTTATCATTCCTGGCAATTACCTAATAATAACAATTAGTACATAATGATATAAGTACTTTTGAAAGAAATGAAACATTTTGTTGTTTTCAATTATTGCAAATTTAATTTTATAAATATAATTATTCAAATATTTCGATATATATTATATATATATATTACGATCCAACAAAGTATTAGGGTATTAGATATGGCCATTTATATAGCTACATATCTGTCTTAAAACTTTTTTAAAATCTTTCCAAATAAGTTTTCTGATAATTACTTTTTAAGTACCTAGGCCATGAATTTCAAACTTTATATCACATAGCAGGTTATTAAAATTAACGTACAATAAATTTTTGTATAAGCTTTTTGCTCACAAAACATATTAAATGAGATATTTTTACTCTTATAGGCCCCTTCATAAAATAAATATATTTTAAGAAAATTCATGAATCCTTAAAATACGTTATAAGTATGAAAATATATATTACCTTAATATTTGTTATCAAAATCTCGATACTTTTTCGTCTTGGATAAATTCGTTGTAAATGTTAAATAATGATTTCTAAATACATATTCCGAATGAGACTAAACTAAGACAAATTTGCTTCTATCTGAACACTTTGTGGAATATCCGATCGTAGATCTTTCCGAATGCTCTTTAAAGCGTTTGTATAAATATTCAGACTTTTTGAAATCTGTTATACAAATAGATGAGCAAGGACCGAGGTGTAATCAGCTAACAAACAGATTCAGAGCCGCTGGTTTTAAAACAATCTGAACGCTTACCTCCAAACCGACCCCCTAACAGGCAACTGCAAAAGCGACCTTTATTTATAAGAGAGCCAAGGGTCATTAGCACAATACAGCAAATTATATTACGATACACTTTTCCTGGAGAGCGGCTTAGTTTTCGCAGAATATTGCCCGAAAACGCATTATAGGAGCAAACCGAGAATGTATTGCCTACAATTTTGTTTGACTGTACTATGTTGGTCACACGGCCAATCTGATATACCTATGTATCATTATTTATCATCGTAGTTTCATATATAACTATTTTTTCGACACTATATTTGAGAGAGTTACATCATGCCCTTGGTAAATATAATTTGTGTTTTAGAGTAAGTAAATATGTTTAATTTATTTTGATATGCGTTCATGCCAGTTACCCACGTTATTATAGGTCATATTTTAACCTACTTTTGCTTCCATATTTTTGGTGGTATTTGTAATACTGTTGTCACATCTATTGCCGATTTTTTATGGTACGTCTATTAAAGTTGCATCTGGTCTGTTGTTTGTTACTGTACTAAGTTTACAGACTGTCAATCGCAGCATAATTTTTGTTTTCCAGGACGGCTAGTGGAATGTAGGTATATTATTATTTTCTGGACCGATTTTTACCGCATTTTCCAATTCATTTCTGAAGAAGCCATTGTCCACACTTTGCCCATCTAATGCCTCTATCGACGATACAAGGAAAATGCGCTTTCATACTTGTTTAAAACTGTAAACTGGTAGTCGCAGAGGCACGATGATGTATAAGCGCTTGCGAAAAAGTGACTTTAGATGTCTCCGGTAGGGTAACCTTGAGAGACAACATGCGTCATACCTGTTTTTTTTGTTTCTACTTTTCTTGGCTGTTATAGGTAAACTGTATGACGCTTGCGCAAAAGAGATATTGATGTAGCTTTGTCCGATTGTTGGTCAGTATCTTTGACCTTTCGGTTCTTTAATTCTTCGTACTTTATGGTTCTTCACTACTCTCTCACAATAAGTCTTATTATTTAGCCCGGTGCTGGTGAATTTTTTGTAATATTACCACAACTCTAACAGTCGCCATTTTGTTGCGTCTGGTTCCTGTTCCTATCGTTTTGGTATATATACTTCATCCTTGTCCCTTTCACCGGGTAAGGTCCCCCTCCGCCGTTGTATCATAAAGCCACTGTGTCCCTATTACATGTTCGATCCTCGGTAATCTTTAACTGCCGTAGGTAAGGTGATACTCTGCTACTTTAATTGTTGGTGTGTAAGAGGACTTGGTGTTTATAAATAATGGTATGTCGGTTTCATTTTTGTTTTTGTTATTGTTAGATTAGGTGTGTCATGTTGCGCATTGTAAATACGTTTTTTATCCTTTTCGGCTGACGAAAGATGGTGCCGGAAAATACGCAAAATCAGCACGAGTTCTAAACGGTAAATGATGGTTTTGCGTATAAATCAGGCAGATTTTGTTTTTTTTTTTGCTAAAAATAATGTTTTATTGTTCTTAAGTTGTGCATATGGAAGGTTGAATTTGAGATTATAAGTATGCCAGCATACCTACTTTCTTTAGTAAATTGCTTGTGTATTAAATATAAATTTTACTGTTTAAGATTGTACTGATATATTCATGCAAAAAGTATTAATTTCCCTTCTGTTTATTTAATGAACGCCATTATACGTTTTAACAACGAGCATGTGGCTTGGCGTTCTTACTACATTACCACTTGGTACTTGGTGCACCGCATCGTTCATAGATGGCGCGGTTTCAAAAACGTGGAATAAAAATCAACACTAGCAATAAGCGAAAACAATAATAATTACAGTTGAATACAGGTTTTAGTTTATTAAAAATGTGATCCTAGACTCGGTAAACAAAATACATGAGAATAATGAAAAATACATGAGAATAATAAAAAATACATGAGAATAATAAAAAAATACATGAGAATAATAAAAAAATACATGAGAATAATAAAAAAATACATGAGAATAATAAAAGAAAACGCATGAGATTTTGACACACTGTTTAAAATTTTGTGGCAACTATTTAATGTTGCACCCGTTTCTATGAAATATGACTTTAGAACCAATCAGAAAAATTATTTGCTTCTTCCTCATTTGGTCCTGGAGAAGTAGGTGCAGAACTGGCAGTGTTAGTTGCCTCATCATCTATTTCAATGCTTTCGATGGCCTCTAATGATTATTGAAGCGGTTGATGAATTTGGTGTCAAAAACTAAATGTAAGCTTACCAGCGGGCGGTATTTCCAAAATGTCATCCCACGGCCTCTTTGGCAAGGATACACTAAATTCAAAATTATTGTCATGATCTGAAAAGTATAATTTAAATCAGTTCATGTTGTAACAAATGTTTGTAATAATTTACCTTCTTGAACTACTAGTTCGAATTCTGGTGTTTGAATAGTGTTGCAGGTGGATATTAAAACATCGCTTGCATTAAAAGCCAGTAAATTAGTTAAAGCTTAAATAAATTTATTAAGTAGGTAAGTTCACAGACTTTTGCATATGACATTTAAACTCTATGTTGAATTCCTTGGGTGATTTGTTTGTCGTCAACGTGTCCTAGTAAGACGATATAACATTTCATCGACATCTGTGGTCGGCTTTTTCAGAGGATGGAAAGTGTTAAATAATGTCAGTGTTAAAATTATCATGTTTTTGTATTGCAATAGCTTCTCTGTGTAGCTGAGGATTGAAAGAATCTGTTTTGAACATCACGTACTTGTCACCAAATAGAATATTGTGACCCGGCAATGAAGAATATTCAGACATTTTGGATTTTTCAACTTGATTTAGCCTACATTGTTTATGTTCAACACGGGGTGTGCAAACACTTGGTTGTCCTTACGTAGACTTTACCCTATTTGAGGTTTGTGTGTACCGTATACCATGCAGTTGTGGTAAAGTCTACATGACATGCCTTGTTGCACATAGACGATGTTGTAGACTAAAGCAACCAATGTGACTGTTTTTCAGTTTCTGCAATACACCAACTGAATGTATAAAAGGTACTAAAAAGTAAATTGTACTAAAAATAATAAAGTTAAAAATTTATATATTAGCAAAAGGTCATCTATTTATTCTGTATTGCACTTGTTAAACGTTTTATATGTGAAAGTTCAAACTTTCTCAGTCAGTGTGTTGACATGGCAAACTTTTACATCACTATAATTTTATTTCAGTACCGCATCAAATAATAATAAATGTTAGTTAAGGAAGGGAAACCAATCCTTAAACCTAACCAAAGAATTGTCAGATTCTGATTCACAAAGTAKTTTGCCAATTACCTAGGAAAAGTACAGACAATACTCAAAACTCAAATGATTGCTTGATTTGAGGTACTGTAATAATTTGCAGAGCCAGTGGATAGAGGCCTGTTACTCACTCTGATAATTWATTAATTGGTTGCAAATATAGTGTTACCAATACTACCAGCTACGGGAGGCCACTACTAGAAAACAGAATTTTTAAACTTTACTAAAAAGTACCAAATACAGAATTTGTGCTAGAATTATACTAAATTTATTTTCTATGGTCAAAATGTACTAATTTAGTACTGAAAATACCATAAACGGTCACACTGAAAGCAACATGAAAAATCTGTAGTGTCTGACCATTCCTTACTGCCGGGCTATAACGTTCTCTTTGATGACATGAAAGTACTTTATAAAATAGATTCTTTCTATCCTCGGCTATACATAGAAGCTTTAACAGGACAAAGTAGTTTGTCAATGTCATACGTAGACGATATTTAATGTTTTTCGTCCTCCGAAGATACCGATTACAGACATCTATGAAATAAAGTTAGGTCCTTTTACGAGGATAAATTGATGACGAAAAAATCACCCAGAAAATGCAACATTGGGTTTGAATTCATTTTGTTTGATTTTAATTAAGGTAAACTTTGTAAGATACCCCAACTTAGCTGTGGCATACAAGCATTTATGCTTGTATTTCCATGACTTGAGGCATTTTGCGTTGGTTTACGTGCATAAGTTCCCAGGAGCAGTGACTTTAGAATAGGGCTTTCAGACTGTGCTGGGGTAGAAGTTGATTGCTGTACATTGTTATCGAGAGAATTTTGATCGTAACCTGTAATGCTAAAACATTTTTTTTTTAGTATTCATTGTAATTTTTGACTATTAGCACTATACAATGTTTCTGGATGTATAATATTTTGCGGTGGTGTCACAGCTACAATCTGCACATCATCTGATGATGACGAGCATTCGTGGTCAGTAGTTTCTAGAAAATTTACTGTTAGTAGAACATATACTGTTATTATTAATGTGCCATACCACTGACTTGCTCTAAAGACTTTCCCATTTCTCTGTTGATAATTTCTGCAAAATTTATTGTTAATAGAATGTTTAGCATTATTAATAATGTACTATACCGTTGATTAGAGCTAAAAGGTCTGTGTTATCTTCAAACAATTGGTCTAGCTCACTTGCTGTGATTGGGCTACCTACATATTAGTAAATGTATTAATGTGCTGCTGATTGTGTTCTGTGAAAGCTTACCAGTACTGGAGCTTGGGTAGTTCCAGCCTTCTGGCAGATCTGTGTCTAAAAATTGTAGATATTTAAAAATACAATCATCACAAAAAAAAGTATGTAGCCATTTGATTAGATTGAATAAAAAATGCAACATGCACCACTTGTGATTCATAAACAAATAAACATATAATCCTTATCATTTATAATAACAAAAGGATTTCCAACTGATTGTATTACAAGATCCCGTGCTGATGTAATATAAAATTTAAAGTATCTGAGTCTTGAGAGTTGTTACTCACCTGAACTAAGATATCTAAGGATGGTCTCAAAGTTGATCACTCGAAAAGCCATGCCAGTCCATCCATAATGGATAGTTAACGTTTGTTCACTGTGCGTATGAAGATAGCCCAGGTGGGTAGTGTACAGGTGTGCAAAATGCAATTGGTGTAGCCAACTTTATCTAAATAATATTTCAAGCATGTTGCATATAGATAAATTTTTTTACTATGAAAATGTTTTATTTAAGCATTTGTTTAAGAATAATAGCAAATAGAAAATTGAAGACCATGCAAAAGTTAACAAGCAGTTTATATGCGATCAACTATTATATATATTGTTGTTTTACACTAATTAAGTTGAATGAACTAAATATCAAACTGCAAGCCATTGTCCAAGAGCTTCTGTATATCATGTTTTACACATATCAGTGGTAGGTACCGAGTTACGAAATATTTTATGATATTTTGAGACCTCATATTTATATAAATCTTATATAGCTTCTTTATTAGCAATTTGAAGTTTTATTTACATAGCATTTCCATTTATATAATTTATTCTTAGTAATTTTTTTACTGTTTTATTATCATTCTTGGCTTCATAATGTTCTATAGATTCTACAATGTTATAAGAGATAGAGCCAGCAAGATTTAAATAATCATGGGATGTAAACATTGAATTAATAAATATTTAATTTTTGTTACAGAAACCAAAAAGTATGGGCACAAGAGTATTTGTAGGTGGTCTCACCTACAGGGTGCGAGAGCGTGACATTGAGAAATTCTTCCGAAAATATGGTAGAATAAAGGAAGTTGCCATGAAGAATGGATTTGCATTTGTTGTAAGTACCTCATGCTGATTTGAAAACACTGTTATTTGCTTTTGTTTCCAAGGAATTCGATGACCATCGAGATGCTGACGATGCAGTTTATGAGCTGAATGGAAAGGAGCTGCTTGGAGAAAGGTATTTTCGAATTAAGGATGTTGAATATCTGTTCACACCATGGTTGAGCTGATTTAAATACACAATTTTTTTATAAATCCCAATTTAAATCAAAATTGTTGACAATTTCAAAATATTATACATACAATACAAAATAAATAACTTATTCACATATTCTTAATTACAGAAAGAAATAAAACAATAGTGAACTAGAATAAAGTAAACACAGCTGTTAAAAACAGACATACATGCAGATTAATTCACTTAATATTAATTCTCCCTGTAAATCTTACTTTTTAATGACAGTGTATTTCTCAATTTGGAACATACTTGCCCAAATGTATCTGTTTTTTTTTTTGTGGTAGTGATCATTGAATTGCACTAATGTTTTCGGCAATATTTTCAAAAGAAAATAAAATTTTTGAAGGATAGAAAACAAGCAATAAATTTAATTAAAATGGTATTTTTTTTGTTCTTAAATTAAATCATTGTTGGTTTTACAAACTGACGTAATTCATTTCCTTGATTTTATAGGAGAGATAATTGAAGTTTATTGCTAGATGTATCATAACGTAATAAGTACAATAAATTAAGATTTATTTGAATTTAAACTGTTGTGTGTGGTGAGGTCCCAACCGTCATACTGATACCCAAAATGAAACAATCTGCTAACCTTGTAATTTTTATGTAAAAATCAGTTACGACTGTTTATGAGAGAGATAGTATTATTTTTCTGTCATACATATGACAACTCAAACTGGAAATATATTTTGTAGCATATTTAAATCAAAACTTTATCTAAACAGTGTTTCATTTCAACAGAGTGAATATTACATTCACTTATGAAATAATATAAAAAAGTAAAGCATACTAAACAAAACTGAACACTATATGACAGCTTACCTTTACAGGTATATAGCTCCCTGATAAAATGCAAGCTTTTATAAACTACAGATATAAACGTCTTGAACAAAAGCCTGATTTTACAATATTTTAGTGTGGTAGCAAACTGTCTCTCCTGAACACAGAGACTGTAAATCAGAATATTTATCTTCTGCAGTTTTAATACGTTTAAAGTACAGCTGTTTTGGATAAGATACAAATTAACATGTTTGAAAGACATGACTTACAGTGTTGTTGACGACTGTTCTTAAAAAATATATGCCATGGGGACAGTTTCGATACTTTAACTCCATACAGGTTTTGCCTCCTTGCTAATTTGAAGACCGGAAAGAGTTGAGATAGTATAAAGAGAATGCCACCATGTTTAATTGCATGGGAAATTGCACTATGGGCTAAATCATAATCTGTCCAAGAAAACTTTAAAAATTTTAACATAATTTCTTCAACATTGATACTGTCAAGCACTGTAAACAAATAAATGATCACCATAATACTATTTTTATTTTGACCACTGCAAGCGTCTGCAAAAAGAAAAACGTTCTTGATCACTTTTGAAGTATAATACTGTTATGGATACACGTTGCAATTTCTGATGCACCACTTTCATTGTCACCTTCATACCAAGTTTAACAAAAGCAGTCTGCTTTGTTTGTTATGCAGCATAAAATTGAAAACTGTTAAATGCCTTTTATAAAAGACCACCCTCATTTGTAAAAAGCAAATAAATAACTTGCTGGAGGTCAAAAGAGGCACATAAAATTGTGGAAGTCAGTAGCTGATTTTCATTTGTAAAAATTTAAATACCTAACAGCAGTTTTCTCCTCGCTGCATTTCATGAATTTCGTTTCGTTTAGTTTCTTTATCTCATTAGTAGTTGCTGCACAACAAACATTTGCTAGGGCTACTTTTGCAATAATCTGTTTCCATCTTTGGAAACATGATTTTCTATATTAGAATGAATAAGCTCTTCTCTTGCAATAATAGTACACAAACATGATTCTGATTTCCAAGAAAATAATAATGAATAGTATTCTGTCTACGTGATAACCCTTGATGTTTTCCATTTGATTTTTGGAACTTTAGCATGACACACTACACCCAACCTTGGCTCATATGATGTTTTGTTTAGGGTCTCAGTGGAGAGGGCTAGAGGTACGCCGCGAGGGTCTGATCAGTGGCGTGGAAGTGGAGGCAGGGGTTATGGTCCCCCACGTGGACGTAGCAGAGATAAGTGAGTAAATTAAGTGGATACATAATAATTTAATAATCTCCTAGGGGGAAGTAGAAGAGAATTTCTACAAGTGTTAATTCTAATGACCAATTTTTGGTTCTCTTTTCAGCCGTGAACCGGACATGCGGTCACATGATAGGTAAATACTGCACTACTTTTTTTTCTTCTAAAAATAGTTTCTCATGATGAACAAATCTTTCGGGTCTGATATTGATGGTGACAATTCTTCCCAGCTAGTCTGATTATGGTTTACTTACTATTAAGTAACACATGGATGATTTCTTTTATCTAATGTAAATTTTTATGCAGGTATGGACCCCCAACAAGGACAGAGTACCGTCTGATAGTGGAGAACCTGTCTACTCGAGTCAGTTGGCAGGTATGTATTGTGGGATACAAAACCTGAAGATTTCAAGTTGCATGGTGGGACTTTCTTTTCTGGGGTTGTGGGTCCTGTGTCCTAATCAGCATCCCATTATTATTTGTTTAAACCAAGAGACCAACAAGCGTTTTGTTTTATAAAGTGGGTTTTGCCGATACCATCCATTTTCGTTTCGAATAACGTAGAGGGCGAGACAACAACCTTGGCAATCCAAAGAGCAACTCGAATACTATTCTGAGGCAACCAGTTCAAGGGCGACCATACGGTTTTTATCCCTCCACTCATTGAACAGCAATGTGCGACCTCGAAAGGAGCCGTAGATGAGTGATTGAGATATATCTGTCCGAAGACAAATACACATGAAAAGATAGTGCGAGAGAAGGGCGGAATTGTTTACCACTCCATATGATGATACTCCAACCATAACTACCAGTGTCGGCCGCTGCGTCTTTTTGCTCCCCTCCCATCCTTATCCCACATCTTTTATTATTTAGATCTATCCAAAATGCAGTTAAAAAAATCAGCTTGTTACATGAATATGTAAAATGAAGTAATTTTTTGTAAAGAGCTCCCATTCCCTTGGAGTGTGAGGTATCTAGGCTCAAACAATGCTCAATCACTGTGGTACGCCCGTGCGGTCGAGTGGCAGTCATGTGTATTTCCTCCGTTCCATTGGTACCGTTCTGGTTGCTCATGCACAATCTGCCTCAGGTAATGCCTTAGCATGACGCGCAGTATTGTGATCAAATTTGGTTACATTTTGTCTAAAACCAGTGCAAAAATGGTTTTCCATAGTGATGAGACGGTTCTTGTTACTTTTATAAACAACCAGACCGTCATGGTTTTAGTGAAAATTTAGGTGGGATATGCTTCCTGGAGCAAAGATGTTGATTTCAAAAATTTTAAATACTCTCAAAGAACGTTGTAATCTTACAAATAAGAGGGAGATAAGACATAATAGTGTGATAATGTCAAGCATTCGGGGATTAGTGTAAAAGATTCTATAAATGACAAGTTAATAATTGATTAAATTACACAAAAAATTGTCAAGAAAAAGTAGAAAGTAATGTGGCATACCTGCTTTTTAATTTTTCTATGCAAAATGTCAAATTTGCTTAACGCTTTCTTTGAATAAACATTGAGATCAAACTATTTAGAATGTCTGAAAAAATAATTAGTGTGTACTTCTCCCGGTCTTCCAAGGTAATATATTTAAACTCCAATAATGAGAGATTACTTTAGAAA
This sequence comes from Rhyzopertha dominica, assembly GCA_025024175.1. Classification (NCBI taxonomy): domain Eukaryota; kingdom Metazoa; phylum Arthropoda; class Insecta; order Coleoptera; family Bostrichidae; genus Rhyzopertha; species Rhyzopertha dominica. Next base: position 9,198,658 of record QCXZ01000086.1, on the reverse strand, counting down.
ATACCCTCAAATCAGTCATAAATTAGTCCCAAATACAGTTGATAGGCATTGCTTTAGTGCCGGATTCATCCCATTTGTATAGGGCTTAAGCATGAAAACATTGATTCATATCTAAAACTGTTCTAAATGGTCATACATCTTTTTTCTAAACAGGATGATAATTGCCAATATGGGACTAGGATGGTTTGTAGACGACCCTAAAATGCAAATTTATGGCAGGAGTTCGTGTCTGCAATAAATCCATTGTGAGACCCATTGATTTCTAAACGAAAGGGACCCGCAATATAACCTTATACGAATTGGAAACTAGAAGACAAGATTATAACTATGCCTGTCAAACTGTAGGCATTTATATTTTTGTGTAAAATATAAAAAAAATAATTATGTCGATAATACTGATAAGCAAATTCAAATCACATTTAAAGTTAGTTATTTATTAGAAGACACTAATCAAGAACTTGGTGTAAAACATCCATTACTATTATGTCAGGCTCTTACATGATCTTGTTTAATACCTGCTTCAATTGTTTAGCATCACATAGTTCTATGAGAGTCTACACTAGAGACCATGTGCCACAAACATTTAGACAAAATGTAACTTACTGTCAAGTTGCGTTAATCTCTTAGTTTTATGATACTTGTCTATTTAATTTTGGGATTTTACCTATATAGGTACAGGTAATTGTATTTTCATTAGGCAGCATTGTTAAATTACACACAATTTTGATTCACGTTTTTCTGTACTAGGACCTTAAAGATTACATGAGACAAGCAGGAGAAGTAACTTATGCTGATGCACACAAACAGAGGAGGAATGAAGGGTATGTATTAATTGAATACTAATTGTGTTTCTTACCTGTTATTAAGTCTGCAACAATGTATCACATGTAGAACTGTAAAAACCTAACCTAACTTCCCAAATATTTTCAGTTATATGTTAGCGAGCGCCATCTATTGGAATGCTAGAAGCACAAGTTCTTTGCAATTGGTTGATTTAAAAGTGCCATGTGATTTCCTGTAAATTTGAAATGAATGTAGGTTAGAGGATTAAGTTCAAAATTAAATAAAGTTCTGATAATTACTGCCAGCTAATGATTATATTATGTCAGGGTAGATATATGTGGATGTAAGAAAAAAAATTCATTTACTCAAAAGCATCTACAGGAGTATCTTGATTGTTATAATTATATAGATTGGGAAATCCTAGTTTCACATTTTAAATGCTTATAGTGTAAGCAGTTTAAAGAATAAATTTGTTGCTGCCCTGCCGTTAATGTAACGAATTTTTGAATAACATATAACACTGACAAAGTATCTTTTTAGTTGATATTAAGTGTAATTCCTGCACATATACAAATGTACCTAGTGGGTAAGAGCAATCACTATAGCAAGAAACAAATGATGTAATTCTTGTCTGGAAAAATCAAGACGCTCTTGAAGTTAGTCCTAAGTAATTATGTTAAATATAATCATTAAACTATTAATATGGGTAGCAATAACATACTTGCCTTGTTCGAGTTTCTAAACGAATTGCAGAAGAGTTGGCTACATTCCGTATTTAATCTAAAATTAAATTATGAATTAGTGACAGTGAATCTGACCTAAATTGACCTGACCTGACCTGACAAAAGTATCTTGTCTTGCAACAAAAACTACTCAAAAAGAACTTTACCACAAACATTTTAAAACTGTAATAATAATAACTGCATACCTTGGAGTGTGAAGAACATAATCTTTTATGACATTTTTTTTTGTCTACTTCCAATACTACATTTGATATGATCTTAAGATATATGTTTGTTTCTATATGTGATGCCATTGTCCTGCTTTCTTTTTAGAGTTGTGGAATTTGCTTCCTATTCTGATATGAAGAATGCCATCGACAAGCTAGATGATACTGACTTGAATGGTCGCCGTATACGGTTAACAGAAGATAGGCGTCGCGGTGGCAGACGTTCCCGTTCCTCCAGTAGCCGAAGCCGTTCTCGTTCGCGTTCACGTCGCCGAAGCCACTCACGGTCTCGTTCCAGGTAAAGGATATCTAAATCTAGTCTGATTGGTTATTCATTCCTTTTTTTAATCCTTAAAGATCCAAAGATGCATCGAAGTCAAGATCCCGTTCTAGATCAAACCCAAAGAGTTCTAAGTCACGCTCACCATCCAAAGGAAAGACTACATCGAAGTAAGGTTATAAAGTGTGTAGTGCACTACATGTTTTTATTTGTTGCATTTCTGTGTAGGGACCATTCAGCTTCACGTTCCGTAAGCAAAGAAAGGAGTAAGTCAGCCAGCCGTTCACCTGCTAAGGACAATTTGTCCGAAAAGAATGATTAGATATTTTATAATTAAATCACCACTTTTGCATTGGCGGGAATCCAGGACGGTTAATTTTGTTTGAGCATTTGACTGAGCGAGAGCTAATGCAACTGTGGTTCATGTAGTTATTAGCGCCACTAGTTTCTAAGTAATTGATTAGCGTCAAGTGAATTTTTAATTTTGGATTTAGTTTGGACCAGAGGTTTTGCTATAGAAAGGCTGGTTTTTGGGTCCAGTTAGTCAGCATATTCTATAATTACCTACAACAACAGTTGCTACTGTATCTGTCCGCCTGTATTATCATAGAAATGGGCTCCTTAAAATATTTTGTGTGCATGTCATTAATAGTAAGTATCAAGTCGCTCGCATAACGGGTGTTCAATTTTTTTACATTCAATTTTTATCTTTTGTTAGTTTTTTTTGTTAACACAATTAATTTGATTGGGATGTAATATATTATTTGTCGATTGCTTCTTTTATAAACATTGTATTGCGCTGTTAATCATCTTAGGTTGTTGAGATATTGACTTGTATTTGTATTTACTTCACCATTGCATACAAAAATACAGTTAATAATATATTAACCTAGTAAGAGGAATTGCATTTTTAATTATACCTAATCATAATATTTATAGCATTCAGGTTGACCAGATTTCTGGTCCATGACTGTGGCAATAAAAAAATCATCACATTTGCAACTGTTTAGTTCACTATCTGTATTATACGTGTGGTCATTTAACCAACGGAATAACTAAAAATTTTTGTAGTTTGATTAACTGAACAGTAGGTTTGGGTTTAGTACAATAAGTAAATTAAAAAGAGAAAACTAAGTGCAAACACCAAATTGTCAAAAGCCAATAGAAATTATTAAATGCATTATGTATGGTTATGATTAAAGTTGTGCTGTAACACAATATATCAATGAAAATTACCATAAAATTATATTGAAATGGTATGTTTTAATATTCGACTATCTCTTAAATTCAAAGGTAAACTATTGTGATACAATGCAGCAGGTTGTCAACACAAGCAGTACCTATCTGTATGATAAGAATACATTTTTATCACATAAAATAAAAAGAATATAAAATACTTGTGTTGCTTAAAATATATTAATTACTTACCTGGCAAGAAAAACCTTATTCTTACCAATTAGTATTAATAAAATCTGTCAGATTCTGTGTAACATGTAACATAATTTTTTCACTTGAAAAAATTATAATAGATATATTTTTATGGATTTATTTAAAACATTCATTCGACTCATCGCATTTCCGTATTATTGTTGCCGACTGGAAACACTGTTTACAACCTTGGCCTTCTAAGTTTTTAGTCATTTTTTTCGTTTCCCTTTTGTCGCTGTAAGGGTTTACCATTCAAAAATATTCATACACTGATCAATCAAACGTGATTGTTATTGTTATTCAGCAAATTGGTTGCTGTGAGTTTTTAGTGTATTAATTCTTGGTGGTACCTATAATTAATACCAAATCGGCTTGTTGTTCTGTGCTGCATTTCTCCTCGAGCATCAATTTGGGAATCTGTTTCGTGAATATTCACAGCTGTCTTCATCGAAGCAGCATCGGCCGGATGCCCAAGCAATTTTAAGTGCACCTACCTGTAGCCGCATAACATCAGAGGCTTTTGTTTTCCCCTTTTCTTAATTGTCATCATAAGTTCCATCCATCTGGGGGTTACGTAAGACCGTAAGCAGTATGATAAGCCATCGATACATGAACTACATCGAACCATCCACGTTTAGACGTCGTCATCCACGGAGAGTCAGCGTCAACACTAGTGATGAGTACAATCTTTCTGGAGATTCTTTGAAAATAATTCTTTATAATAATCACAAACTTACCGTCTGAATGTTATTGATGTCATTAATTTTTTTAAACTTAAGAATTAGAACTGGCGAACTTAGATTAATTTGAATTGTTGTGCCGTATTAGCCTTTGAATTATCGTATCTAGTGTAATAGTAACTATTCTTGTTAATTTGTTACACTTACCTTATTTTGTTTCTTTGCATATGTACATTTAGGACTAATCGACATTGGCTTTTTGCGGCAGGGTTTTCAAATATATTTGGTTCGGCATTTAGGTTTTCGCGAATCGCGTCGCACCGAGTTGAACCCAGCGCTACGGTTTGGTCGGCGGCGTTCAGTATATATTTTTTTGCTTTCAGTTTTTGCGTAATCCTTGGTTTGGTGGCACACAATCTCCAATTGGTATTTATTTATTTGTATTGCAATAGTTATTTCTAGCGCAATTGAATTAGAGATTAATAATTATAATCTTGTTTCTTTGGTATATCTTGATTTTAATCTATGTTCGTTTATAATCGGTATAATTGGTTGAGAAATAAACAAACACTTTGTTGAGCATTCATATGTTTTTTATTTTGGCCATGATTCTTGACTTTTCAGATTTAAAGTCGTACAATGGGGAACAATCAAATCTGCAGCGCTCCTCTTTTATTTCTATTGTTTTTTATAAACCCCGACCCCCTCCGCTGAGCTACTGTGGTCTCACGTCCCCACTGCACTTTGGTTACATCTTATTAACAAGTGAGCCGCTACAAACATTTTATTACATGTCACTTGTATTGTACATACAAACAATTTCATATAGTTACAGTGAAGATAATTTTTGTACATATATTTGAATTAATTTTGTCAAAATTTTTCTTCATTTGCTCAATAACAACAGAGGGAGGACGCCGGTGATTACAAGTTTCAAATTTAGGACAATGCTGGATCACACATGTGCAGGCTGAAGAAGGGAAAGCTTCTGCAATTACATTTGTCTTGCAGAAGCTTCACCCTCTCCTGCTCGTTGTCCATAACATTACAAAAAATAAACTGCGTTCGTTTTAGTTTGGAAAATTGGACGGCCAGCAGCCTAAAACACATAAATGTTTCTAAACATCTATGTGTCCTAGAATTACAGTCATTATTAAGTACAAAACATTAAACAAAGTAATAACCTACAACACACTCTATTTAGTTTGTCCAGAAGTAATCTTAGGACCACTGCAATAATTTGCATTGTCATCAAAAACAAAACAAAAGTCACAGAACAGTATTAATGATCAATATCAGCTTCAAATATAGAGTAGGATATGAATAATTAGTGATATTAATTTTGGCGTCTAGAGCGACCTCACAATAGAATAAATCCCAAACCCATTACTCCTAAAATAAGGGTGTGTGAACTGAAATGTACAAAAAGCCAATGGATGAAACCTACAAAAATAACAAGATAATAATAATTAAATAATTTTAATGTGCTGGCTGGTTTGCCATCCCCTTCAGCGGGTGTGGGTTCTCATCGAGATATCTCCATTGGTTAGTCTTGCAGAGTGTAGATATCGTGCCTTAGGAGACAGTGTCAGTGATACGCCAAGGGGCCACTGAGCTTTCGATTAGTTAGTGAACAGGTTAAAATAAGGAAATAATGAATAATGCAGTCTGAAAAATGAGCGAGGGCAATAAATTCTAAAGTGAAGCAATAAAATCCCCAAGTCGAACTAGCTATAGTTTCCATACTATCCCCCAATGAATGATCATTAATTTCAAGAATGATCAAACCTCACGGATCCTTCTCGAGAACTGTACTGCTCGGGACCCTAAATGAAATGAAATTTTGTACACCCATGAACGTGTGCTGGCATTTTGATTTTGAATCTACTATTGCAGTGGTTTATCACAGCTAATTTTATAATTAAAAAAAAACGATAATTTTTTTCATAGGCCAGTAGAAGTAGTTGCCAGTGATTTGGAAGAATTCAATTGAACTAAATTAAATTAAGAAATAATTAAATGTAGCTTATATATTTACAAATTAATAAAACCTATGCTTGCTGTTGTTTCACAGGTATCCAAATTGTTATCCCCTCCAGACACCGAACCTTACTGCTTGAAATTCTAGACCAAAATGAACATTTGGAGCAGTTATGCAGGTTCAAGCTGATTAGGATGTTGTGCGAAAAAAAAATGTAATTCTGTTAAATAGTGCTAACCAATATGAGCGAATTACAAAGAATTGAGTTTAGAGCAAAAGGGGCTTTGAAATATCTTGATGTCGACTCTAGCAGTCATATTTATTTATTGATTATTTACTGATTGGATGAAACACATAATTATGATTATGAAATAGGACGTGACATAGGAATAATGTTATATAAACAATATGCTCTGAATAATTACAACACGGATAAGGTTAGGTGATCCATTTTTCAAATTAAGTACGGTTTCACAAGTTTCATTTACTTTTTAAGCGTTTTTGAGTTTTGCTAAATTCGTTGTTTAACATTCGATTTGGCGCGATTTAAGGTCGCTTAGAGCAGAAAAACGAATAAATGTGCGGTGGTACATAGCTTCTTAATTGTTAAATTACGATAAGCATTGTTATGATATGGTAATTTTATACTTATGGCGATAAAATGAATAGTTGGTGTTTATAGTTTTACAACTAGAAATGAAAACAAAACTTAACATTTAACCAGTAAAAAGGAAATTGTCACATTGTGCTTAACTTATTAAAAAATTAAACACTTAACATGGGGCGCCACCTATTGGCAATCCGTAAAAGCTTGAATTCGCCGGCAAAACCAGGGACCAGACGCTTCGGAATCGTTTGTTCGGCATCCTGAGTGGAGGTTTCCTACACACAACCCGTTATATTGCCACCATATTGAATAATGGATAGCAAATTAGAGTTTGGATGAAAAATTCTAGTTATTTATCCCTGCTCCCTGCCATTGCGCCTTTCCCTGTACTTTGCATATGCATGCATGCTTTCATTTTCTGCTAATCTGACATTGACACATTGACACGTCACAGTTGACATATGGAAATGACGTTTATTCCCGGTGATACAAAAATTTAGACGTCGGCAAAATCATGAAAGATAAAAACAGGAGATAAAATATTTTTTATGGGAAAGATAATAGTAATCATCGGTGGTGGCAGAATCAAACAATGTATCTCAATATGGTGATAAATGTCGTCCCTTAAGAACCACCTACAACAGGTAAGTGAATCATCACTATGGACAAAATGATCAGTCCCTTGGCCTTCTAGATATGGAAACGGAAAATAGCAGGGACAGAAATGTAGACTGGTCACGGTTTGGACTAGGTGCCGAATCTGCTCCAAGAGCGAGGGCCAACACCAGTGGTTTTGTTGATCTTGGCAATGAATATGAATTTGGAGCTGGTGGTCATCAAGCTTCTGGTGCAAATGAACTGTTTGCCGAAGAACAGGTATAATCACCAGTGTCGTCTTTTTACCCCATCTGGACTACTCTTTTTTTAGGGAGATGTGCCTTGGTGGAGGTCCAATTTCTTTATATCACAACCGGTGCTTTTTGGTACATGGGATGGTGTTTTCACCTCTTGCATGATTAATATTTTTGGTGTTATCGTGTTTCTGCGGTCAGGATGGATTGTTGGTCAAGCAGGTGTTGTGAGTGCCGTTACGATTATTTTAGCTACAGGTATTGAATAGAATTTTTAAAAATTGGTATTGTGAATGTTTGTCTTTCCAGTTTTTACTGCCTTAATCTCTGTGCTTTCTGCTGTTGGTATTTGTGAAAGATGTCGTGTCGAAAGTGGAGGAGTGTATTTTCTAATAGCACATGTATTGGGATCAAGATTTGGTGGCTCTTTAGGACTTCTATATTGCTTCGGACAAGTAAGTGGTTAATAATTTTATTCATTAATTGTTTAATGCTGTTCAAGGCTGTTGGTTGTGCATTGAACGTTCTTGGTTTTGGAGAATCGATGGCGGAATTAGTTGGTTTGGGCGATTCAACTTGGGCCATCCGACTTATAGCTTCTGCCGCAGTATTATTATTAAGCGTAATCAACGTGGCAGGAGTAAAATGGGTGATTAAGCTACAGTTTATCCTTTTAATAATTTTATTGCTTGCCGGTTTGGATTTTATGGTCGGCAGCTTCGTCCACACAGATGCAGGTTGTATTTCCTCTTAAACATTAACATATGGCACATTTTTCTAACTTTAGAGGATGGTTTTGATGGATGGCTTGGTGGCAACATGGCAAATAACATGTGGTCGAGTTACCGTGACGGTTACAGCTGGTTTACCGTTTTCGGAGTGTTTTTCCCGACGATTACGGGTATTCTCTCGGGGATTAACATGAGCGGGGACCTAAGGGCGCCATCTACTGACATACCAAATGGGACGTTGGCTGCTATCAGCACTGGCACTTTTTTGTACCTGGTGTTCGCATTGTTTCTCGGTGCGACCTGTACAAGAGACGCCTTGCTGACGGATTTCATGATTGCAGCTAAAGTGTCTGCAGTACGCTTTCTTTTATTAGCGGGGTTGTATGTTTCTTCGATGTCTAGCTGTTTAGGTGCCATGTATGGCACACCACGTGTTTTGCAATCTATAGCTTTAGAGAATGTGATTCCTGGAATAGGAATTCTGGGAAGAGGGGTAAGTTAGGTGTTCGGTCATGGCATGTTAAATACCAATCGGGACTGTTGATACTTTGCTGGTTGTGTTGGGTGATGATGATGGGGGCTCATTTTATTGAAAGCTTCGATAAAATGCACTTCACAAGAATTCACCTTTAATGATCCTATATAAATACATTAATTATTGAATTTTAGACAAATTAGCAACTACAGGTTCATGCAAATTATCTTTTTTAAACCTTCAATAGCTGAAACATACTAATAATAAGATGTTAAAAATTTGTCACTAATGCAGTTTGATTGGTTGGCATTATTGCCTGAATTTTTTTTTCAAACTTTGTTTATCTTGTTAATATTGCATATACAGAATATGTTATTAGTCCATGTAAAGAGCAAAATTCCTATTAGAATTAGAGCTTAAAACTGAAACTGAACCAAAAACTGCAAATCTAAAAGTATACACAGTATATGGTGTGCTACAAAAAAAAATGTGTACTATACTGCCCTTCTATGGAAGAAATCTATATGTGTAACTGTGAAAACTGTTGTTAAAGTTTTTTTAACGAACATATTGACAGTAGTGAAATGTGCGGTTCTGTAGAAAGTTTTAGAGCGAGTGATAGTAAAATTGTGCTAATTTTAATTGCTTATCATAATAAAATGCATTAAGTTTTTCTCTAGTAAGTATTTCTGTAAAGTGCCATTCACTACTTTCCTAGACAGACATGCTTTATGTGCAAAGTTGTAAGTAATAATGCATTAAATAAATTTGTTGATGTGTGTGTGATTGAGACCAGCGCAAATTCTACAACAGTGACATTTAACACAGTTTTATTATTTATCACGGTCAATTGATATAAAATTGATTTAGTTCAGTAGTGGAAGTGTGGATGCTAACATTTAAGTGCAATTTTCTCGGAAAGGGTCAAATTTAGCAGCATGAACAGAGTACCAAAAATGTTTGAGCAAAGATTGTTGGAATTTGCATTGTCTCTAGTGTCGGCTTTTGCTTGGGGGTCTTAGAGTCTAAGTATTAGATTGATTTATTGTTGATTATTTGTACCATTTATAATAGCGTAAGTGTATATGATAGCATGACACACTGCTGAACTGGCACATAATCCGCTGTTGACGCGAAATCAACGGACAGAAGGATGCTGATACGTTAACAGTAATATCAATTGGGTATTTGCCATGTATTTATATTTTATTAAATTGCACATTAATAGGTAGCATCTAATCCACAAAACAGCTGTGACAGCTTATAAATTCGAAAAAATGGATTATAAGGTGTATTTTTAATATTAAAAATGTGAATATTTAAAGGGACCGCCAAAACGCGAACATATTGGCCGTGACTTCAGTTATCTTGTAAATGGCCGCTTGTTTACATCTAGGTTCAGCACGTCACACGTCAACCTCAGCCCGTCAATTTATCAGTTTGTTGTTTGCGTTCTTTTTGTGACAAGCGAATTAAAATACGCTAAGAACAAGTGAAATACTTATGAGTTATAACTTCTGAAGGCATGTTCATTGTTATGGAATTTGTGTACAGCGACAAGCAGTTCAACGCGGCGGAGATGAGGAACGTAAAAGCAACAGCATAAGTGAACTTTTTATCAAATTAACGTAGCATTGATAATTTGACCACAGTTGGTTGTTGGAAACATACTATTTGTAAATCTAAAAACGTAAGAATCAAAAATGTACCCTAAACTTGACATTTATTTTAGAGGTCAGAATAAACATAATTTGCCATTTATTTTCGGGATTGTTGCGGCTCGTTTCCGGTCTGGCTTAACAGTCGAATATATGGGAAACAACGTCGTTCTAATTTTATAACATTTCCCTATATCAACTTAACACGCATATAGTTTTTCATATCCTCTTCAAGCTATAACAAAATGGAAACTGAATGGCAAACACTTATAACCCCAAAAAGAATAATAAAACTTACAGTAAGAATTAAGATGATCTTCACAACAGAAAAAACAAACTTTGCGATTTCGGCATATCACGTCTAGGGCCTTAAACAACTTTTTCATACGTTGATAATCTCGAGGAACGGTTACAAAAATTTTGTTAGCTGTACTGACTGAAGTACTTTTATAACCATGTACAAAACAACACTGGTTTGTTTTCCATACATAATAGATACTTGTAAAACTACACAAATCACTTTTTGGTGCGACCTCTTACACCGTCCTTTCAATAAACACAACACAAAAGTTTTTCCAATACAAGAATGATACTACATCATTAAACAGCACGCTACTCGGTAATGTTTACATGACACTTGACGTCACGAGGTGAATAACCTTGGATAGAAGCGTTTTGGCGGTAACTCCTAAGATTCGAATTTCAGACCTGAAATTCTCTACCTACAAATATTTTTTTTTTGTTTTTTTTAACATGGCGTACGATATAAGCACTTCAAGATTCATTTTACGTAATTTTCAAAATAAGTGATAATACCCAATTTAGAATTATAGCTGAATTGAATACAAATGAAATGCAGCTTTCGTTCTGAAGATTATATTGATGTCAAATGTTTAAAACCTATTTTTTTTGTAGATAAGGCTTTCTTTTAATAACCAAAAATGAATATTTCATGCCATCTATTGTCACTTATACAATAAGCACAGAAGTAGTTCCTTCTCATATCTAAGTTCAAATCACATTTAAAAGTAAATTGTGATGACGAAAGAAGGGTCCTCTGATGTCACCATCCCTGCCACCGCACTCCCATTTGGTATTACAAATGCCATGGTTCTGCCTTCAACTATATGCCATAAATTGTTTTAGAGGGGACCAAACAAAGTACCGTWATATTCAATGGCTGTGGTAGCCACGGTTACCWTAGGATTTATAATGATAGGAGAGATTAATGTATTAGCACCAATAGTCACGATGCCTTTTCTATTAACTTACGCTTGTATCGATTACTCTTACTTCGCGTTAGCGCAAACTTTTGATATTCAACACCAACGTGAGCAAAGATTTCGCCGTCCCAGAACGCACCAAGCTATCAATAACGATGCAACTACCTCCGAGCAAAGTGATCTGGACACTTTGTTTCCCGAACGCACGAGACACAAGACTCTAAGAGTAAAATGTCTTTCACCAGTTTTGGCTCTTTTTGTGACAGTGACTCTTTCAGGTTGAATCGAGCTCTGGTTCGCCTAGCAGCCCCGATGAAGAGCTAACACCAATCGCACCAAGGCCACATATCCATTCCAAAACAAAAAATTGGTATTCCAATCTTTGCAACCGCTGGCTGTCATTGTTCGGTGCGGCACTGAAGATATTAATAATGGTTTTAGTGCACTGGGCGTATGCCCTCGTCTGCATATCAGCAATATTTTTGGTGTGGTTGTACATAGGTACTGCTAATCCTGCCGTGAAGCCTGGCTTGGCTGCAGAATTTCGCTTTTTGAGGTGGCTTCAAACCACCTTACTCAGGTGCTTTGGGTATGTTTTCCAGTGTGATTTTTATAAATTTAGTTGCAGTGTTTGGATTTTTAGTAAACGTGTCTATGATTATGAGCAAATAGTTGTGACTCCTGTCCATCCCTCGGTGGATGTAACATCAACGCAGCTTAATGAGGATAACGAAGATTTTTCTTCACGTAGACGTTACCACCAATCGGCCACTGTTCACGGCCACATGGTAAACGTTGATGACTGAACCAATGCATTTTAAAAAGAGTATTGTAACTGCATGTAAATAATTTGTAAATGACAAATTTTAAATAATTTTATAAGTCAGTATTAATATATTTCTAACAATCACTAAATGGGCTTGTTTTTTACTATGCACACACTGAGAATTAGTTGTGTCTATAATACTGTGTGTCTTTTACAAAAAAATGAGCTAAACATAGGGAGCATCGTTGTTAAAAAATTCAAGTGAATCCACTGCATTGTTTCAAAGACTAGTGATTTTTGCACACAATGTATTGCAGGAACACCTCTTATTAATTTCTATTTGTATTCTTATTTCTTTTGGTTCCTTTCTTTTATTATACCTCAAAGCTAATAAAAAAATCCAGCTCTGCTTGTTCGTTATTTGACTACTATTATGTGTTGCTTTTATTTTTTTATAAGTATAAGATTATTAGGATTTATATTACATTATTTAAATTAGATATTGTCATCACATATTTTAACATTATGTTCTATCAGTCAATAAAAACATTGATAGGTGAGGTGTGATGTAAAAAAATTCAACAAACAGATAAATACGAGAAACATTTAAGCAGATTTTATACAGGGTGTCACACATTTTTTTATTTTATCTATTTCTAGCTTATATAATAACAATACTCTTTATTGTTGAACGGTATACACCAATTACAGGACAATTACTCTAGTCTAGGCAAGCAGACAATATAAAATTACCTTACAAAGCAACCCCCCCTCAATAACTGTCTACATGATTCAAAATTAATAGTTTCCATAACAATTAAAATTATTACACACAACTCAAAGCAAAGATATTACTAAAATCTTGGTGTTACGAATAACAAATCCTAACGTTTTATAACACTCCGAGACCAGAACAGTAATATGATCACTAAATGTATGTAGTACATGAAACATCCCATATAAGTCTTTTACAGATTCTACTCTTGTTAAGATTTGGCCGTTCATCACACATTCATACACTAATGAAGTTTTCTTACGAGTGTAGGAAATTACATTGCATTTACAAACATTCAATTTTAGGTTGTTACTTACATACTAGGTATATAAATTATCAATTTGATTTTGTAATAATATACGATAATACACAGTCGTCTAAAGTACTAACATTTGTGTACAGTTTAAGATCATCTGCAAACATTAAATAAGGGCATCTTATGATCAGTGGTAAGTCGTTAACAAATATTGAAAACAGTAAGGGCCCCATATTAGACCCCTGCGATACACCAGAGGTAGGTACAAATGAATTAGAGTAAAGACAACCGTAACACACATAGTGCACTCTGTTTAGCAAATACGACTTAATAAGCGATAATAACGGTGCACTAACCCCCACCATGTCTAGTTTCCTCAACAAGATGTCGTGATCTGTTTGATCAAACGCTTTACTAAAATCTCTGTAAATAGTGTCAACCTGACCACCACCGTCCAAAGTTTCGGCTGTGAATTGGAAAAGTGTGACAAGATTTATCACAGTGGACCTATTTCACAAAACTATGCTGATTTTCTGACAGGTGTGGTCGCAATTCACCATAAATATGTATGTATGTACAACAGCCTCAAATAATTGTGCAAAATTGCATAAAATCGTAATCGGTCTATAGTTTTCACATCCCTTCTGTCACCAGCCTTGGACAGGCATGGCACCTGTGGTTCAACAAGCACATTTAGGCAATCTTTAACAAGAAAACTTGGAACTAAGTCTATCTCTGCCGTTTGTTCTGCCAGCTTCCAGTATGTCCTTCCTACTTATATGCTCTAAGCATATAAGCACAAAATCCAAAATTAAACAGAATACGCTTACATAATTTATAACTAATCTAATTATCACTACTATAATTTTATATATCAAAAGAATGAATTTGAAAGCTAGTACTCAAAAAACAAGGTAAACAAATAATGACACACATGTATTTTCTCATTCTGTCCCACCAGGCAGCAAATGTTGGTATGCGGCAGGCAGGTTAGTTGTCCATAACTTCATAAACATCTCTGTTGTATTATCCATGCTTTTGCTTTTCCTTTGAAAATCTGCACTGAATCAGTTTGCCTGATGTATTGAAGAAGTTTGTTATACTCTACCATCGCCTGATGTGCAACCATACACTTTCCTCTATTAGTCAACACTGTTGGCACAAACACAGCGTCACGCTCCCTATTGTTATAACTTTGGATATCAGATACATAAGTAACATGAATGTTGTGCTCCATCTTGTCATGAATCATGCTATATACTAGTTTCAGCTGTTCTATCCCAAATATTTCCGTAAACGTGAGTCTTCCATCAACAGCTAGTCTAGTTGTGGGTGTAAGCAACGGTAAACTATGTTATAACCTTTATAGATTTGCTCAACATTCTCGATAGTCTATTAAATAGTGTTTGCGAGCACTGACTCCATATTGACAGCAGGTATGTCATATTGCTGAGTATAAGTTAATTATAAATTGTTTGAGCTGCTCTTACCATAAAGGCAGGGCATCTACGTATTGCTCCAGTTATAGGCCATATTTTTTCCATAACTTTCTTGACATGTGGTGCCCAGCTAAGTTTTTAATCTGTCCAAGATAAGCAGTCTGGTTGACTCGTTTGATTTGAGTAGATTTATTTACAAATGCAAAGAAATGTAATTCTTATTTTTTTGTTAGAACACCAGGTAGGTAGTTTTGCTTACATTTATGCGCAGTAGGTTAAACCAGCCAGTTTTCAAAAATTTCTATATCTTTGTTGATGACCTCCAGTAATGCAATCTCAGTGTGTCCTGAATACACCAATATTGTATCATCTGCATATATTGTATAATGTGCTTTTAGTCCAGCATTTTTAAAATTCAGTATACATATAGAGTCCGTAGATAACTGGACCCAACACAGAACCCTGTGGGACACCCTTCTGAAAGGGTAGAAAGTTGCTATCAGTCTGATAAATAGGACATGATCAGTTCACTGAGGACACCCCTAATACCCATACACTTCACTGTTTATTAGTATGACACCATTCAAACATGGACGTAGCTAGGGGGGGGCTTTTCGATAGCAGCCCCTAAAAATATTTGTCAAGGTTTAAATGAAATAGTTTGTTTATTATGCATTGACTTTAACTTTTTATGAAATATGATTAAACTGCCATCGCCAAAGCTGCCTGCACTGAGAATGTCAAAGTCATCGGAGAAAACGTGGACATGCAGGTCTTGCTAAATGGTTTGAGCTCCCATATTGACAACATAAATGTTGTCACCAGAAAGGTGACAAAGGGCAGCCAGACGCCCTCCATGGCTCCTTTTTTAATGCATGAAGCGGTGTTACTTAACATTCAACCAAATAAGCATGTTCTCGTCTTTCGTTTTTTGTCATTCCTGAAGAGACCACTAAAGCTACCTGCACCTACCTGAGCTCAAACGAATATCTTTCAATGTGAGACACGTTATTTCACTAGTATTCAACTTTGAATAGGGCAAAAACTAATTTTTTTTTGGAAAAAATCTTTTAAGAGCTTGGTCTCGTTTTGTGGAAAATTTGATCTGTTTTAGAAAAGGAAAGTATATTTCTTCCACAAAAATTTGTAGTTTACAAGATGTTGAAAAATCAAAACAAGCACGAAAAAATCGCTCTTTTCCAACCACCACTAAGTTAGCACAGAGTTCTCAGGGTTGCGAATCTGGATCTATACTACCAGCACAGGTCCAAAACGCATAAGCAAAAAACCACTAGTGGTCCGCAGGTTAATGCATTTTTGTGTAAAGTTTGACAAATCTGGATTTGTACTACATAGAGCATGATTGTGTTAAAAAACTTTTCAAAAACATGTAATAACAATGACGCATGGAAATTATTTGCCAATTATCTCGATCTATTGGAAGTTGCATATATCATCCTTATACAGCATTAGAAAGTTTCTTACATTTATATGGCCAAAATTCTTTTATAAGTGCTGTAGAACTAAGAAATATGAGACTAAGCTCATTTAAAATAAAATTTAACGATCTATAAAAAAAAACTGAACAGTTTTGATTGACATTTACTAATTCTTCCTTTATATATTTTTACACCTATACATCATTCGTTTAAATTGAGATAACTGCCTTTTCAAAACAAAATTAATTAATGGATATTTTTTCTCTTTCGTTTTTTATTGTTTCTCACCTCCATGGTTGTGATCAATAACAACTTACTACACAGGTATGTGTAAAATTCTAAATTTGTTTTTTTTTACTTTTACGGTTGAGTGAAAGAGCAGGGGCGATGCCACTAATCATTAGTCATTTACCACTGAACTTCACCGTTTTGCGCTGCAATGACTCCACTGTTCAAAGTCATAACAATACTGTTACTTACATCAATGTAGTGGGCAAATAAAGACGATTTATTATTATTAATATTGTGATATGGTGTGAGGTCTGTAATAATTGATCAAGGTGATAAATTCGAAATTAGCTTTCCTTAAATCACTTTTCATAAGTACTGGTCATTTCCTAAGAATTAAAAATTTGTAGATTGAGAAGCTAATATGGTATAACAAAGATTTACCAACCTGGCAATAATATATATCGAAAGTAGCTTAGCTGCAAAGTTAAACCCACAAGATATTTTGAATGCATTTGTGAAATGGAGCAACAAAAAAATAATTTTAAACTTTTAATAATTCTATAAGTCTAAATTATATTTTACAATAAATCTTTTTCAGGTTATTTTTGGGTTAAACCTAAGGACCGGAGAAAAAACTTAAATAACTTCTGGAATAAAACTATTAATGGCCAAATCGTATCGTAAATAACTATTATTTCTACTCGAGGGACTCAAGCCCCCCCCCCCCCCTAAAATATTATGTTAGCTACGCCTATGCATTCAAAAGCTTTTTTAGGTCCCCTGAAACAGCAACAACATAAAGTCCCAGATCCAGAGCACTCAGAATATATTCCATCACATCCACTACAGCAGATTGAGTTCCACTGTTTTTCTGGAAACGAAATTGATGAGATATGTGCTAGTAGTAAAGGTACAAATTCATCTGGAAAGGATATTTTCAAATACCTTAGAAAGAAAACACTCTTGGGTCGATAATGTGATGGGTAACTTGGATCCTCCTTCATAAAAATTGGGCAAATAGCAGCAGTTTTAAGTTTGTCTGGAAACATTCCACTTTCAAGGCGTTTATTAATTAATGTGGTAACTGGCTCAACAATCAGAACTACATGTTTAATATTCTGAGGTGAAATTATGTCCAGTACACTCAGCTGTGTTCCTCAATTCTTGAATGTCTTTATAAATACAAGGGAATATGAACTAAAATTATCAATGATGGTAAAATTACTAAACATTTCGGTGTCGGATATTTTCAAACTTTTAAGTAACATTTAAATACTATTACAATTTATTTGTTGCATTGAAATGAAAACATTTTAAGAATACATCAAATTGGTGTCACAAGTTTAAACTATTATGAAAAAAATTTCATCATTCGAAAAAATTCTCCTACAAGAAATGTTCAGTGAGTTGGGCACATAATTCGTGACAGAAATGAAACTGGTATTCTTATTTTAGTTTTGAATAAGAATTTTATTTACTTAACAGAAATACATATTTACATACAATCATACACTGTCACCAGTGGCGGAGACTTGGAAGGGGTAGTAGTTTCAACTAAATATCCAGATATTTCAATATGTTTATTGCAAGTCACTTGATTGCATAACAATTAGTATTAACAGAAAAATAACATTCAGCCAGCTACTTTGTTAAGTACAATAGATTTGACAAAACAAATTAATCAATAGGAACAAAATAAAAAATAGGAATATGTCAGCACAACTTTCAGACTTGGGTTTTAAGTACTGCCTCTAGTAGTCATGGTTTACATCAGCAAGATTAATCGGTGTGTAATTTGAGCAAACTGTTGTCATGGGGACCAGAATACTTACATCTGGTCGCCATTTACTGAGTATTAAGTACAAGTATGACTATGAACATATCTATACAATCTAATTTAATAGCCGGAGCTCTAGGTTTATGGTCCTATCGTGAAACACCTAAACATGATAAAATCAAACAACACAAGATAATTAGGCATTTTCTTCGTTGAAATATGAGACATAAACTACATCACCTCCAATATTTATAAGGCATTGTCCCTGGAAAAGAGAAATATGCAACACTCTTTTGCAAAAAAAAACTTCTCCACTTACCTGATTTTTATGTAAATTGTGGTTGAGTATGCACTTCGTCATGAAATATGCTACAAGCGCGTTACCTCCTAGGGCGGCCACATGTGCGCGCAGAATGGCCAAGGCTTCTGTTACAAAGCTGTGGATAAAACCACTCAAACCACCTTCCTCTCTGATTGATGTGGTTTCCCTAATGAAGAAGAAATTCAAATTTCCTAAATACTTCTCAATCTTTCCACCAGGGACATATGACAATGGCGTAATATCCACTCCATGTCTCTCACGGTAAGGCATCTATGAAAAAACAATGTAACCTAGGGCGAGAATTTCATGCAGCTATTCTTACATGTGTTTGCTTTGAAGGAAAGAACCTATTTTTTAGGGGGGATTTCGATCGACCTCTCAGAGAGTGTGATTGCAACTGACTGGGTGAGGACTGTTCGTTGTCATTTATTTGATCATCCTCTAAATTAAATATCATATCATCATCTAAAATTGATTTGAGATTATTAAACAAACAAGAAAAAAGGTGGCTTCTTACTAGTTATAGTCTTCTTTTTATTTTTCACTGCCCTGGGCGAATCAGTCAAACCCAAAGCCATACCCAGCACGCACATTTGAATTTCCTCAGGTTCCGGCCAGTTAATAATGAATTGCACGTTGCAGAGGGCGCAGGGTATCATCCTGCGCAACTTGAAGTACACACTTTGCAGTAGATTTTGCACGTATTTACCCAAACTGGCGGTTGTTGGAGTTTTGCCTCTCCATATTTGAGTGAACATCTGCAGATTCTTTACTATTTCCAGACCCTCTAGACCGGGCACGAACTCGGTGTTTACTACGTGGAAGCCGGCTGGAGCAATTGGTTCCGTCAAGAAGCTTAAAATTTCTTTATCTTCCGGGACCATCTATCTGTAACAGCAATACATTCAGAAGTTAAACACAAAGCAGGTGTTGTGGACTAACTTCTAGAATGCAGGGTTCCTTGTTTCCGTTCGATAAATCAAGAGTGCCTTGTTCACCTTCAGAATCTTCATTATCAGATGGGGCTGTGCCATTCTGCATGTCATCCTGCAGTGATTGGATTTTAAAACAAAATGCTTGCTCTCACACCAGAAAAAAATTACTTACAGTCCTAGTGAGCTGATACATCTCTCTATTCTTTCTAACTGTATCTGATAGTTGTTTCTGTAATTTGGAAAGTGTGGACTCATCAGTAGATTGGTCAGAAACTAATACTGGTATTGGTGGTGCTGGTAATGCTGTAAGAAATGCTGCTGTCCCGGTTGCAATCCCGATTAGCAGACGTTCCCCGATTGATATTCTTACTTTTAGCCCAAATATTGAATTCATTCCTTTTATCTTCAATTTATTCACTAAAATCCTATGTAGTTCATATTCAACGAAAGGTAAAGCATCAGATATTTCTTTTGCATTAGACTCGCCCTTCAGTTCTTTTAATGGTCGGCAAACATATGCTTGGAGAATACATCCACGGCCTACAGTTGGCATCTCATCAGGAAGTTCTGTAGTCGTGATTAGCACATCTGGCACCTTTCCACGTCTAAAGAGTCCGATTATTTTATTTGTAGCATTTTAATCATGAACTTACCTGCACATTGAACATTTAGTGCCTACCACTCTAATGGATGTACTCAAGCTGTAAGGTAAATGACATATTGAGCATGGTGTGGTGTTGTAGACTGCATAACTTAGGCCATCGTGCTCAGGACTTGCGGGATGTGAGCCACTTATCTAAAAAAAAAAAACATGGAAATGTCAAATTAGGAWGATTTGAGAATATTAAAAAAATATCGTGKATGAAATTTAGAAGCCATTACATCCTTAGCCTATACCAGAAGGACCATAGCAGAAAGACATAGATTTTTTTGGACTTATAAAAGGAAAAAATGTTCAAGATGGTTAGAAGTTATGTATACGCCAAACATAACCAGTGATGAGACCATAAGAAAATTAGAGTACTTATTCAGTCGATGGGGAATACTAAGGATAATTGTGAGCCATAATGGCAGAGTTTACGTCAGCTATATTTAAAAGGTTTCTGAAGGAAAACCATGTTCAAAAACAAAAACTCACATTTCTTCAGAGCCTTACAAACCTTGATATTTTGCAGGCTTTAAATAAATATTTGTTGTACTACAAAAATTGCAAACAGTCTGCAACAGGAGAAACTCCAGCTAACCTTTTTAGTGGAAGGAATTTTATAATGAAACTAAAATCACTTCACCTAATTACAAAAAAAATGACAAATTATTAGGATAAATGCGTTAATATGTTTGGTGCAAAGCTAGATTTGATGTAGACGATAAGTTCTGGTACGTGATTATAAAAACATATGAAGCCTCCTGGGTGCACAGCACGGCCAACAGTAAAACACGGAGCTAGGAATTTTGAAGTGTATACTGAAGACAATAAAAATCGTTATCGCCATGCTGATCAATTGTTAAAACTTGTACCTAGATGATATTGATTTTTCTGTCAGTGAAATAAATAACAGGAGGAGCACTGGGAAAGAAAAATCTAATACAATAAGAGATGATTATTTGGCACAATTAAGTATTCCACAATGTATCAGTTCTCCACCATTAATTAGACCTTCACATAACCGTAAATCTTATGATAGATATTGTCCTTATTGTCCTGGGAGGAATGATCTAATATCTTAATTATTACTTGTTGGGAACTGCTTGAGTGTCATGCAGAATGAATAAAAAAAGAAGCCTCTGATACTAGACACATATGCATGTCTTCCAAAAGGGCTCTCATACTAAATTGTGTATCAATTTCGTATTAAAGTTGTTCAATAAATTTTTAGTTTACTCGGTCGATTTTGTGTCATTTAATATCCATCAAGAATACAACAGCCTCTTTCTAAAATAATGGGTAGTGGTCTGTGTTGTCTGTTTTCATTAGTATGGAACTGTTGTTATCAATTTCAATTTTGGTTTTTACAAATATGTGATCTATCAGATGTTTGAACATTCCCTTCTGAGGTAACTTCAATTATTGCAGACACAAACCCAAACTCATACATCATGTCCAGATTAATCATAATAAAATCAGCACAACATAACTGCCCCATGGTACACAAATGAACATTTGTCTCATGTCATCGACAAGCTTCTACAACTTTCAAACTCGAGACTAGATAAAAGGTATTTTCACCCCGATAAAGCACTGGCACATAGTTCCTACATGACCATTGATTTTTTGGAAAAAGAAGAGCTATAAATGGTTAAACACCCTCCCTACAGTTCCCACCTTGCCACCTGTGACTTCACTCCAAGATGAGAAATGGAAAGAAACATTTGATGATTGGTTTCTACGCCTCACAAAATGTAAAAGGAAATTATTTTTAAAAATTGTAATACATAAAGTGATATTGCAAACTTATCTAGCAACCTACATATCAATATTATATCCCCAATAATGTGTCGTGTGTTCATAAGAAGTTAAACATAAAGCAGTCTTTCCAGTCATGATTAGTATCCATTTTACAAGTGATCAACCAGTTTTGTGGTGAGGAGAAAGTTTTAGAAATTTTAAAAACTTTTGATAAAGATATTGTCAGATTACTTAGATATCCTTTGTATTTACAGACTTTTTTCGATAACCAGTATGGGGATCTCAAAAACTAGCAGAGCTAGAAGGAAGGTTAAATAGAGAAAGATTCACCGTTTTGTTGACCTATCTCAATACACGTTTTAGTTTTTAAAAAAGTTCATGGCTTACTAGATATTGTGAAAAAACTAAATTTTGAGTATTTCTTTAAATCCTTTTATCTCGTTTTTTTTGATGTTACAAAAAATGTAAATACAAAAGTTGTAGAAAATATTACCCTTAATAAAGTAGTGTAGTCCAGTTTGTAATGTGTTTTGTCATATTTGAGATATGACATAAACTTTTGTTTTCTTAAATAGAAACTATAGTTGGCTATGGATTCATAAAGTTGGTGATTTTTTTACCTATTTAATGATATAACATTAGGTATAGTTATTTTGAAAAATACCAGAGCTATGGCCAATTGTCTGTATAATTTTTGTATTGTTTTTAAATAGTTAGCCATGCAACAATTGTTTCTTGTATCTAACAGTTAGTTAGAACTGAATACTAAAAACTCACGTATTTGTAAGTTAAAAATGGAGTTTTAAAATCTAGAAAAGCTTAATATGATTGAATGCTACATCATATGTCGCAAAAAATCTGTTTGAGCATCTGAAGAATACTTTCATCTCTACCAAGATCGCCAACAGCCTTCTTTAAAGAAATTTAAAAGGATTACGATAACTTAGGACAATATGGCTCTTTTTGTAAACCAAGAAATCGGTCCAGGGGTATAAATGAAGCTGCACAAATAAACATTTTGGTAAGTGTGAACATAAATTTGTCATTTTTAACCCGCACTTCACAGAGCACTGTTGTTAAAACATTGAAATTACATAGATTTCACCCCTTCAAGCTTGCAGTTAGCCAAACATTACATGCTGGGGATGAAGATCCGCATCTGAAGTTTTGTAACTGGTATAGAAACATGTGCGCAGAAGATACACAGTTTTTTCTTTTAAGATTATGTGGTTGGATGAAACAAAATTTACAAACTGCGGTATGTTTAACCAACATAATGAACATCTCTGGGCACAAGAAAACCCTCGCAATGTGCAGCAAAGAAGACCTCAAATCAGATTTGGGTTTAGTATTGTTGCGGTATTATTGGGTCGACCATTCAAGGTCCCTAGATTTTTGATCATTCTTTAAGTGGTGAATGTTATCTTTATTTTTTACAAAATGATTTTGAAAAAATAATAATAATCATAATACAGCGCAAGTAAGGAATTATCTTGACCAAATGTAAGCAAACATGTGGATAGGAAGAAACGGCCCTGTTGCCTGGCTGCCCCATTCTCCAGATTTATCTGTTTTAGATTTCTTTTATGTGGTACAATAAAAACAAAGTGCATCTAAGGTACTATGAAACAGTTGATGACTTAAGAGCTGCCGTTTTACAAGCCTTTGCTACTATTGACAGACATTCTATTAGGAAGGCAAGTTACTCCTTATAAAAAGATGCAATTTATTCATACAAAATAATGAAGGATTGCTTGAACACCTTTTGTAGCAATTCATATTTTAGTTTTGCATTTTCTTATTATGTTAACTGTTAAATAAATTATTTCAATTTATTTTTGAAATATGAGATTTTATGAACCAAAGCAATGTATTTCATGGCTAACTATTTAAAAACCAAATAACAAAAAATATAGAAAATTGGGCATAACTCTGATATTTTTCAAAATAACTATACTGAGTGTTATATTGTTGGATAGGCAAAAAATCGCCGACTTTATGAATCTGTAGTTTCCATTAAAAAAAACACAAGTTTATGTCATATATCAAAAGTGACAAAATGCGTAACAAATTGGGTTCACTATTTTATTAAGAGTAAAATTATCTACAACTTTTACATTTACATTATTTTTGTAACAACAATTTTGAAATATTCAAAATTTAGTTTTTCAAAATATCTAATAAGCTATGAACTTTTTTTAAAAAACAAAATGGCGAATCTTTCTCCATTTAACCTTCCTTCTAGTTCTGCTAGTTTTCGAGATCCCCATAGTGGGACAGAAAAAAATCACCCTGTATTCAAGGGCCATCCAAAAATGAGGTTGTATGTATGCCGTCAGTATGCAAAGTTACATTTTGCTGACACTGACTCTGTTGCTTCTGTGAGTATTTATAATATTCAAGAAAATAGAGATCACTGTCAGTTGTGATGTTATGAAGTTAGAGCTGTAATTAGGTTTCTCATAACAAGAAATGTGTGACTTTCTAATATTCATCGTTGATTGAAGGAGGCGTATGCAGACAATGGTGTCTGGTGTCATAATTTCAACTTGAGAAGGAAGAACACTCATGATGATGGGCTGAAGAATGATCAGCACATAACAATTAATGAACAATACCTGCATACACCTTCTTCATATGACGATGAATATCAGAAGGTCACACATTTCTTGTGTTGATATGATGATCTCCACTTTCCTGAATATTATAAACACTCATAGAAACAGCATAGTCAAAGCCTGCAAAACGTAAATTTTCCATACAGACAGCAGACATGTAACTGAAAGTGTATTACTTTACAGATGGCCTTTGAACCTTACACTCTTACAACTTTTCAAGCCGTTGCTTTCCTTCAACTTGATACTCTAAGTGCAACGCTTTATATGGACCTACTATAATTTGTTCATATGATACTTAGCGGGGTTTTATAAACTACTTCAAACAACTTTATGTGAATAATTTAATCTACTAGAGGTTTCTCGCAAACTGAAGTTTTCATCCTGAAAAGCCAAATTTTAACCTTAAATTGAACAAATTAGTTCTGATGAAATTCTTGTATTATTATTAAATTATTTTTTCCCTAAATGTCTTCAATATGTACAATTTAGTGCATTTTAATGTTCCTCAAATCAGGTGGAGCTACAATTACGTTCTTAAATTATCTAATGTATTACTTACATCTGTAGGCATTGTTATTGGATCAGTTTTTGCATGTAACTTCTCCTTGTCTGACTGTTCTGTTGATGGCACAGATTCTTTAGTTTTTGCAGATGGTGTTGGTGGTATATTCATTACCGTGTCACCTACTTCGTTGTAATGGTAGCCTATTATTGCTGCAGTACCAATGGCACTTAACACACATACGTCCTCACTGGAAGTTACATGATATAATAAGAGAATCTACACAAAAATAATTCAATTTACCAGATAGTTGTCGTTTCTGAATATCCTAGCACTGAATTACAGTTTAGAGTACGCGCATGAGAACGAATTTCTAGCCTCAGTTCTGACCACCACATGTCTCTGGATTCGGGCTCTTCGATGTTAGTGATCCTTTCCAAAAGTTTTACGGATCTGGCACTTACAATTCCCCCTAATATTGACAAAGATTAATTTGTACACCTAGGAAATATAGGAATACACACCTAAATACATGATAAACTGTTGTGGATACTTTGACATGGTCAGGAACGGATATTCCAACAGTTCAAAGTTATCTTGATGAATTCCTGAATGAACCATCTGAGCAGACCGCTGGCCAATATATCCCACTCCAGATTTGTCACTCCCAGTTAAGCTGTTCCCTTTTGAAAACAACCAGGCATTATTCTATGCTTGATGTCATCAACAACACACTTATGTATATACCAGAAGACAGCATTTAAGGGAGAATGCATATTTGAGAAACAAAAATATACGTGCACCTCAATACCACTAAAACACTCGTCTATGAAGTTCACTAGAAATATTTTATCCAAGATATCATGAACTGTACTAAAGATGTCACGATTATATTAGCTCCCATTCATTTAGCACAAAAAAGAGTATAATAGATACAATCTGTACTATACAACTGTTTTCAGCAGGATAAGCGTCTGATGTGCGTCACAGAATAGGATCAGCATTTTGAAATTTGAAGATTGGACATTTATAAATAATTAAAAAATAAAATGAAATAAATAAATCTCACATGCAGCATATGTTTTACATGATGGTAAAACTGAAAACTAAGGGTAGGTTTCTCCTCCATTTTAGCTTAATATGAACCCTTATATTAACCCAGTAACCATGGTAATGTCTTAAACTAAGTTATTATTGCTAAAATTTAACATATCACCACTGTTGCAGGGTTAATATAAAATATTCAGACAACACTAATAATCAGAAGCGAGACTGGCCCTTAAGATGTTTTAATTTAACAAGTAATTTAATTGAAAAATTAAACACTTTTAAAAATTTTCCATATAAGTGAAATTTCTGGACAAATTCGGACCAATGGTAACCTTACTCCAGGACCTATTTGATTGATATTATGCTAAGATTTTACTAGTAGCATAATATTGTCAAGGACATCAGATTAGACCATTCAGACCAGTGGCTTTAGAAAAATAAATATATTTTAATTATTTCTCTCAAGATGGTTGTATAAGTTGCAAGAGAATGTAAATATACAGGGTGAGTCAGTTTTTTGTAGACAAACTTTAACAGAAGATAGAACACATGTTTTTAAAAAGAAAAGTTCTTATAAACATATGTCGTAGAAGGCTTCGTTTCTGAGATACAGGGTGTTGAAAATAATTTCTTTTTCTCGAATTTTCATTATAACTTATAAACGAATGCTAAGATTTTTTTCATGTTTGGGGGATAATGCTTGTTAATTAAGGCGCATAAAACAAGCGATAATAATGTTCAAAAATTTGCACAGTGGCGGAGTGGAGGGGGTGCTCAACCCCTTTCTTAAACAGAACTTCTACGCCAATGACTATTTGTAAGAAAAACTGTTATTTTCATTATCTACATACATTTTAACAAAAGTAATGTCCCTTCTTCTGTTTCGAAAATCCTATGCATTTCCGAGTTATTTTGATGTGTTAGAGTTTATTTATTATCAATTATCGGCTAAATATTTAATTCTTCGACGAAAACTACCCAAATATGGTGTGTTAAGGATTCTAAAAAGCCGAAATCTCTTATTCTTTATCTCTTTTCAATGTAGTCAAAATAAATATTTGTTATATCAAGCCATACTCAAATTGCAACAAAGTATGATACTCCTTGGAAAACAATAAGTATTAAATGTCATATTTTAAAACGACAGTTTGACTTGTTTATCTACAAACACTATCGCTTCATCTTGAATATTCTCACTGTTATTAATTTTTTTAAAGTTTAAAAGTTATTTTATTTGATTTGCCAGCTTCTGATTAGTGTAAGATGCCGTTTACATTTACAAATAGCGAACAAGCCGACATTCATTTTATTTATGGGTTTGCAAATGGGAATTCAAGGTATGCAGCTAGGAAGTATCGAAGAAGATTTTCAAATAGACGGCAACCTCACCATTCCGTTTTTGTTAGTATGCACCGTCGATTTGCTGAGCAGGGTTTAGAAAAGACAATACGTGGTGACCGACAGAACAACCGTGGACGAGATAGAATTGGAGAGGCTATATTACGTGAATTTAATAGGAATCCAACGACAAGTATTCAACGTACTGCTGTTGCTCTTGGTATTTCCCAAAGTAAAATTTGCCAGGTTTTAAAACGGGATCACAGACGCCCATATCATTTTCAACCTGTCCAAGGTTTATGTCCAGGTGACGCCGAACGAAGATTAAATTATTGTAGGTGGGTGCTTAACTCCATTCAAAATAATAGAGATTTCTTATTCAACATACTGTGGACTGATGAATCATGTTTTACTCGTCGTGGTATAGTAAATTTTCACAATCTGCATGTATGGGCACATGAAAACCCACATGCCATTCGACCAAGAAGTTTTCAACATGAATTTAGTACAAATGTCTGGATTGGAATTTACGGCAACCACGTGTTTGGACCTTATTTCTTGCCGCAACGTGTAAATTCACAAAATTTCCTGCAATTCTTTGAAGAAGAGCATGCTAATATGTGGGAAGACATTCCCTTGAATTTAAGAGGACAGTCTTGGATTCAGCTTGATGGGTGCCCGGCCCATTATGGCAGAAATGTAAGATATTGGCTAAACAATAACTATCCGGGGAGGTGGATAGGTCGTGGAGGTCCAGTGGCGTGCCCTCCCAGATCCCCCGATTTAACGCCACTTGACTTTTTTGTGTGGGGATTTATTAAGGAAAAAGTGTATACCACTCCGGTTAATACACTTGATGAACTTCACAATCGCATCAGAGATGCTTGCAATGAAATTAGGGTGCATCATTTAGTTAACTTAAGACGTTCTATTGTACGTCGCTGTGAAATGTGTATTGAAAAGAACGGTTTACATTTTGAACAAAGTGTCTAATTTTAGTATACTAGTATTATTGTTATTAGTTGTTGTAATTGTTATTTATAATTGCATTTATTATTGCACAATTGTAAATTAAATATGTATTGTTATAAATTCAAAAATTTTCTTCATAAAGATTAACATCAATATTCGTTCAATTTTTTTTTATTTTACTGCGATACATTAGTATTTACACAGAACAAAATAAATAAGGAATGTTAAAATTAGTGTACACATTTAGACTTATAAAACTCTTGTATTTGAGTAGCGCTTGATATAACAAACATTTATTTTGATTCCATTGGAAAGAGATAAAGAATAAGAGATTTCGGCTTTTTGAACCCTTAACATACCATATTTGGGTAGGTTTCGTCGAAAAAATTAAATATTTAGCCGATAATTGATAATAAATAAATTACTTAATTTAATACATCAAACTCTAACACATCAAAATAACTCGGAAATGCATAGGATTTTCGAAACAGAAGAAGGGACATTACTTTTGTTAAAATGTATGTAGATAATGAAAATAACAGTTTTTCTTACAAATAGTCATTGGCGTAGAAGTTCTGTTTAAGAAAGGGGTTGAGTACCCCCTCCACTCCGCCACTGTGCAAATTTTTGAACATTATTATCGCTTGTTTTATGCGCCTTAATTAATAAGCATTATACCCCAAACATGAAAAAAATCTTAGCATTTGTTTATAAGTTATAATGAAAATTCGAGAAAAAGAAATTATTTTCAACACCCTGTATCTCAGAAACGAAGCCTTCTACGACATATGTTTATAGGAACTTTTCTTTTTAAAAACATGTGTTCTATCTTCTGTTAAAGTTTGTCTACAAAAAACTGACTCACCCTGTATAATATTCATATAAATAATTGAAAACCACTAATGGCATCAAAGAAGAAAAAAATTACTCGAGAAAATTTGGCAGCTGACACAATTACCATAATTATGCTGTTTCATGCTTAAAGAGCTGTATACAGCCAGTGATATTAAWATTACTTCACAATGTGTAATTAATTACAATCACAATTACACGCTTCAATGTAATTTCAAATGATCAATTATATCTACTCTTTGCATAGGATCAGGTAGATAGATGGAAAAAGTTTTAAAACAATAATCTTACTCGTACTATCACTTATACCTAGTTGTTTTCATAATAAAATATTATAGTTTTTATTGCATAAAAATTATCCCAATTATTTTTAGATGTAAACATACAACTAACTAGTTACTAATAATCTAACTTATATTACTTATCAATTTTATTAATGTAGATTACAAACCACAACAACAACAGTTTTTCAAATTGTTCATCTGACCAATTGTTTCGTCTAAGTTTCAAAATCTGACCACCGGAACCCTCAACGAGAGTGGATGAGGTTAATATGGCATTAAGTTTTTTGAAAATCCTAAATATTGTTTTTTACAGATATTAATTTTTTACTTTCAGATAAGCTAAAAGTTCTACATGTGAAGCATTTTCGCTGACATCATCTGGAACTGGAATATCCATATAATACAAAAATTGACAATATACATTCTAGAGGTGAATCACAAGGACTTTGGTTATTATCATAATTTCCTTTATCTTTGTCAGAATAAATCCAGTTAAGTTTAATCTGTGATAAGGAACAAGTTGCCTAGATGTATGGCCTTCTGAATAACTAACTGAAATCTAAAATATGTGAAAAGCATTTTTCATATAATATGTTATAATTGAAACTTACAACCCGGCCCAAAATTTAACATTTTCAATTTTTTGTTCACTACCTTTGGATTAATTAAAAAATAGTTGGCAAAGATATAATTGGTGATAGCAGTAGCCTACAGTTTTTTAGTGAGGATAATTGAAACTGTCAAAACGTGAATTCCATCTTGCATGCTGCCTTGAATCCGAAGCAGAATACATTAATTAAATTACGGCATGAATGCCACTAACTTGGAAATAAAGACAGAGGAAGAAGGTTAATTAAGAAAGACACTCACTTATAAGCTACTACAGGTATCTGAATATGGTTATATGGTTTAGAATATGGGATAGCTAGTAAAGAAAACTGTCTTTCTATAAAACACATGATTTGTAATTATTTTTCTAATATCATTTAATTTGCTGAACTAAGAGACAATTGATGATGACATTGACTCGGGCCTTATTTTTTTCAGAGTCATCCTAACCTTTATATTTACTTCAAATGCAAATATGTTGTATGCAACTCTATAAGCATGAAACAGTATAATTTTGTTAATTATGTAATAGCAGGATCACAGCAAAACAATTAAAAATAAAATAATTTTTTCTTCCTCTTCCTGCTCATTGGTGCCATCAATGGAAACCTGCACTACCGCAGTTATTGTCCGCCTAGTTCGCAGTTTTCACTAATGTAACACTTAGGATTTTAAAGTTTATAAGTACTGCATGTCACATTTAAGCTAGTAATCTGCTATTCAGGTATTTTTCCCCTTCAGGTCCCAACAAGGATAAAGCTAGTCGCAGGATGTTTTCATCTCATCTTGTTAAAAAAAATTCAAATTTTTTCTCTCTTAAACCACTGGTTTGAATGAGCTGAATGCCATTATTATGTTGTTAACTGTCTAATATCAATAAAACTGGGGCTAGGGCGTAAAGAATTCACTTATCTCATTATGCTCTTTGAGTCCCATTATTCCTGTGGAATCTTATGTGAGTTGTAGTGTAAGAGCACCCAAGATTTCCAAAAACAGGGGGAAATAATTGCACACGGAAAGATAACTCAATACATTCTTGTAGGTCAGCAAATAGCAGTGATAAGAAAAGATACATCATTTTACATGCAGCAAGAAATGATGGTTATGTGAAAAAAGGACAATCAAGATGTGAGCTTAATTTTTGTTCCCAAAACAAATCAGATTTTTATAATGAGAAAGAGACCATTCCATTCCGAAAAATTATTACTACTGATAAAGTAAGTGACAGCTATTTTTATGGACAAACTTATAAAAAAAATCCTTCCCCAAACTGGCTAAAAATTTTGTGTGTTAGCAAATATAATAGTGATGTCTTTAGCATGGCTTACATCTTGAACGCCGTAAAATATTTCTACCACAGCCACAAAATTCAGTAATTCCTTGTAGAAGGCTTGGAGTAAAATTTTAAAGCCTGGCTTACGAACATATACACGTTATGGCATGGCACCACCACACACAACATACTCACGTTTCCTAAAGAATCCTGCGGTTAGAAACATTCACCGAAAAAAATATATTACACAATTATAAGAGGTCTGCTCATTAAAAAAAAACTAGAAATTGTCTTTATTTACTTATTGACAAAATTGTACATGTCTTGGCATCATCAAAAAAAGAAAGATTGGTCTACGAAAGTAGAAATTCATTTATGTGGTAAGGACACAAATCTATTAGTAATGTATGTATGACTGTTTTAAGAAAACCTTTATGTGACAATGTCAGATGGTACTGTGGCATTACAATCTTATCATTATATCTGGTTTCATAGTTATGTTGCTCTCGATGAAGGCAATAATCATGTTGGTTTTGTTTTATATATAGCATACATTCTCTGATATACAGTGCAGGAGTAGTAAGAATTTTTAATCTTTTAAAATGAGGTCTACAGCTGTCTAAGGGCCTTGCTTCAGCAATTGCTCTGAATGCTTGTTTTTGTAATTTGAATATTGTCAACCATTGTGTTGTATTACCCCACAGCAGTATGCCATACATAAGCTAGCTCTGGGAAAGTCCCATATAGGCAAATCTTAATAATAATAATAATAGTTTATTGACAGTGTATATACCTTTACATTACATAGGAAAATAAATATTATATAAATATATTATTTATAAGTTATAACAACATAGTAGTATAGTATACATAATCGGTAAAACAATACATATGTGAGGGTGAACATTTATAGTGTTTTCACATTATTTTATTTATTTACAGTAAACGACACCATTTAACATCAAAGAAATATATGGATAAGCAGTATAGATTGATAATATAAGAAAAATTTAACAACCTAGTATCAATAACGAGGTTTCTAACCTGGATACAATGAGAACAGATACATATATGTATATATATTTTTGATGTATACGTCAAATGCCCAAAACCTCTCTAACATGCTTTTTAAAAAGTGTTAGTGACTTAAAAGCAAATACATCAATGTCTTTGCTGTATCATTGCATATAGGCAAGATTGTGTTTAGAGATGAATGTTGAGCATAACTGACCTTATCGGGTTCCAAACAGAAAACCAGGACAAGCCTCGTGGGATAGCAAGAGACATGAAAGTTCAAAGAGGCAAGAAATTCTGGAGCATCAATTTAATTGTTGACGAGCTTATATGAAACATATCGCAAGATATGTTCACCTCTTTTCCAAGCTAGGAAAATTAAGGTACTGCATGATTAAGCCAGGATTGGAAATAATTTGCCTAGGAAGCCTCCATCGGATTCTTTTAAAACCCTTTGCTGAATGGATTCAAGCTTGTCACAATGAATCTTGTAATATGGTGATCAAATTATTGTGTTATATTCCAGAAGTGGTCTGACTGACATGTTTTATTGTGTTTACGTTGTTAAACACTTTGCCATATCTTAAAATACACTCCAAAGCCCTATTGGCTCGGCTGAATATGTTATTATGATAACATAGTTTAGTTTACAGTCCAAAAGGACTTCCAGGTTTTTGACATAGGTCTGAACAGGCATGACATTTTAATTAATATTATACTGTAGAACTGATGGGTGAATTACTTCCACATTCAACGGATGAGAAGCACTGTATCGCAAAAAAAAGATTTCAAAAATTTTTATTTGCTCAATCACTTTAAAATGGTCGAAAACGTAAAAAAACAAAATTTGAGCAAAAAAATTTCTTGTCTGTGTCTGTGGTTTTGTGTGTGGACGCAATAACTTTCGAAAGACTTAACATATGAACTTGAAATTTGGCATACATATAAATCTCAACTACCCAAAGCGACCTATTGTTTTTGGGATTAGTAGGGTATCGGGAAGGGTGTGAAATGGGGGGTAACTACCCTTTTTGCAAATTTTTATTTTTTTTTAGTTTTAGTATGTGATGAGTAGTAGTATAAGTGCGAGTATTATCCGCCTTTATAAATTTTTGGTGCAGCAAACTGTTTAGAAGATATTAAAAAACGCCACTTAAAGAAAACGGTTTTTTCTAAATATTTCCGAAAATACTTAATATATTCAAAAAATTAAAATACCATCAGATAGGAAATAAAATTTCTCACAAAAAAAGTATTAAAAAAAATGTATCCAAAATTTTGATATTTTCGAAATATTTCCAAAAAACGTATTTTGAACACTGCCCATATGATTTTTTTTTAAATTTTAGTATTATATACAAAATCAAATTTCTGATCGTAAAGCACTCTTGCAATTTTTTTGGTAACTCCGAGTTATTATCAAAAACCGATTTTAAAAATTTATTATTATTATTGCTTATATCACGAGAATTGTTTGTCTTAGAAAAAAATGTGTAGATAGAAAAAAAGGTTCAAAACCTGATTACTGATCGTATAGTACCCATAAAAAATAAAAGCGTAAATGTCATTTTTACAATTGGAAGTATTGATTCAATTTGCAGCGGTTTTTTGCTGCTAAAGTTGATAGTCTGGCATTTATCAACATTTAATGACCACTTATGCAAATGATTTAAATCGTTTTGCAATAGAGCCATATCATTTGCGTCAGATACAACACGATATATTTTCATGACATCAGCAAAAGGGAATAATAGCTGGTGAAATTTGACCCAATGTCGTTGATAAATATCGAGAACAACAGTGGTCCCAGAATAGAGCCTTGACAGATTCCAGAAGATACATTAAGAGTTGGTAAAGACAGGTTGTGAATTTTCATTTGCTGCGTCCTACCGGTCAGGTAGCTAGCAAACCATGTCAGCAAGCACTTAGTTTTTGCAGAAGGATGGAATGTTTGACCTTATTGAAAGAAAGAAGTGTATATTGAGTAAACCTTGGATCTTCTACGCAACGAGGTAGTAATAAAATTTACATACAGAAGCCAATTTTGAATTTAATTGTAATATATGTTCTGTAAATGTTAGATTTCTATCTAGGCATATCCCCAAGAACTTTATTGTTTTGTTTTCACTTTCAACTGCATTTTGAATGGTTTTTAATGTAAAATTAATGTGCACTGTTTTATTATCATTCAGTATTAACTTATTGGCAGTAAACCATTCACTTGACTTTTTAATTGTGTTCTTGACATCACTTCTGATTAAATCTGGTCTATTGTGGGGTCTAAAAAACTGGTGTCATCAGCATACTGGATAGTTGTAAGATCCATGTAGTGAGGCAGTTCATTAGCATAAATAATGTACCCTGTGGTATATCAATATTTGGTGACATTATGGGTACCATTATAATCCACCACTTATCTTTGATTGTGCAGATAGCTCTAGACAAACTCCAAGGCAACACCTCTTACCCTATAGGCCCATAACTTGCCAGTCAACACTAAATGGTCTATGCAGTCAAATGCCTTCGATAGAAGCCGAAATAGTGCATCGATGCTCAAAAGTCCGAACAATTTCCGTGACCAGCTTTGTAATATCATGTTTTGTGGAACGCTGTTTGCGAACCCATACTGATACTCTGTGAATAAAAGCTTTTTCTCAAATAAATTGCTAATGTCGGTGAACTTATTGTTGAGCAATTAACTGTTAAAGGAAACAACCAGTTCTTCAAAATTGGAACAAATTTTGATTTCAAAGATCAGTTAATGGCCGACAATTTCTGGCCTGAGGGAATCCTGGTTTGAAGGTTTAATTTTCCACGGTTAGATTTTTTATCCAAAAATCCTACAGACATCCTACATAAATTAAGTAATTGTGAAACCTCTACAGCCATTATTTTGTTCCAACTTAACATACAGTCTTTACGTAATAAAATATTGGAAGTGGAGAAGCATTCTTAAAAGCATTCGAATCTATTGAAAGTTTTTGTATAAACGAACATTATCTATCTAAAAGTGAAATGGATGCAGTCCATATCCAGCATTATGCGGTTGTGGCGAGTTTTTGCCGAACTTTGCGTTCTCATAGTGGCGTATAATATCTTGGCTCATACTGATATAAAAATCAATGTAAAGTATTAAATGTTGAGAACTTTAGTCAAGAAATTGATTGCGAGTTTTGTGCTATTAGCATTGGTTATATGAAAATAATTACACTCTATAGATCACCAAGTGGTAATTTTAATACATTTATTGTGAATCTACAACAAAACCTGTTTAGACAATATTTTCACAAATTTAAAGTACGATGAATTTTTATATCTTCTGTGTATAACCCAAGTTTATCTGACCATCATGGCGTCTGTCTATCCTTGTTCAATTGTTCTTTACAGTCTCATATTAAATGTTCTTTATATGTTTACAGACAAATTACGTCATCTGGTCTATTCTTGCTGTATAATCTCATCAAGACAGAAACCTAGAACTTCACAAAAGATTCATCACTAGATTGTGATTATGTATTAGAAATGTTTCTTAAACAAATCGTGAAGGCTTTAGATATTTGCCTTCCTGTAAAACATAGAAACGTTAAAGTAAAATCTCATACTTTTAATTGGTTTAACGGTAATTTAAAAGGCATGTGAGATCATTTGTAATTCCTTTATGATCTTAGTAAGCAAAAGGTAATTGATCTGATTGAAGTCAAAAACTTTAAAGTACAATATTGTGTGGAAATAGCTAATGCAAAAAAGGCGACTTTTGATAATTATATCTCAAATTCTAATGATAAACAATAAGCGATAGTATATCTTCATTAAACGCTAATTCTTTGGAAGCTCAAAGTGATGTAWATAAGTGGTTTCATAGCAATAAGTCGGTTGTGAATGCAACCAAAACTCAGCGACTTGTATTTTWTTAAGAGATTTTAGCTCTGCCAGTGAACCTATCAAATTTCTTGGAGTATTCTTAGACTCGACAATGACGTGGGAACCTCACCTTGACTTTCTACTTAATAAATTAGCAAGCAAATTATTCACGTTACGTCAATTAGTTCCTGTTGTCTCTATAAAAACAGCTCTTACAGCCTACCATGCAACTGTACAAAGCAATATTTTGTACACTATTCTTGTATGGGGTCACTCTAAACATCTTACAAAAATTTTAGACTTCAGCGAAGGTGTGTCAGAGTTATTGCTAAAATTGGATATCGGGATGACTGCAAAATTTTTTTAAAAGTCTTAAGATTTTGATGGTTTCATGCCTATACTGATACCAGTGTCTTACTTTCACATATCATGCACATATCTGAGTATCAGTTGCCAAACCATACTTATCCCACTGGAAGTCGACACCTTTAAAAACAGATTTTCTTAGTCTTGGCAGAAATCGTAACGGTTCTGGGTATTTTTGCATCAAGTTTTATAACGTATTACCTAACCACGTCAAATGTTTCAATCTTTCTAACTTTAAGAACTACATTAAATCAATGGTTTTGGATAATGCTTTCTACTACTTTGATAAGTATTTTACATTTATGTCCTTCATGTCTTAGAGGGGGATTAAAAGCTTATTCTAATTCTATGTTGTATATACATACATATGTATCCGTTTTGACATGTGTAAATTTCATGTAAAATGTTAGCACAATTACATAATATTATTATTATAAGTCGGGAGTAAAAGGCAATTTCAATCGGTTTTGAAATAGTGGTAACTATGGTGATAGGTCTGTAGCTACCCAGTTCATTTTGGTTTCCTGTGTCCTTATCATATAAATGAATTTCTACTTTCGTAGACCAATCTTTTTTTTTTTGACAATGACATGTA
The DNA here is from genome assembly GCA_025024175.1 of Rhyzopertha dominica. Lineage (NCBI taxonomy): Eukaryota > Metazoa > Arthropoda > Insecta > Coleoptera > Bostrichidae > Rhyzopertha > Rhyzopertha dominica. The sequence goes on along the minus strand of QCXZ01000086.1, from coordinate 9,161,331 downwards.
CAATTTTGTCAATAAGCAAATAAAGCATTATTATTAATATTATTATTAGACAATTGTATGGACTTACCTTTTGGGGTAATGCTCAAATCAGAGTCCGACGACCTACGGTGCATGGACGGTGCGCTGTTGGGCTTTGCTGGCGAAAACGCCATTTTATTCCCGACAGATTCAGTGCGATAGTGGCCGTGCTCGATTCTGGTGGGCTCCGGGGACACCGAGATCCTATTGTCAGTGGTTAAGCTAGCATGCATATTATTATTGCTTATACAGCCCTTGTCAATTTCTGTATTGGCAGGCGTGCTTAGGGACGAGGATGAAGTTATTGTGTTAGCTGAATTCAACACAGCAGAGGAAGAGAAGGGAATGAAACGGTTTTTGTTTTTCTGTTCTGTGTGGGAGGTGGCTAGGATGTCCTGGACTGTTTCCATGGCGACGTTTTTTAGAGCAGCCCCGAGCAGGCCTTTGTTATGCCGGAAAGATTTTTTCTCACTCTTGCGGAATATGTTCGATAAAAATTCTGGAACGTGATCTTTCTTTTTACAACCCTCTACAGTGATCGTTGGTTCATGTGAGCGTCTTCGTTCAACTTTTTCAGTCCCAGCACGTGATCTTCTCAAGAAAGTAAGACGCTTTTTAAACAAACGGTCTACTGAGAATGTTCTCTGCAGATCGTCAGATTTTGACAATTCAGCTCTTCTAGTTTTCATCGGCTTCACCTGAAGGCTACCGGGGCTATCTAATAAGCGCTCTTCTGATTTCAAGCATCGTGGAGGAACGCTAAACTCACGGTTAGTAATTTGTTCTGCTGAATGAGGCTTTTTTATATTCGTGTCGCTGCCAGTAGACTTGGTTTGTATATTGTGCATAGATGTAAACGGGGCTCCCAACACGGTTTCTTTACTAGTACTCATTTCTGTTAAGGATAAAGTTGTGGGGGACTGTCGTACTCTCTCAAATGTTTTCGAGATATGCGGAAAAAATGATTCTTCCACATCATGCTTAGGCGGTGAACTTGCAGCTGATTCCGTAGGACTATAAAATGCTTTCATAGGCTTTTCTGTTGCAACAGGAGACATAGGAGGGGAGTATGTTCCCATAATGTTAACTTTTTCAAGCAGCATCGTCTGCATTGCAGTCTTCATCAAACTTTGGCTTTTAATATTTGCACCGATCATCACAGGGGGAATGATCAGCTTTGAATTGGGTTCTTTCTCAGGAGCAGCATCTTCCTTTATACTTTCTTCCATTTGGTTTTCATCTACATCAGAATCTCCAACAATCTTGAACTGTGCCTGTTGGTATTCATCACTATCAGCAATACTGAAGTTGTCAGATTCGGCAAACGGAGGGATTGGCTCCGAATCTTCCCTTTCAGGAGATATCTCTTGATATTCTCTGCAAGCCTGGTTTTCTAATATGTCTTCCTCTATGGTATAGTGTTCCTTTGGTTCATCTTCAAGTTCTTCATCGCTCTCAGGTGAAACACTGTCTTCTTTGATCCCTTCAGGAACAACAAACTTTCCTTGGATTGGTAAAGGTCTTTCTCTCAAACTTAGCTTACGTTCAATTAGACGGACATCTTTCAGCACGCTGCTGACAGTTTCAAAGCCAAGATTGTGTTCTGAAGAATGCTCATCATCATCTGAAGTTGATGATTCTGTGTACGAACCGACTGAAGAATGAGTATCGAATGATGACTGTGGTAAAGCCAGATACGAATCAGACTTTGCTTTTTGATCTAAAGGATTCAATTTCCCTTTGTTAGGTTTCTCGTTTTCCTCTAACTTTTCTAGTTTGGGAGGGGAACTATCCTGCACTTCCACAATACAGTCCAAACTGTTTTGTGCCTGKATTATAGAACGTACAAGCAGTTCCGCCATTACACTAGAGTCACTACTTGTACGCTTGAATTTGAAAGGTTTCTTCACTGTTTGTTCGACCAATTCAGCAGCTGATGAGGTCTTTATGTCGCTCTCTGTTGACTCCCCCAGTTTTGCTTTGAGTGCGCCCATTTTCTTTGACAACATACTCTGAGAGGAATACTTCAAATTTTTCAACTTCTGTGAAATACCATGTCCAGGAATACCCCTGTTGTCTTCTTGTTTCAGCAAAGTCTGCAAGGAGGCACTATGTTGCATGTGATGACCCTCTCTTACAGTTTTGTCATCGAAATCCATGTGTGAGAGGTGTCTAGTAAACTGTTTACGTCTGCTGCGTAATGACACATCACTATATATGTCAACACTGTTCTGTTTTACTAAATGTGGTTTTTTGGATGGAACAGGATTCTGGAGGCTGGGGGTCATGTTAAGGCGGAAGCTATTTTTATAGCCAAGGAATTGTAAATAATTCAGGGAACGCCTGAATACAACAAACATTGATATTAGAATAGTAAAATAACTTGTTTCACTACACTTTGAGCTTAGACAGTTTCAGCATGTTCACTGCAACCATTTTCTGTTAAGTGTGAATAATATTTTGCACAGAGTAAATTTTGCTTGTTCGAATGGGGTATTTCCCCTAATACATGTTGTAGAAGAAAAGTTCTTAAGCAGTAATTTTTTATGGAACTCAATGGTGCAGTCACAAATTGGCTGTCGTCCTTTTGTCCTTGAGCAAATCCAGGGATTTGATTATTTTTACACATTTCTAGTGCGTTAAATATCTTGTGTGGCAAGGCAGCTATATACAGGGTCCGCCACCTAAAACTCCCCAGGCTCGTATTTTCTTTATTTTTTTTAGGTACAACCTTAAGTTATATGTCAAATTGTAGGTCTTTTTAAACTCTTTAAAGATAGCTTATTGGGTGTCCAGAAAAATTTTTGCAGATTATCATATTTTGTATTTAAAGTTAATTATTGTAAATATCTTTAACCTTACCCCATATAATAAATGTTGCTTCATAGTTGAATGCCGACTTTTGTCCTATTCAATTTGTGTCATTACCATGTATGTGTAATTTTTACTCCTTCTTAGTGAAAAACAACAAAAACTAGTCGCCGCCATGTTCTTATAATAGGCTTGATCAGAATTTTTAAGTGTTAGTTTAGTAGCTTATTACGGTACAAACTGTGCCTATATACTAAATTTTTAGTAGGTAACTTTTAAATAAATCAAGTACAAAGTTCGAGAAACTAGAAAACAAAACCCTGCAACGAGGCTAGTGTGCGATGTAGAAAACCAAACTAGCCTCATCACAGGATTTCATTTTATAGCCTCTCTCTTTAGAGAGAAGCAATATTTATTATACGGGGTAAGGTTAAAAAATGTTTACAAAAATTAACTTTATTTGCAAAATACCACAATCTGCAAAAAAAAATTTTGGACACTTACTATGCTATTTTTAAAGAGTTCAAAAGAACTTACAATTTGAAATATAACTTAAGGTTGTACCTAAAAAAACAAAGAAAATACGAGGAAATTTGAATATTTCAAAAACTACAAGGAAGATACCTAACCTGAAATATACTATTTTAATTAGAAAACAGTATTCTTTTTAAAAGGGCATAGCCAGATTAAAGTTGACTGCTTTATATCAAAAAACAATAGCTACTTTGTGATTAAGCCTTTGAAAATTCCATAAAAAAATTAACTCATGACTGCATAATTACTTAATTTCTTGCAACTATATTAATGGAAATACCTCATTTGGGCAAGCAAAATGCTCCACCCTGTACAGCTGCATGTTGAATTTTAACATGAAGTAATCACTATTTTTGAAAGCTGCCAACACAACTAAAATATTACTTCTCCTGGATAATGCAAAATTTGCAATAATTTTGTATGATGTATTCATGCAACAAAAATTACTAATAATGAAACAATGTTGAATGTTAAATGAGATAGCATCAGATTATTTATCATTTTATACAAGAAAAATATGGTAGAATATGCAATCACTGTTATGACGTTTACGAAACAACAATAAACAAAAGCTCCAGCAAACGATTTAACATGAAAGACTCCGCTAGAATATTTGGAGGTAATTTGAGTACCTCTAGCTCTGTGGAGACAAGCTGGGGTCATTAACAAATTAACCAAATTATTCAGGAAGAAATGTGAGCGACACTTGGTTTATTTACCTCCAAAATATTCAACAAATAACAAATACCAACAATGTTCAGCAGACAACTAATTAGAGAAAGAGCTGAACGATCTAAGGGCTGGTGATTTACATGCAAATATAACTGAGTTTCCAAAACACGACCTTAAGTAAAATCCAACTGCAACTGTAAGAGATGTGTGAAAAAAAAAGTATGGTTTGTACCCGAAAGCAAAACAACATTTATTATTAGAATTTTGCATATTGGAAAATAATTACTGTATTAAAATGCAAATACGAATACAGAATAAAACAAACATTAGGGAATAAACACAGGTAAGTATCTTAAAAAAATGAAGGTTTACCTTTATTTACTAAGGTAAGTATGCATTCACAATATTGTGGGTTAAATTTTATATAAATTTATCTTCCTTTGTTCCAGAGTTAGAATGGAATACCGTTAGTTCGCTTCCCTTTACAAATCTTTTTTCCAGAATTAAAAAAAGGTGAACAAGTGAAAGTTATAACTGGTGAATTAAGTTAAGTCTGATACAATACCTGCATTAACATTTAATGCAGGAATTGTATGTATTTTCCACTTGAACAATACGTAATATTAATTAAAATTGCAATCACTATATCTTGTCAAATAAACAATGATTTAATGACGTTGACCTGTAGTAAGTTTACACATGATTTAAATATTGAAACAATTAGGCCATAAAACCTTAGCAAAACTGCACAAAACCTGTCAATTTCAAGTATTCCGTGGTGGACTGAGCTGGTCCGGTTCTGGTAAGATGATCTCAGGAATCCCTGGTGAGTATGATAGAAAGTTCAAGAAAATGTATATGATCAACGGCCTCCAAAGAATCCAGAAACCATCAGTAAAGGATAGCGATCTTCCTCAAAGGCAGTTTAAACCATCAATCACAAGCAACAAAAAGAACCCTATAGTTACATATTTGTCTTGCAACAAAGCCATCTATGAAGAGGGTTCTTGCAAGAGCAATATCAAGTGATATATGTGCAATAGCATCTTGGACAAAGCTCAACCAACAACTAAACAATAGCTTCAAGCGTCCAAATACAATTCGTTGGTCAAATAAGCCCAAAACTTTTGGATGAATGTAATACAGTATGTTCACAAAATGATCAATAAATTTTTACAATACACCTGTTACAAATGGTATCAAATACGAATCTAACAGCTCGTGGAAACCACACTGACTAGCTTTTATTTTATGGTTTTTGTCGGGTGCATGGTAAAAACTGGTGCAGAGGCGATTTAGCACGAAAAAATGCTATGTAGAGAATTTAGCAATATGGGGAACTGCATAATGCTGAATCGAAATACTAGAAAAATGTATGTTACAAAACGTATTCCACTGGAAATGCAGATGTGTTTTAATGATGAAAAATGTAAAATAAGCAATTTTAGCGATAAGAAGGAAGTTCAAAATATTAAATGGAAATACTACAAAAATTCATGTTGCACTGTAAGACATGTAACATATCCCTCATCACACAATTTTGCAGCTGAAACAAAATGACGATGGTATCCTGCCATCAGCCCTGCAAAACAATACTGACCCTTTTTCTTCCTCTAAACACATTTATCAATATTTAGGTTTAATTTATTAGAATGTGATCAATCCATACGAGCATTTCATACTTCTGCAAATCACCTATATCTTTTAAGAATTAATAATTTTTTCAAATTGACAACAAAAAGTAGGCCTGTGCTAGACAACCTCTAAGTTCTACCCAAATATTGAATAACAACCGTATTTAAGACTTTAATGTATGGTGACCACCGTAGTACTAAAATTTCACAAGGAATGGAAAATACAATAAAAAATGAGTTCCACTTAAAGTATTAAGATATATTGCATGTTACACCTTTTACTATTGCTACCAGCTTTCAAATTATGAAAGAAGTGAACATGTTAAATAACTTGTTTGTCTTCAGCAAATTGTTTATCAGTGTCTAGGCTCATTGCTAAAGTGTACAAACTATACTCACTCTTCATTAGTTTGATCACAATTCAGCTGTGATGGAACTTCTGACATTTTCACTAAGGTAACTGCAGTGCCGATTCCACGTGCGACAATTCCCGATTCTCCTTCTAAGTCAAAAGATTGGCTGTATCCAACTACGGCATTCCCGCCCAGGTCTAACACCTTCAGTCCTATTTTACGCTGGAGTTCACCTGACAGCTTGAAAAATGAAGTTTGTCTGGCTTCGTTAGATGCCCTTGGAGTTCGAATTTTGTCAATCCACTGATACTCAGGATCGTCGTTCACCACCAGTTCTTCAACAAACCCATGCACTGTTTCTGCATGGTATCCATATGGTATCGCTTTTGCTAATGACATCAAAATTAGGCTTTATAAAATGGTTTGTCGCATTATACATACAACAAAAAAAATGAACACCACAGGAAGATTGTCTGAATTTATTGGAGTCGGAAAACAGTTCGACTTTAACCGTCACATTGACTTCTCCCCTAATCCCATGCATGGTATCATAAACGGGAAGCCACCCTGACATCACCGAACTAGTGGAAGAACACGCTTCTCCATTCCAGTTGGACTTTAAAAGCAAGCTAGCTGCAGGCAGTAACAGTGGATTTAAATCGATGTAAACTTTCCCAATAGCATCATTCGCGGAATATGTGTCGTGATCCATGAGACGGATTTGCAGAGGTTCGTCTTGTAGTTCCGAATCATCAAGCTAAAAAACAAGTTTTAATATGTGAAAAAAAAACGAAAAATTTCGTTCTTGCCTCAAATCTGTACCATTCAGAGTTCCACGTCGGATGTAAGGATTTGCGACAGACATCAGTTTTGTATGTTGTGTTACCAAGCTTAATTTCTACATAAGCGTCTGTTGTATCACTGGACCTGTCCATTACTGGCAGGTTCCTGCCAGACATAATTTTAACTTTTACCTTGCCTGGCATGGTTGGTTTTATCTGAAATTTTTTAAGTGTTTTAAAAGTCATATCACCTAGTTTGCGAACTTTTAATAATTTAAATTTGAACATTCTCTAAGCTAATTGACATAACTTAACAGTATCATACCTGTTTACATGTTTCTCAGAATTTATGTGTGCAGCAAGGTTTATTATTATTTTTAGAATTGTGGACATTTATGTTATGATTTAGGAGGTTATGTTTCTGACACATACCAGATAGAGATAGAATCACAGATACGAACCTTTAGCAGTTACTTACCGATCATTCACTTCGAGTAATCCCGCAAAGATGGCACTGTTAGTACAATCACGTGCGCGCATGGCTTTTTAAAATTACCCGCTTTACTGTCTTAGTTTATATAACAAGAATGAATTAGATTACATTTATCCTGTATAATTTTATTGTAAATGCATCTTTCTGGTACATTAACATGTTTAACAGGTAGGTTAATTATTATTGTATTAAATAGGTAATCATTGAATGTTTCGTCTTGAAACACATGGAGGCAGTGCTATACGGTAGATGTGTATGCCCACGGAAACAACATTTTCTACGGGAAAGTAAACGTCTAACGAGAAAAGCGCTGCAAACCGTCCCGAAGGTGTTTCTGAGAAAACATCCCCGCACATACTTTAAATGTGTTTATTTAAAACTAGTAAATAACCTCCTTTAAGAATAATAATATACAGATATTTGGCAACAACATCGTGATATGCTAAATACATTATAGTTCATACGTGCGCCCTATACCAGCCAAAAACCACAACTAGGACATTAAAGCTTGAGGCATTTTCTTCAGAACACTACAATAAGGAAATAAGTAACAGCACTCCGGATTGAGCGAGTTTGCTAGTTGTGGTCTTCTAGCTACGGGGTTTGTTTATAAAAAATTCGTTGGAAAAGTCAATTAAATGGATCCAATATAACTTACCCGTTTCCGTGTTTCGTGAAATTATTTTCGTTACAATACAATCACGGTTTTCTCATGTTAGGTCGTTATAAATTTTACAAGAATACTATATTTTCCTAGGCTTAAAAGATCGCGTAATATTGACAAAACGTGCAATGTACGGAGCGATTAAAAATGCTCATTATAGTCTTGAGATATTTTATTTGATGCGTGTTCTCGTGAGCACATAGCGTTTGTCTTTGCAAATATTTCGTCGTACATCCACGGAAGTATTGGAAAAATATTGTCATTATCCGATTGCATGTTATCTGCCTAGACGAAACATTTACAAGAACACACTGTACACTATTATGTAGGTGTGTAATAGTCGTAATTAATTGTAAACTGTCGTATTGATAACTATTAGCACGTGCACTTGACCTAAATCAACTTTTTTAAAGCTACGGACAGTCGAAATTCTTATTGCATAGTTAGTTATTGTAAAAATGCATGTAAACTAATACGTAGATACAAACAACGTTTCAATAAACAATATCCAAACTGGAAGACGATTATATATACATATACTTATTTCACACTGCGTAGCTAACAAGTTAAAACAGGGTACTTATACCTCCAAAATAATATTTCCTACGTGAAAATACTACAGACATTTCCTATCGCTGTCCATGCCATGCCATTAGTGATCATTTGCGATTATAATAGTACAGTTGTAGCCAATGATGTCGAACCTTACGTCACATTATAAGTACGCAATGACAGTTACTTGTCGTTAGAGAGGAAGGTGTAAGGTTCAATCTGTGTGCGTGTATTGTTACTGATTGCATGTGTTGTTCGATCTGTTTAAAAATGTGTTTTTAACTTTCAAACAGGGAGGTTCTAACTACAGCAGTGCTGTTTGCAGGGTTGCCACCAACAGTTTCCAAAAAAGTATTTTCGTATTCGTGTATTGTCGAATCAAAGGTGCGTTAAAACGACACATAGCTGCGGGTGGCAACCTTGCATGGAACTGTTTGTTAATAAAGTTTGTGATAATTATTAGATGATTACATGATTACGTCATCAAGTACAAAAATGTAATTGTTTAAAAATAACTTGCAGTTCCTATTATCTAATCAGAAAAATACAGGAAGCCTAAAGTTACATTTTTCGTGTGGGTTTTTCATTACGGGTTAGCTCAGTTAGGTGTCTTTCGGGTGCAGTAGTGCTGTGTTGATCAAGGCAGCTTGAACACTCTCTATTTGTGTGTACCTTAACTTTTGCTATATAAACATAATGGCAAGCTTATTCAGCATAGACACAAGTATTGTTTAATTCGCTTAATTTTTATATCGACAACAATTTACACATTCTCGTTATAGGTTTTCCCCCGAGTATTAGTCGGGAGAAATATATTTTATTTTATTACGTTTTCCATTTTATATTAACAGATATTATATATCAGTAATTACCAATCTAGGTACCTATGTTAAATAAACTATCTTGCCAACGTAGTATCTCCTTTTTGCGCGAGTAAAAGCTTAATACAGTATAACACTGCCCGTGTCGCGTCAGTTCTATTATACTAATCTAAACCTATGACAGTGCTAAATATGGCGAGCCAAGTTCACACGCGGAAACTGGAGCTGTAAGATAACAACAAACGGGGTTTCCCCCTATCTGACTGATTTGGGCACGAGGCTCGTCCACCGCTGATAGCGTGTCGCGTGGGTTCCATCACACACGATTTCTTCGATTGTCAATCGGCGATTAAAGGAAACAAATGAAATCAGCACTCACAACCGGCAAAACAAGTAGGGTATCTAATATAAAATCACAAGGCCTTTCGGGACTGCCGTTGTCTGGTGGATGCGGTTTCTGTTTCCTATAGGCACACGGATACGTAAATCCTATCCCGGAAGATGACATTTATTTATTACTTTTCTGAGGCGGGTGATCCTACTAAAATATTTTAATAGGCCCTGTGTGTTCATGCATGGAAGCCACATGATTTAGGTTAGCCAGCAATGGTGAAGCTGAGAACTTGCGCTTTTTTCTATTTACCGCGATATATCTCGATTATTCTGTCCTGATCTACGTATTCGAAGATGTGCGGCGCGTCCATGAGGATCCCTACAGTTCCAGCTGTCGTAACAATAAAAAACATGTACAGCTGCAGCCGATCTATTACCATCGCCACGTACTTCCAATCTTCTCTCGTCTGAAAATTCATTTTCCGCATTAGTTCAAACGCCACAGCATTTTAACATTTTCGCATTTGACTTCTCACACCGCACTGCATTTGCATTTAACATGAATTTAAACGAGTAACACCTCGCTATCTCCCAAATGGGTCACATAAATTTAATCAACTACTTGTAATTAATTCAGCAGTAGGAACATGTTTCTTGATTAACTAATTGCCCTTTGCTTATGTAAAATATACCGAGTTCAGGGACATGAATATTAAAGCGAAAATTCCTTATTTTCAAACGAAATCGAAAGCGATAAAAACAGAAAACGGAATGAGCTTAGACGCTAACGACTGGCCTACCGCTGTGACGTCACGAATTAGGGCTGACACATGGATTAAATGGTTCAAGTTGAAAAAATAGCAACACCCTTTTTGACCAAACCACCCCCACCTTTTTAACCTATCAGACTATATTTAAAATATTTAAAATGGGCTACTGTAAATTTTCCAGTGGCTGCAAAACGAAATTATTTTAAATTCGATTTTCGGTAGTTCCAAATGAATAACTTTTTCTTTGTCAGTATTAAAAATCATAAACGAAGAAGCAACAACGGAAAGTACAGTAAAGTCTGAAGAGAAAGATTGTATCATTAATATGCAAATCGCTTTCGGTTCATCTCATTTTTCGTTCCGTATTTTCTATTTTATCTATTAGGTGATCGCGTTCTATTGTTTGAGAGTCGTTCTATAATTTTATTACAAAGTATAATATACGAATATACAGAGCGTATAACTAAGATTGAACGGACCGTAGCTCAGTTAACATTGTACTAAATTTTTGCACTATATAAGGCATCCCATTTTCGCCGGGTGTTTCCAAACTTAATCTTTTGAATGGAACGCCCTTTATATTTGTGAATTTCTTGTCAAAAATAAGCGCCATTTTGTTAAAACAGTGGCGTAGCCAGAAAATTAACTTGGGGGGGGGGGAGCTCCAAACACAAGAAAAATATTAAGTACAAACACAAGAAAAAAAACAAGATGTGTGAATTAAATTTAAATGTTTAATTTGCTAAAATGTTTATTATAAACAAACCAACAGTTTGCAACAAATTTGTACTGTTAAATGTAAAAAAGCTGATATTCCATTATCAAAATAATTTAGTTGGGAAGGCAATTGCCCCTCTGCCCCCCCCTGGCTACGCCGCTGTGTTAAGACCATATCTATAGTAGTAGCCTTAATTACTATAACAACACATTTGTTCCATTTTTCACCATTTTGGCCATATTTAAGGTTTTTAATAATTTTGACGTGTGCAGTGCGTTGGAAAAAGCCACATACATTTAAAAGTAAAAAAAGACAGAAAGATGTGGTTTTCACCCTTAGGACCATAAAACGTTTGAAATTCACTCAGACGGTTCCTTATTAAGAGAGTTTAAATTTCGCAATATTTGGTCAAAGATGGAAAACTTGATTTTTTGAACAGAACGGTTTTTTTTATTTCTACGTCATTAAAAGCTTTGAGTCCATTGTAAAACCCAGCGAAAATAGAGTTTAGTGAAATAAAATTTCTTTGAATGATTAAGATTTTTCATATCCATTTTACCTGAAAGTTAATTTCCCCTCCATCACGTATTTAACATAGACGTGTCCACGTCCAACTTACGGGTGTATAAATGATACAGCCACCAGAGATCTTTTCAGCATTTTTAAACATAATTAAAGTTTTTTGAAAATTCTGACGTTTGCAGTGGAAGTGCTGGAAAAAATCATATATCTGTAAAAAGATGCGGTTTTCTCCTCTTTCTTAATTAGAGTTTGAATTTTGCAATTTTCGATCATGCATAGGTTGAATTTATTTTAATGAAATGGTTTATTTATTACTGCGTCATTAAAAGATTATGGAACTTACCTTTCTTTTGATTCGAGGTTGTTCACGTGCCAATAACGCAGTGGCCTTTTATTTTTGACAAGGAATTAGAGAAAGCAAAAATATAAAGGGCATGTCATTTAAAAAATAATAGTTTGGTAACTCCCGATAAATGGGACATCCTGCATAATGAAAAATATTTTTTTATTATTTGGTACAACTTTTATTTGTAACATTTTTCGAAATGGTACATTCCCTCAAAAGATTAACGTTTCATTTAAAATAATTATAGTGCTAACTAATATTTCTTTGTTGTTGCTGAAGTTTATTTGAAGTTCGGCTTGTAATTAAGGAAAAAAGTCGTTTCATATTCAAACACAAATTAGGGTTTTTAACGTGCCGTAATATTAACCGTTTGTAGATATTAACATCCAATCAGGAGGTTCTGGAAATATCGCCTATGTTTTTCCACTTTGAAGAACTAAAGGTTAACTTTGTTGCCTATACAATACATTAGTAGTCGCCGGTCGCTGTCATGACGACCAATAATTTACACGCTGCATTGTCTGCTCCAGGTAGCAGGCCTCAGCGATTTGTTAGTCGATAACATAACTCGAATAAAGTGAAGGTATATCGAGAATGGTATATTAAATAAAATCCATGTACCTTGGATCTAAAAAAGAAACTGAAGTATATGATTTCACCTGCGTCGGTGATAGGACTCAAAATTAAACTTTTTACTTCAGAGAGATTTTTATTTTACTCTTTGTGCAAAAATTATAATTGTTCAAAAAAAGCGCATCGCTGTGTCGGCGTTAGTTCGTGACGTCATTATTTAGGTCAGTGCGGCTGATGGTGGAATTAAGCTTTTTTAACATGATGCTCACCTGTATGTAGAGATCCTCGTTGCGCAGATGTTCCGCAATGAACTCCACAGCTTCTGTGGCTTTGGAAGCCTCCGGAGATAGCAGGATGGAGTCAGAGCTTTCGCTTTCTCTCCTGCAGCTCTCAGGTCCAACGCTTACACCTAAATCTGAATTCAATTTTCTATTTATTTTACAGTTAGGATGATGCAGGTCCGATAATTCCATGACTTCCACCTTGCTCTGGGATTCGATGGAGCTGCAAAAAGCGCACCGTGATTAGCGCGAAATGCCATCACGTCGATTCTCACCTAATGTGCTTGGGGATGTCGGCCGGTGAGCCGTAGGGATGGGGTGGTACTCCCATCCCTGGCATTTCCATCATCCATCTCAGCCTTGTTTTACGAGGCCGTTTCATTAATAACATAGCCGGTAGATAATTCAGGAACACTGAACGGATCCACGATGGCATCCTGAAAGGGAATAGACAATTGAACTGCGAGGAGACGGGATCGACGTGGGACGTACCTATGCGTCCTGGGACCTCGAAAGTTCCAGTTTATAATAACAACAGTAACGAGAATACTAACTGTATTCATTATGAAAGTAAACAGCAGATACTTGGCTATCAACGGTAACACCAGCGACGTGGGAGGCAGAATTTTCGATACCAGCAACAGGAACACAACTAGCGACAGCAAAATGCTGATGCCTAGCGTCACCTGCAAGAAACCGGCTAGAAAGCGTCATACTCTAGTGAGCTTCTTACCTTTTCTCCTGCTTCTGCGGGCAAATAGAACACCAGAACGCAAAGGAACGAAATCAGGACAGTCGGAAGTATTAAATTCACGGTATAAAACAGAGTCTTTCGACGTATAATGATATAAAACGTAATGTCTGTTTCGGTCGGATGCTGTTTGTCTTCGTTTCCTTCGTAAATGTTGAGGTAGGCCGGTACTTCAATTATGTCCCACGTACCCGATTTCCAGTAGTCGGACAGGTCAACGAAGTTCTTGTCGTTATATAGGGCGAGTGACACTTGATCTCCGTTGAAGGTCCAAGAACCAAACTTCATGATGCAGGTTTGCTGATCAAATGGAAAATACGTAACATCTATCGTGCAGGAACTCTGATAAATTGCTGGGGGAACCCAAAGGACTTCTCCGTTTGGGTATATTAAAACGTTTGATTTATATCTAACTTCGTAATTCCCATCAGCACTGGAAGGTTAACAATTAGTATTCCAACAAAGAGGCTTGATGGTCTACTTACTTATTGAAAAGCACTATGTCCGGCTTCCACACTTTGTCTGGAGGAAGCCGAAGCACCCCAATTCCTCCATAGTCCGCCTCATCCCACTGAAGCTGATAATCGTTCCATACCTAAACAATCCGCTTAAATAAAAAAAAATCAAGACGACAAGAAGCATTCTTACCAATCTAAGCCAGACGTTCGATTTCATGATCTGATTCTTCTCATTCTGCCCAAGAAAATCACGATTACCCACTTTCTAACCAGAAAGAAAGCTTACTTACCACGTTGATGAGTTGAACAAAGGCAAGACCGAACCTAACGTCTACTTTTTCAGTCATATTTTGGACAGGACGTATCAGCTTATTGTATCCCCTGAAGAGATCACGGACCAGCCTCTCCTCGTCTTCCGAGCATTTCCCTGAAACGGAAACGTCTTGAGTTTCCGCGGGACACGTCTTTGTTACCAGAGGGGAGGGGCATGTTTACATGATACTCATGGCAGTGGGAGTGCCGGTTAGCTTACCGATCACTGTAAAATACACCAGAAGTAGCAGCAGAGATGATAACAACCGGGGCGACGCCAGTCCCCACATAGCGAGCATCGCTCTGGATAATCCCCGTCGGATCATCGGATCCTAGCGCGGCAGATCAGGTCCATCTTCATGTCGTCTGTCGTGCAGGCGATGCCGCACAACCCGATAGGTCCGCAAAAGGATTGTCCGCGACAAGAACCTGGCAGCATCCTCTAGGAACGTGGCATCTTTGGGGATGCTTCTCGACCGTTCACGTATGCACACACACCCTTGCAGCCATACCGTTGGACTTGGACAGGCGCGTGGACCATAGGCGGCACCACCCCCAAAGGAACGTGATTTTGGAATTTGCTGCCAGATGGCAGGTCCAATTGCGCACGAGCGGAGGGCTGAAGTGCCTGTTTGGGACAAATCTTGGACCAATACGTAAACCTTTTAGAATGATATCGATCGGGGGCGCAAACGCGCCTGCCTCACTGTTTCTTCTTGTGAAAGCTTCATCTTAATTAAGTTTTCTCCATAATCTGTTATTTTTAATGGGAGGAGGACTGGGCCGGGGGAAAGGACAACCCTAGTTCGTACATTATGCAATGTTTAATTAAATTTTATTTAACAAAGTACAATCCATTGTGATACAACATTACAACAACTTTTGGAAGTATTGCCTTCAGTTACGGGACTGCAATATTACTGACAGTCGGCGTTCCTTTACTCGGGGGTGTTCCCATTTCTCTTTGGGCTATTGTCGTTTTTGTAACATCGCCCCATCTCATGGATTGTCGTTAATTCCTTTAAAATTTCTAAATTAAAACTGGTAAATTTCACTTGGGAATAATTAATTGCTTTTAACAAGAATTCTGTTAGTCTTAACAAGAATGCCATCGAAATAGATTTGTAGGGGGCCTCTCGTGACTTGGCGGGCCCTTCCGTGAGTACGTCCGTATTTTAAAGCCATTAAGAGAGATAGATGACGCTTAAATCTTCCACATTCTGGAATACTGATTGCCTGCCACCACTTCAATAAATCTAACGAGAGTCGTTGCCATTATTGATTATCTACATCGTAATCGCAAGGACTCTTAACAAAATAATGATAAAGTTACATTTCTAAATGTTGAATAACAAGGTATTGTCATGTGTGACAGTGGAATAACGCTTTTTCTTTCTAAAATTCAGCGGTTCGTATTGGGGTTACCGTCCGTCACCAGAAAATCAGCCGTGACATCGTTCCACCTTCCGATTAAATATATTCACATTTGAGTAATTTGAGCAACTTCCTTATGACGTAGAGGATGGTGGACGATGCGGGCGATGTCGAGTCTCTGGTCACAGAGTTTTTATAATTAACGTTTTCCCACCTTCTACACTATTCTCATAGTTGGACGGTGTGTGCGCACGCGCGCGTTAAATAGGCTAATTGCGTGAGGCACGTGCACACAGACGCTGTTCATACTATTGTAACATAATAACTTAAAAGTTTGGATATGTTAAATTTGTTTTAAATGTTGCATTTTAGCTGCTATGCCTCTAATACTTACGAATCATTATGTACAGAATTTAGAAAAGTCAATAGATGACAGTATTTAAACTACTTAGCTTTCCTACATGCGCAGAAAGTTAATGAAAAGAGTTTTCGCGGGTCGATTCGCTAATAATCGTTCCGCGCGAAATGTTCTAGTTTCATATCAACATTATCTGTTAGAGGATTTTTTAGTGGAGATTCACTTTTTTAACAGAAATCAACCCTACAAGAAAAATATAAATCTACACGTTGCAAATATAAAAAGTCACTTTTAACAACTTGTCATTTGACAACAGGCAGCAAAGAGCCCCCAAGCGGAGCTTTCTGCTACTCCTGCTATACTGCTCGATACTTTTTTGACTAAGCACAGGCATCGCCAGGAACGACGTACTAACTGACGAAGAAAAAAATGTGTTCTTTAATTGCCGAAGAGCTAAAAAAACCAGTATATACTTAAGTTTTTCGGTACTGAAATTCTCGATCTTTACATTGAGATCATGAATTTTATTCCTAATTCTTACCTGTTCCCTCAAATTCTCAACATGTTCATTTGTATCACAAGATCTTGACTTCTATCTCAGGGATTTTCTTAATCTTGAATCTTGATATGTTTCTCAATAACTATTATATCAGATCTGTACTTTTACACAATAAAGTTGTCTCTTGGGGTATTTGATTCGAATTTATAACCTAAATCTTGCGAGATCAAAATGAGGATTTGCGCAACTTCAAAAGTGGCAACATTAGACACGTATCACTTAAGATGTTGCAAAATTTCGCTCATTTAACAATTTAACTTAACTTAATTTGAGTTGATACTTTTAATTAGTAAAACAGACGGCAGGTTGCACAAAGCGAGGTGAACCTGAGCTCCTGGTTAACTTGCGTTTGATAAGTGGTTGTTACGATAATACGAGCCCATGTTCATTTTTAATTTAAATGCCAATTTTTTCCACGGTATTATGACTTTAATCTCGGAATTTTGACTTTAATCTTGAAATTTCGTCTTTAATCTCGGAATAATGATGGAATTCAAACTTTAATCCTGGAATTCCACTTTATATTGTCGGTATTTAAAAAAAATAAAATGAACATGGCCCTTCTACACGCCCAACCGCGAGTTAACTACGCTCTTAGGTAACCAGCTCACAATATCACACAAAACATACTAAAAGGGGCATAAATTATACCTACCTGTCAGAAGTAATATGCAATAATCTAGTAATCAATAAATAGAGCGTAGACGCCAAATACCAAACAAAATACCTTTCCAAACATTGCATACCAACAAACTCAAGATCTGGCGAAAATAGTCGAGAATCTGAATACTGAAACACATAAGAACAGATTGATCCCTCAGCGCTCAGGGATATTTAAGAGTAGAATTGGGTTACGAGGGCACCCTATAATTTTTTTTATTAATAATTGCTCTCGATAAGTGGCAGTCTTCCATCGATTTGTAGGTTGAAGCGTATCCGGAAAACAGGAAGCGAAAGATTAACCAGCGGTAACGTATTAGGAGAACATGCTAATCGATAACGTAACTTTCCACCGTCGTCCCGCTGGAATGCGTTGTGCTAGTCGCAGAACTCAACGTTTAATTTGATTTATCACAGTATGATTGTGTTAATATCCTAAAGAACACGATACAAAAACCCAAAGTTCCGTATAAAACGATTGCCAACTATTGATGGGATGGGGTACTAAATTAGTTCGGCCGCGATCCGGCCGAATTTGAAGCAAACATCTGAATGCGACAGCTAAACAATCTAACCGGCTTCGATGAGGTCCTTGAGTTAACTGCAACCGTAGGTCCTGAAGACAACGAAGCTACGAGACGATGATGTGTGGCGCAGAGAACAGCACCGCTAGCGTAGCGATGATCGTGAACAGAGTGAATATAATAAGGCACAATCTGTCTACCACCATTGCTGCGAATTTCCAGTCTCTGGTGATGTCCGCCGCAAGGTCCTCCTTCCGCAGCTGGTCGGTTATGAACCGAATCTCCTTCAGTATCAGTGTGAGCTCGTAATCGGCGCCGACACACGAGTGATTTGATACCAGAGATTCGTGCAGTCGCCCCCCGTTGCCGTTGTCGTCGTTTTGTCTGGAAAACAGAACCTATTCCTTGATCTGCAAAAGATAATATTGGCACGCACCTGTAGACTGCCCTGTAGAGGGTTGCTGTAGGTGGTAACGGTGTCGGCGTGCCGGCAGCCCTGTGATTGTGTCTGAAGTCGTCGTCTATATCGAGAACGTTCGCCAACAGGCTTTTGGAAGAGCGCTCTTTTAATTCGACGTCTTGCATGTGCAGAGTTTTCCTGTCGACGGTTACCGAGCTCGGCCTTCCCGGTTGCTGGGGGTAATCGTAATTTTGAGCAGTGTGCCCCGGTCTGTGCATGCGTAGAATCCAGGGTAACCAGTATAAGAAGACGACTTTAATCTGCAACAACAAACATAAAAAAACATCCGTTTGATGCGGATGGGCGTTGCCTGCGTACCCATGCGGACATCTCGTGGGTGTCGGCGTTACGATGGTGGTAGTTCAAAATCAATATGGTTGAGACTACGGAAGACGCTACCATGAACATGATGCAATTGAAGTAAGTGCCCAGGAGAGGAACCGCATCGGAAGTCGCCGGCATCGTCTCGGCGACCATGTTGAGAAAAACTGTTAACGAGAGAAGAATGGTCACTCCTAGGGACAGTTTCTCCCCGGAATCTGGCGGCAGGGTAAAACCCAGGACTGCCATCGATGCGATCAACACGCAGGGCACTATGAGGTTGAAGAAGTAGTAGAGGGTCCTTCGGCGGATTATTATGACAAAAGTAATGTCTATGTACGGCTCCGGGCAGCAGTTGTAGTAAAGCTCATTTCTTTTACCGGGTACACCCAGCAAGTCCCATTCCCCGTTGGTGATGAAGCTGCTGATGTCCCCTCCCGCGTCATCTTGCAGTTGCAAATCGAGCTGAAAAACATAAATTTGCTTCGGCTTGATTTATACCTCGCGACGTTGCTGTTAGACCCGGCTCAAACGAAATAATCTGCTTTTTCGTTTCGATTGACTTTCATCTAAAATTAGACCTGACACATTTCAGTTTCGCACAAAGGAGAAAGCACTCCGACGAAAGTTAATATCCCGGGAAGGCGTTCTTTTCCCAAAACCACATTTCCTTAGAAATCGGTGGCATAGAAAATGTAATTTCGATCTTAATTCATGCGGAAGCGCGACTGAGCCGCCCTTACCTGCAGTCCGTCGTAGGTCCAGCTTCCGAATTTCATCTCGCATCGTTGGTCGTCGAACGGGAACCACGTAATATCTATCTTGCAGGTGCTCTTGAAGATACCCGGTGGGACATACAGACAGCTCCCGTTGTTCCTCACCACTACATTCGTGGCGTACGTTCCGTCGAAACCCTCGTCCGCGCTAAGGCAAAAAATTGGGCTGGATTGTTTTCATTTTGTAAGGCTCTTGTTTTTTATGCGCGTTGCAACACGCGTTCGTTTTACAGCATCGAGAGTATTACAAAAGGAAAACATCAAAGCGGTGTTTTATTCAGAATTAGGGTCAGTAACAGCTGGATCAGATCTAGTGATTTGGCCGCCCTCGACAAAAAACTTTAAGACTTCTCAAACGTTTTAAGATGTCCTACCATTTTCACATTCTATTTCTGTTAACAGCGCAGCCACTTTAGATAACTCATCAGTTAATTCTGCTTTATTTATGTCAGATGCTCAGTTTAATTAATTAATTAATCTCTGCTCGTTAAAATAGTTTCTAAATGTTTGCAAGGTGGCATTATATTTTTCACATAGGCAAATCCTAATCCTAATATTCTGATTAAAATTCCCTGCAGCAGTATAATATGGGTTTAAAAGATACTAAAGGTAGCTTAAATTGTAGCGGCGCGCATTAAATAAACAGGTATATGATTAATGTTGTTTTAGAATAGTGGGTTTTAAAAATATCTCAAAGCCAGAGAATCATCCTCAAACTTCGGAAGCACGCGATTACTGTGACAGTTGTCATTTTTTCCAAACGATTCAGAGGGTCGTGGAAAATTACCAGAAGAGGTTCGATCAATTTGTTACCATCAATTAGGTGATGTGATTTTTTTAAGCATAGCTAACTTTAAATATAAGATTTTTTACGATGACTTTCCAAATCGAATTGATATTTCTATCGTACGCTCAGTTATGTTCTGATTACTCATCTCTTATTAAACATTGTAAACTGTGCATATGGACGTTTATATTTCATACTATTTTTTTACATCTGGTATAAAATGTGGAAATGTCTGTTTTTTTTATTCACTAGTATTGTAATTGCACTTACGAAAGTTTGAAATGAACTTCAGCCGCTCTAGTGTAAGGCATATATTTTTTATTCTTGCTTTTCACAAGCATCGGACAATAACACTGCATAGTGTAATATTAATATGTTAACTGCCATCGAAATTGCCGCCCTAGGCAGTTGCACAGCTTGTCCAATCCTAAAGCGAGCCCTGGTAATATTGTTGATTCGTGAGTTCCGTAAGTTCCTTCTGACCTTTCTTTGATTAAAGAGGCACATGTTTTAAAAGTACAGCCACAAATTTGTGTTTTTTGAAAAATGAGACAAAAATAATACAAATACAAAATACAGCTTTTAGTGAACACCAATGCTACAATAAAGTAAAATGACCAGATCGCTGACAGTATTTTGTGTCTAGAATCAGCAAAGTCCGTTTTATACGATACGTTTTTCCAATTATCGAATATTCTATTGCGCCAAATGTTTAAAGTTGATTATTAAGGCAAAAATTTCTGCATACATATTTATTCATTTATTACGATGTTATAGAGCACGTATGATAGCTTTAAATGATCAAAAATAGACACAAGATGTAACTATTATGATAAATTTTTACACGCAATCCAACAAAATGTACTTACTGTTTGCTAGTTCATATCTCGTGACAAATTTGATCGAAATGACCACCAGCAACCAGCAGTATCTGGTGTAATGATAGCATATAAATCAACGACTTTTTACGTAGCTCGTTGATTATTCAGATTATTATAGACGTCATTCTTGACAGTCTCCTAGACGTAGACGTTCAGAGCATCAGCAGAGCGAGGTAGGTATTCAACGGCATTTCTCCAATATAACCTTCGTCCACGTAGTTTCATTGTGCGATGAATGACTGAATAGTTTCAGCACATGGTTGGCTAGGATGAGAACCGCCACAGTTGTATCTAATGGGCTTCTGAAAATCCTCACGTTTGTAAATTTACCGGGGGTGATTTGGTTTATCAGTGTGTAGTTTGATTGGTTTCCTTCCTTTCAGGGTACCGTAACTGGTGATGATCTTGATGATGTGCTTCAGACAAGGATTTTGCCTGCCATCCAAAACTTGAAAACTTATTGGGTGATGAGCTTTTTTGCGTACAAAAAGATGGATTCTCGGCTCATTACCAACCAGATGGTAATTTTACGTTGACGAAATTCTACCTACACAGTGGGTACGTAGGTCGAAGAGAAGCTGTTGAGTATACACCTCGCTCTCTTGATTTGACACCTCTGGACTTCTATCTCTGGTGACCGTCAGTAACCACCATTAGCGACAAAAACAAGTAATAATTGACCAGTTACGTGAAAAAATCGTAGCATGTGTTGACATTAAGCCAAAAATACCCCGATGGCAGTATAGTTCGGCGGTCATAATCCATAATAATTCAAAAATTGTCACCGTAAAGTCAAATTTGTCACGAGATATGGACTAGCAAAAGCGAGTACATTCTTTGAACCGCTTTGTATTGTTCAACATCACATGTTCAGGATGTCAATAACTTATAAAATCCTCAACAAGAAAAGAACTTAAGATCACTTTAAAATAACGAACAAATAAAAATTTTCATTCGTGTCTCTTGCTCGTTTGGTTTCCAAATGAAACAGCACTGTATCTGCACCGATATGTGTTTAAAGTACGTGTTTAGTAGACATCATCAACTAAAGTTTGCTTTTCCAAAAGCTCAGGAATGGACATAATTACTGCACAAACTCGTTGGATATACGGGTTGTATAACATCAAACACCGCATAAATCGTAGTGCCATACTTATAGTAGTGGTATTGTGATTTGTGTTTTGTCTGCAACTGTGCAGTCCTTCGTGTATTATGCAGCAACGTGTTCATTTGAATTTAGCGGGATAGCATACTTGAAGAATTGAGTATGTTCGCAAAAGAACGTGTCTGACAATTTTTGATTACACTACGTTTTTAAAATAGTAAATCAGTTTTTCTCAGTCGTTATGTGTTGTCTAGAAAAAAATGCTTTTATAGCGATTCCTTCAAATGCTCTATGTAACATTATCAAACCAGAATATTAGTATCATAAAGTTAATGCAAAACGTACGTTTTTCTTATTTTATTAGAGTAAATAGTAAATTATGGGAAAACAATAAAGGAATTGTCCATTTAGCATAACTTTGCCACTTTTACAATCCTGGCAATACGCCAAGTCATTTTGTACTACGGCCTCACTAAAAAAGCAGGGCATAGGAATGTATTGCGACCGGGATGTTGTCCAAAAATCCTAAAATTGAGATATGTGCCGACTCTATCATAACATACATTGATAAAATTATTTTTGAATATTACTAATTAATTTAATATCGTGCTTTTTCTATTCAATCCTTTTCCGGCATTCAATTTCGGAGAACTACTCATGCTAAGTGCGTACAGGTTCGAGCTATTGAATGAAGCTTCATTTGCGAATGGTTACCAATTTATTTACGGGCACTTTGCTAATTGCCTAAAACCACAAGATAAATTGTACGTGCAAGACTCGATTGTGTTGTCAGCGATGTTGCTGTGGAATGTGTAGGGAAAGTCTTCACGCGATTTATAAATGACGGCTATTAGTTTTCGTCTGAATACCCGTTTAATCCATCTAAAAGTTCTCGCCGCAACTTTTCAGATACTCGTAAGCCTAAAAGTGATTTAAATAACTTATCAGGGTTGCTTGCTTGTGAGCCAGCACCTACTGCTATAAATCATGTTCGCTCTAATAATTTGATGCATAATGTCGTCGGTGCATATCTGTAGCATACTTGACGCATATTGATTTTATAGGACCAGGTGATCGTGTGATTTCTAGGAAAAGCCTCAAAGCTTTTTTATCAGAACACGAATCACTATAAATTTCCCGTTCGTAATTCGCTGCAGCTAGTATATCGTACCGGAACAGCCTGAGTGGGATTTAGCGGAGACGATAACTTTGTTACTAGAGACCTGACCTGCGATATAAGAAGGCTAGGCCTAGTTTTCTCGCACGATCGACGTAAAAATATTCCAAACAATAAAGAACTTACCTGTTGTACATGAGCACATCTGGTTTCCATAATCTATGAGGAGGAATACGCAGATCCTTAACACCGCCGTATTCCGAGGCGTTCCATCGAAGGTTCATATCATTCCACTCCTGAAATTAGTGGACGGCCGTCAAAATTGAGTATTTCCACAGCAATGAATCACACAGTATCGATAAAAAAGGGGATGCTCTGCGGTAATATCCGTTAGGTGTCAAATTACTTCCACGTCATTAGAGGGAGCAGAATTTCAGCAAATCGAACTTACCAGTTTCAGCCAAATGTTTGTTATTAACCGCTGGTTCTTCTCGTCCTGAAAAAGAACGGGTCGTTAGTTGGAGGTATCCTTGCTGGGGATCAGGATTGAGCTTACCACGTCTATTATTTGCATGAGGGTTAAGCCAAAACTTAGCTGCAGGGGGTCTGACTCGTTGGCGACTGGCCTCTCCAACACATTGTAGTGGTCCAGCAGCTTGTGCAGTAGCCGTTTCTCGTTGTCCCCAGCTGAAGACTCTTAACAAAGACCAACACCAATGCAAAAGCGGTTTCTCGTGATTATTTGGAAACAATTAAACATGGCAAAAGCATTGGCAGGCAAGCGGGGGAAGAACACAATGCGATAGAGAAGTATCGCGATAACACATACAAAAGGGGATGATGCAGGATGTTAAGAGATGGAAAAGTAGGACACGCACATAAGTGAAGATAATACACGGGATCTGAGGGTCTGAATAACAAAAACGAAGGGTGCGTACCGTTCGGTAGCGACAGGCAGATATGCAAGAGGACAACGAGCGTTAAAGCTCGTGGACCACAGTAGAATTGACATTTGTGCATGCCACTGTCCATGGGTAGAAGCTCGCGTCAGTGCAGTGTACTAATGGACTTTCAGTTTATTTGTTTATGTTAGAGCAACGTCATTGTTTTATTTGTTTCGTTATTAGATGATTTCGTTCATTCGAAAACATTAATTTAAATTAGTTCACTTTCGTTTTACGTCTATGGTTCAGAGTTTGATGTTTAACCATACATATATACCTATGTACATCAGTATTTTTCATACTACACATACACACGTATATACATATGCTTTAAATGTTAACCGATTGTTTTAAGTTTTTAATTAACGTTACTTCATGTTTACCATCTCGTGCCTACTTTGCACATTCGTATACTAAAGCCATTTCGTGACTTAATGCTCACCGCCAAGTGCTACTGCGCTACCGCGAGACAACTGGCGCTCGCCTTGTGCAGGGATGCTCTATGACACATGGAATAACCGCCTGGAGTGAACTACGACGCCACCCCAACATCAGGAATCTCTCGCATCTCGGATCCTTGGACCAGGACGCAGGTTGCAGCTCCTGTCGTACGGACAGGGGCAGATCAATGAAGGGCCTACGCATGCGAACCTTCCTGCCGCAACCGATGGATCGCTAGCGTAACCATTCTTTCCCCGTACATGCCCTTTTGCTCGCCTGGTACCCCCTCGGTGAATTTACCGCCAAGATATTGTCCCACCGACCAAGAAACCGAAACCGGGTCGCAAACTCCCCAAGGATGACGGTCGTGTTATTTTTATAAGACCCACGCGATTAAAAAAACAAATGCTCTTACGAAATACGCACGAATATGAATGAGCGGACACGTATGAATGAATTGTTGCTTCTTTAAAACTGAGGTTACGCAATTTTAAAGGCTTATTTGCTGTAGCAATTCAGTTATTAACACTGCGCAATAACCCGCAGCGACAAAGATTTTATTAATGTATCTCTTTCATTATGCGGCGTTTTGTTAAAAATTAACTTTCATTCAAGAAATTACAGTTTTTATCAGATCTTTCCCCTGCGGCTAATTTACTCAGATACTTACCTTGGTTTCACAGATATATCTGTAAATACGGTAATAAATATATATTGTTTTGGTGGACTTGGCAAATTGATGTTTATCTAACTCAAGTGACCAACGTTTGTTTCGATTTAATGTAATGTTTGGTTTTGTGTGTGTGTGGGAGGGGGGTAACGCTGGTGGATTAAACTGATTTTGTCTATCCTGCTTGATTAATGATAATACTTTGCTGTACATAAAAATGTGTATTTTACGTGTACAGGGTGATTCAGGAGGAAGTGGCTGTATTTTAGGAAATGGTAGTATTCACAATTCTGAACAAAAAACTTATGTCGACTTATACCCTAAAGCGCTCCGTTTCAAAGATACGATACTTAGAAGTTTTAATTAAACAACCACCTTTTCTGAAATATCTAAGTAATCTAGAAATATCGAAATTTGAAAATTCCGGAAATCACCTTAGCTGTAGAAAGGCCTGATTTCAGACACAAATTTTCATTTTCTTATATTCAGTGAGGGGTAGAAAACTTGAGGGTAGTTATCTTGTCAATAACTTAATTATTATAATATTATTATAATATTAATAAATTTTACTTAATTGTGATAGTAATATCGTTTGTTTCATTTGCCATAGCCTTGCTGACGTGAATCGAATATCCCATTTCTGTTTAAGCATGTTCGAATGAAATGTCGTTTATCTCGAAAACGGTTAATGTTATCGAAATACAAAGAGTAACTTTTTTGTGCAAGAATGATAGATTTCAAAAATTAGGTCAGAACCGTGAAACCATTAAGGGATAAAAAGTTATTGAGAAGAAAAGGGTAACTACCCTTAAGTTTTCTACCCCTCAGTGAATGTAAGAAAATGAAAATGTGTCTGAAATTAGGATCTTCTATAGCTATGATGATTTCCGGAATTTCGAATTTGAATATTTTTAGATTACTTAGATATTTCATTTGTTTAATTACAACTTCTAAGGGTTGTATCTCTGAAACGGAGCGCTTTAGGGTATAAGTCGATACCAGTTTTTTGGTTCAGAATTGTGAATACTACCATTTCTCCCGAATCACTCAACAAAGTGAGTGGACCTGATAATATACCGGCATTTCTACTGACTGACTGTATTCAATGTTTCATTTATCCACTACGCCATATATACAATCTAATATTGTCCACTGCAGTATACCCCAAAGAGTGGAAATTATCGCGTATAATTCCTGTCTTTAAATGTGGTGATAAAACATGTGTTAATAATTATAGACCGATAGCCTTAATGTCAAATTTTGCTAAGCTTTTTGAATGTGTGTTGTCTTGCATAGTATATGCTCACTTTAGTTCTCGGGTTATCCCTGAGCAACATGGATTCATAAGGGGGAGATCTACTGCAACTAATTTGTGCGAGTTTACCCATTTCGTGTCTGATGCTTTAGACAACCGCCTTCAAGTGGATGCCATATACACCGATCATACGAAGGCGTTTGATAGGGTTCATCACTGCATATTACTGAGGAAGCTGAGCCGCGCGGGATTTTGTGATCATTGTGATCACTGCATTGAAAACTTTGGGATTTATACTTAGAAATACTGGAGATGTTGTAAATGTAGCTTGTATAAAACTGTTATTCTACACTTTAGTAAGATCTAGGATTGAATACTGCTGTGTTGTTTGGATCCCTTATCATCAGAAAGTATGCAAAATACCTACATTTAAAATTGTTTAATAGATATCCAGTGAGACACTGTGAGTTAAGAGAACTTACTGATGTTGGGGAAACCAGCCTTGTATCTAGACGAAAAACTCTCTGTTTAGTATTTCTTCAAAAACTATTGCGCGGGGAGTTCTCATGTTCTGAATTACTTGAAACCATTGGTTTTAATGTACCAAGGGCTGTCAGCAGGAGAGTTTTAACATTTTATTACAGCATCCCAAACACTTTCCATCACCTTCACTCTCCTCTGATTGGCTGTCTCAGATTGTATAACAGTTTAGCTAGGGATATAGATATGGATATATTTTTTGATGATTTTACCACCCGATCCGCAAAGCGTACGCTTACTGATACCTTTTCTGAGATGTAATTATAGGCGATATTATTGTTACATGATGTTGCGTTGTAAACAGCGTTATGTGATAACTGGATTAGTATGAATGAATTGGAATATTTGGTTATTTATGTACATTATGGATTCTATTCTGACTGCCATTTTGTTTGTTATTAATATGTACCATTATAGACACTAGTTGTCTGCTGGAATAAACTTATTTATTATTATTATTATTTATTATTATATCACCGCAATTTGAACAACTATCACTAATATTCGAAAGAATACTTATTTAGTTTCGTAACACTTATCAGTGTCTCTTCTAATTTTCAAACTGACACAAAAAATGTCACACTAAAGGATACCTGTCAGGGTGATCAATGATTCATAGCGGGATGTTCTACTTCGTGTGTTAATTTTTAGTTTCGAGAGTTCGCCTGAGGAATTATTTTTTTTTGTTTTCACTTGTCTGAATTTCGCATCCATGGTTCGTGTCAAATATTCTAATAGGTACAAAAGTGGTACTGGTTGCAATACCTTACTGTAATTGGCTGTCTTCAAGTGCACTCTTTACCAGGGAGTAACTTTTCTAGCTTCACATAATATCAAATTACTTTTGATTCTGTTGCAAACTTCTATCAAAACGACTTCACCTCTCTTTGCCTGTCGTGATTCTGTTTTCAGAGCTCCTAGATATTATCTTCTAAAGCGTTTACTTAAGTTATCCTGAATTTTCTGCCAGTATCTAATAATATGTCGCATTCAATTGCTTGCTACTTTCTATGATTATCTGTGTCAGGAACATATTTATTTGATGTCTTGAATAAATAAATTTGGTTTTAAAGTCTTCGCTGATGTAGACATATGGGTCATGAATCCATAATAGCTTCTCACTCACACAACACCGTTGAAAGTTCATATTAATTTAATGATGTATGTTCCAATGTCTTCCTTGGCAGTCGTCTTAAGATACGGATAAATCGCTCCCACCATCCACCCCACCAGGCTGCAGACTAAGGAGAAAACTTCCGCTGGATCTTATTTGAACTATATTTTAGTATATCATCCCATTTCATATTTTCAAACACACTATTTGTTCCGATAAAATTTGTTCCGGTGACACTATAAATTACCTTTTCTTGAAATATAATTTCTCAAATTTGTAAAAACATTCTGTAGATAACGCTACAGACAGTTCCAAATTCACTGCTCGATAAACAGCGCAGGTGAATATAATTATCGAAACCGTTCTATTTTCTTTTATAAATAATGGAATTGCCAATTGCCAAGTTCACTCCAACTATCTCTTACCCGATTCCTGGGCAATTCAATTGAAGGTGCATAAGAATATTTTAAAGTGAATCTACCACATTTCACGCATTTTATTTTTGATGATACAAAATCTCTCTCGTAAAATACTCAGAGTTTGTACCACAGCCTAACAATTGTTCCTGTGCTCTGTTTAATGAGTGGAGGTAAAATGATACTATACGAAAAAAATCGTGTCCAAATTTTTGATCGAACTCTTAATGGATTATATACATCAAAAATACGAACAGATGAGAGAGAGTTGTCATAAGAACCTGAAAAAGCTTCTGACTGAATTAACTTAAATACTAGAGAAGGAACAAGTAGGTTTTAGACAGAACAGATGCTGCTGCGACCAAGTCTTGGCTCTAACAATGCATGCTGAAGTTGGTTTCCAGAAAAGATT
This sequence comes from Rhyzopertha dominica, assembly GCA_025024175.1. Lineage (NCBI taxonomy): Eukaryota > Metazoa > Arthropoda > Insecta > Coleoptera > Bostrichidae > Rhyzopertha > Rhyzopertha dominica. The sequence continues at coordinate 9,132,219 of QCXZ01000086.1, read as the reverse complement.
GAAAACTAGAGTAGTGTTCATAGACTTATCGGCGACCTATGATAATATGTGGAAAGACGGATTGATCCTCAAACTATTTAATACTCTGAAATGTGGTAAGACTGTGAAGCTCATCGAACGAATGCTATCCAAACGTCAATTTAGAGTGTTTCTGGGAGAGAAAAGTAGCAAATTCAGGATTTTGAATAATGGTCTTCCACAAGGATCGGTTCTGTCGCCTATTCTTTTCAACCTTTACATAAGTGACCTTCCAGAAACTCAATCGAGAAAATTTGTGTATGCAGACGACTTGGCATTGGCATAGCAAAGTAAACTTTTCTGTCCTTGGACAAAACCTTTCAAGTGACATCGAGATTATGAATTGCTATTTTAAAGCCTGGCGCTTGTACCCTAACCGTTGAAGACAGAAGTAACTTGTTTTCATCTCAATAATCATCAAAAGACAAAACAACTTCAAGTTATGTCAAATAAAATAATACTTAAACATAACTTCTCGTCAGAATACCTTGGAGTGACCCTAGATACGTCTCGAACGTACACGAAACATCTAAAAACATCAGTAAAAAATTACAGACCAGAAATAACATCCTGCATAAGCTTGCTGGTACAAGTTGGGGTGCAAATGCAAGTGTACTCCGTACTTCTGCAACTGTCTTGCTTTATAGCACTGCTGAGTACTGCGGTCCTGTTTGGAAATATAGTCATCACACAGGAAAAATTGACACTCAACTGAATACTGTAATGCGACTAATCACTGGAAGAATTAAGTCAACTCCATTACCTTGGCTACTTTCAAACATTGCTCCTCCGGAGATTTCGCAGAGTTTGCTACATATAAAGCTTGGCAAAAATATCAATCAGCTGATTTCCCGCGATCTGCAAGAGCTACCTACAACTCGGCTAACTTCCAGAAATCCTCTTGTGGACAGAAGATTTCCTTCGTGCTCTTTATACCATTGAAGATGGATGGTATTCTGCTTGGCAACTTAAGAAACATAATATATTTAATTAACAGCTTATAGACTATCCTACAGAAAAGGTCCCGAGAAAGCCTTGGGTAACTAAATCGCCTTCGCACTGGGAATGGGAAATCAACCCTTCTTGTGAATGTGGAGACCCCCTCCAAACAATTGAACATATGGTCAACAGATACCTCCGTATAACATGGCCCGGTGGTTTTGCGTCTATCCATCGTGTTGATGAAGGTGTAGAAGATTGGCTTAAGACAATCGAGATGCGATTGGAGTTTTTCTGCGGTTTTCTTCAATACTCTATCCAGAATAAATACATACATGTATGTATCTATTCTGGATAGAGCGCAAATGCGAGATGTCCTATCGTTGAATAAAAAGACTTTTTTCTTTCAACGCTTTTATAAAAGTCGACCGTAGTCGCAAGAAATTAACAGAACTGTGTAATGTATTAATGATTTTCATAAGAATAAATAAAACTTAAATACCGATTTTTTCGGCCGACGGCAATGTATTAAGTGATTTAATGCGCTTATCGATGTTTTCTTGAATATAAAAAAATTCTGGCTTCCTGTGTTTAACTACAGTATTCTTATTATACATTATTAAATTAAAAAAAAAACTTAAGTTACTTCTAGCTGACGGCTCATTAAATATAACGTCTTGTACTGAAATTATATTATACTTATTTATTTATTACATTTCGTATCGTACGTCAGATATATAGTTTAAACATTTTTGCAGAATACATGGTGGCAAGTTGTTTCTGGCTTCCTACTCCAAGAAGAACTGTAGAGAGTGCTTGTACCAAATTGTTATTTTCATGGCACATTACTGCCGTCTTGATAGTGTGATGCCAGCGTTCAAGAAGGCCATTTGTTTGAGGGTGATATGCTGTGGTTCTGTTCTTCTTGATTCCTAACAAATATGTAAGAGAGCGGAAATAGCGAGGATTCAAATTGTTTGCCTTGGTATGTGGTTATGGCACCCAAAACGCGATATCCAGTAGGTGTACAGTTTCTGCGGAAATCTGTCAGCCATTGTCAGACAGTATCGGAAACCTTCTGGCGATGGTGGTAATGGACCGACGATATCCAGGTGTACGTGCTCAAAACGGCCATTATTTGAAGCAAACTGTTGCGGCGCACTCTTTGTATGCCATGATACTTTCGAACGCTGGCAAGATGTGCAGCAACGTGCCCAGTTCGAGACATCTTTGTCTAGTCCTAGCCATATAAATCGCTTCTTGATAGCACGGCTTGTAGCTCGCCCGCTGGGGTGTGATAATCGATGGAACATGTCGAAAATTCTTCTTCATAGAGTATGTGGTACATATGAACCTACATCTTTTGTATTTGTGTCGCAGAATAATGGTGCAGATGTGGCCGTTGGTGCAAAAGTCTAACTTTAGTGAAGTTTCTCCAGAGCTAAAGAGTTTCTGCAGTTCTGTATCTTCTTGTTTTGCAGGAGCTAGCTCTTCTGGGGTAATTGCTGCCGGCAATGACATGGTGTCTATTTTAGACATTCTGGGTAAGGCGTCTGCTACAACGTTACTTTCACCAGCAATGTGTACTATATTTGTGGTGAACTGGCCCATAAAATCCAACTGTCGAAGTTGTCTCGGTGATGCCTTATCGGATTTTTGTTTGAATAATGCATATGTTAGGTTTGTGGTCTGTTTTAAACACAAATTGGTGTCCCTCCAACATGTGGCAAAAGTATTTTATAGCTTCGTATATGGCTAATAACTCTGTCGTAAACACTGTAGTTCATCTGGGCGTTGTTTTTTTTGTTTCTTTGAGAAATATGCTGTCAGTCAAAGTTCTTCCAGTATTTGCTCTAAAACTGCGGCAATGGATGTGTTTGATACATCTGGTGCAAGAAATAACGCGGCGTTTTCGCTTGGATGGGTGAGTTTTTGCATTCTTCAAAACTTTCTCTGTGTCTGCAGTCCCAGGAACTGTAAGTTTGTCGTTGCGCTTGGAATTTTGGAGAAATTAGTTAAGTGGTGCTTGTAGATGAGCAGCGTTCTTAGTAAATTTCCTGCAGAAGTTTATTATTCCGAGATATCGACGGAGTTCAACGATGGTTTTCGGCTTTGGCATACTAATAATTGCTTCAACTTTTTCGGTAGTGGCTGGATGCCGTTTTTTGCAATGCGATACCCCAAATATTGTACGGATGTCACGCCTAATTTGCTTCTGCAAGGTTGATAATTAAACCATACTCATTCAAAAGATCGCAGACTAGTTATAAGTGCTTTAAGTGTTCTTCTGCCGAAGTGGATGCTACCAAAATATCATCGATGTAACAATAGCAAAAATCTAAACCGTGAAGAACAGTGTTCATAAATCTCTAAAATGTTTGCGCTGCGTTGCAGAGGCCGAACATCATATACATGAAAATGCATGTCTATGCTGTGCTGTCTGCACCGCAACCAACTGCAGATAGATCATATACGGGAATTCGAATAATTCAAACGAAGCGATTACTGCTGTATTTTGAATGTGCTCTTCGGCCAGGGGTACCTGGTGATAACCCCGGACAAGGTCTGCGGTGAAGAAGATATTCGTACCATTTAATTTGTTGGAAAAATCTTCTATATTAGCTACGGGATAACGATCTGGCGTTACGGCATTTAAGCGACGATAATCACCGCAAGGTCTCCATTCGTCTTCGTTCTTTTTTGGGACCATATGTAGAGGACTACTCCATGGACTGGAAGAAGGTCTGCGTATACCCTGTTCTAATGTATTAGAACTCCTGACGGGCGATCTTAAGCTTCTCTGGTGAGACTCGTCAAGCTTTTTCTTGAACAGGTGGTCCTGTTATAATCTTATGCACAATGTTGTGCTTCGTCTTTACGAATATCGGCAATGTTCGACAGATGCCTGTGTACTGAGCAAGTAACTGTGTATGGCGAATTTGATTTGAAAATTGTAGGTAATAGTTCGGTAGACATATGCAATAGTTGTAAGTTTGGTGCAGCTATCCAGTAAACGGCGATTATTAAGATCCACTAGCAGACCGTGGTAGCGGAGAAAGTCGGCGCCAATTATGGGTTTTGCGACTTGCGGACAGTATAAGCTGCACACATGTGGGCATCCTACCCAGCCACAAAGTTTTTAAAATGTCTTCACTGACAGTTTCACCCACTAACGTCTTCATTCTACCTAAAAGTTGAGTGGGACGCTGATCTCCTAACTCCATCTCTGTTAACAACTTTCGCAGCTGTTTTTCTTTAGAATCGGAAAATGCGGCTATTAATTGCGTTTTAAGGGCGTCATATTTCTTTTCAAGGGGCGGGTTTGTTATTAGATCGGATACATGTTGCAGTACAGAACAATCCAAAGCAGCGATGACAGTATAAAATTCGTTGTTATCTGACCTTGTATTTGTGGTTATGAATTGTGCTTCTATTTGCGGGAACCAGTTTTAGGCCAGTGCGCCAAAATGATGGTATCTTTACTGTTTTTACGCTGTCGATGCTTTCCGTGTTGGCTTCGTTGTTTGTTGCCATTTAGTCGTAGCACGTCGGGGTCACCAAAAATATAATGTAACGTGTAGATATATATATACAGCGGGGGTCCTACAGCTACTGCCGCTTCCCGCATCCCATTCGCCATAGCCTTCTATTAAGCCAGTCGTTTTCTCCAAGGTCTCTTCTTGTCATGGCTTCTTCTATTCCATTTTCCAAGTATGTGCTGGTCTTCCTCTTTTCCTTCTATTTGGTGGATGGTATTCTAGCGCTAGACGTGGTAACCTTTCTTCTCCCATTCGCATGACGTGTCCATACCAAATCAGTTACCGTTGTTCTATTCTTTCTATTATCGTGTCTTGTATTTGTGATCGTTGTTTGATTGTTTCATTCGGTATATGTTCCAGTGTTGAAATTCGACACGATCTCCTAAAAAAGTCCATTTCGACAGTTTGTAGTTTTTGTTTTTTCCTTTGTGTTAATTTCCACGTTTCTGCAACATATTGTTGAACTCTGCGACCTCACCGGGGTGTCAAATGAAAGCATCCCGAACAAGATACGCGTACGCGACTTTTTCAAGTTTACTTGGGTCTCTCACGATCAGAACAAGATAGCGTCCTATAACACTGACGCAAGTTTACAGGTTTTGACGCGTTTTGTCTGATCGACGGAAACATGGTCTAAAGCGATTTCCCACATTAAATGATGCATTTGCGAAAAGCCCCTCCCTAGGGCAGCTGAACTCGCAAAAACCCCCACAAAATTTGTATCAGACTCCGAGGTTTCCTTTTAAGTAAATTGAAATCTTGTTGACAGTTCCGTTTTGATATTTTGATTACAAACTAGAAATTTTAACGTCGTGTCGGGTTTATAGTTTTTTTTTGTAAAGTATTGGTAAAGTGTAATTTTAAATTCAGTTAGTTACCGTTGCGTTGGACCAATTGGGAAGTCGCTAGGACCAAGGACCGAGGGACCAAGGGCTAGGAAATACTCCAGGGGTATCGTACATTAGATTTATCTGTCTGCTTTAAAGTTTCTTTGGCTGACCTTTGTAAAGAAAGCGTAATGTGAGTTGTCCGTGTTTAACATTTTAAGTTTGTTTATTCATAATATTGTAATCGGTGCAACTTTTAAATTTACAATAAACCGGCAAATTCACGTAAGTCGGTGTTTCATTTTCGAAATTTCAATCTACCCATTTGCAAGAAGAATCCACAGTGTCTCCGAAGATTTTCTTACCAATCGGTAAGTGGTGGCAGCGATCGTTACCGTCAAGGTATTAAGAATAATTTTAATAAATATTAAAATCAACGGTGGGGCTACAACATTGGTGGCAGCTAAATGGGATCTTGGAAATGGAATTTTAAGACAAAATAATTACAAAAGATCAGTCAAGAACGCTCTCTTCTGTCTTGCTTGCAATACTTTTGGTTTGCTATATATATCTGTGTTATATATGTAGTGAGGTGTTATTAAAATCAACGGTAAGTTATTAATATATACCATTAGTAATACAGCAGGGGTGAAATACAACAAAGGTAAGTAAACAACATTGTGTGAAGTACTTTATACAGCTAACAATTTGAAATAACGATTTTGCTGAATCATTTTTTTTAATTATTTTTGAACGTTCTTTAACACACGAGCTTTTTGTTTCAGGCATCGTTGGACCACAGAATTAAGAACGGTAAATATTCACCTTGTTCAATTCATATATCTTTTTTCTTACATATTTGTTGTTGCGCAAATCTTAAATTAAAATGGTAGATCAAGATGAGCCAGCACAAGCCTTCGAAGCGCCAGAACTCCCGATCGCGCCCCCACAGGTACTTTCCTTGGGTATGGTAGCGAACACGGTAGAGTCGTTTTCCGGGCGAGAACGGGTTGAAGAATATTTCGAAAAAATTGAATTGCGGTCTCGGCTCGACCAATGGGATCAGAAAACCACTTTAGATATTATTAGATATCGTTTAACCGGCGAGGCGTATAGGATATTTAAAAACCGATCCAGAATTGGAATCACCGACTATTGCTTACTCTGATTTTAAAGAAAAGTTTATAGCAAGATTTTCACCAATTAGAATTCCGGGAGAAAACCTCATAAAACTATCGCGTTGCTTCCAAAAACATGACGAAACCGTCGCAAATTTTGTTTCAAGGCTGAAAGTTTTAGGTGGCAGAAATTCTGAAGGAAGATTTGTTACATGCAAGTGCACACGAAATATCGGGTCTTACGAAAAAATGCAACGAACTGGTTTTGCATCAGTTCAAAGCCGGTATTAAGCGCGAATATCTTAAAAATTTAGGTCCACTTCTGATGCGCACAGAAAATTTAACAATTGATAAGGCGGAGGAATTTGCACGTCAGGAGGAATTAAATACGTTAATGCTTAACAACAGGCAAGCTTCAGGTTCAATATTAGCTATCAAATGTTATACGTGTGGCAGACCGGGTCATTATGCTAGTGATTGTCGACAACGAATGGTACCGAATAATCCAGGAAGATATTTCAATAATCATTCTCAAAACAATAATCACAGTAGATTCGCAAACTTCAGCAGTGGTAACATAAGGAACGGTCCTCGACGTGATTTTGAATTTAATGATAATCAACAGCCCAGAAGTAATTATGCCCAAAATTTTTCCAATAATAGGCCTAATAATTTTATCGCGGTAGGTTTAATGATAATCACAACAGTACAAACAGCCGTCAGAATTATAACAGGCAAAATTCTTACCGTCCTGCTTTTCCGAACTCGCAGCAAAATTCTTATCCCCGCGAAAAGCATCAAGCTCCAGTACAGACTTTAAACTCCAACGCCCCTTCGTTCGCACCCCGTACCGGAGGGAACTAGAAAATCACCATACTTATGAAGAAGCCTTTTGTCAAAATTCTAATGATTTAAATTCTGAATTAATGATGTCGAAACCAAATACTTGTTTAATTTGTGTACCGGAAGTAACCGTAGAAAATATGAATACGACACCCAGTAACGTTTTATTTGTTTGCTAATGGTGTTCTTTGTAAATTTCTTATAGACACTGGCTCAGAAGTATCTATAATTAACCATAAATTTGTCAGTGATCAAGCGATAGATATCAGCACTGAATATATTTTAGCTGGAATCACGGGACATACTGCTAAAGCCATAGGTATTTCTAACGTTAATGTCGGATATTGTCAAAATTACGCACGTTGTAAATTTCCAATGATTGTTTGCAATGATGCGTTTCTGCAAACAGATGGTATTATAGGACGCCGATTTTTAAATATAACGAGGCGGAAATTTATTTTGCTAACGATACTTTGAGAATTTGGGAACAAAATCTTCGTATACAATTAGATTGCGATGATAAGGCTAATTATAACGGTGATAATTTACTAAGGGGAAAATGTGAAATTAATAATGACGGTCAAAGCGAGAATCAGGTATCGAGTGTAGAAGCTAAGATAAGCAGCGCAACTGCTGACAATGCTGAGAAGGTTGTTGACAGTTGTGTGGCCGCTTAGTGGGTTTGATGACACTAGTAGTGCTGTGAAGGCTAATAGTGCTCCTAAAAACCCTGGAAATTTGAAAACCGAGAGTATCCGCGATGCTGGGAAGGGTCGCTGATACGCCAAAATACTTTTGATAATGTTGATGATTCAATCGATTATTGTAGTAATGAAAACGGTGAATAACGTTAATGTTATAATAAACGATTATGGTTGTATTAGTGAAGATGATGATGACGACTACCAGTACTACAGAAGTTTTAAACAAAGAGAATCAGAACTAAAAGATGTCGAAGTAAAGCAACCAGCTGAGTTAAGAAACGTGATACCGAGAGTAATAGTAGTACTTGCGTAAATCGTAACGTTATAAGTGTAGGTGTTGAAAAGTTTATGAATGAAACCGTAGTGGACAAAAGTATGCGACATAGCAGTTCAGTAAAGGAAACAGCTGATGTAATTCTAGAAGATGACCTGATTATTCCGAGTAGATGTGAACTTATGTGTCTGGGTTTGATACGAGATAAATTATCGGGAAGCACGGTTGTAATAGAACCTATTGATGTAGGTGTAAACGGTATCTTTATAGCACGATTGCGTAGCAGAAAACAGCCCAAAATGTTCCATTCGCATTATCAATGTTGTAGATAGGGAAGTTGTACTTAAGAAAGGAACTAAGTTAGGTGTAGCTACGACAAATGTTATAGTTAATAACAATCCAATTCACACTCGAGTTCATTTCATCAATCGTTATACCAAAGAGTATCCGGAAATACTGAATGAATTCCAATTTATCACATTTGGATGAACATGCTGCTAACCTAGTTAGACAATGCATTTTGAAAGTACGCGGACATATTTAGTAGCGAAACTGAAGAATTAACTAGCACATCAAAAGTTAAACATAAAATAGTGACCGAAACGTAGCTCCTATTGCGAAACCACCGTATAGGGTACCATACCAACAACGAGAAATTTTGCGCAATGAAATAAATCGGTTGTTAGAAGCTAAAGTTATCAGTCCTACTGATTCCCATAGTCGGCGCCCGTTGTCTTAATCGTTAAAAGACTTACCGAACGGCGAGCAAAAAGTACGGGATGTGTATCGACTATCGAGGCTTGGAATGCTGTGACAAAACGAGATTACTACCCTCTACCAATTTTACAAGACACGCTAGATTCGCTGGGTAAAGCTAATTTATTTAGTTCATTGAATGTAAGGTCTGCATATCACCAAATTGATATGGATGAGCAAGATAAAGAAAAAACCGCGTTTTCAAACTCCCGACGGGCATTGGATTTTTAACAAAATGCCCTTCGGCCGTCTTAAACGCGCCCTCTACATTTCAGAGATTTATGAATGTAACCCTTTCTGGTTTAACTGGACAGATTTGCTTGCATACTTAGATGACATTAATTGTCTTTAATTCTTTTGGAGTAGAAGACCATATCGAAAAGCTGTCGGTAGTATTTGATCGTTTAAGAGAAGCCAGTGTAAAATTGAAACCCAGTAAGTGTTGCTTTATGTTAGAAGAAATTAAGTACCTTGGACATATAATTAGTAAAGAAGGAATAAAAACCAGACTAGATAAATTTCTGGCAGTAAAAAAACTTTCCAGTTCCCAGAAACGTTCGAGACCTTAAGAGGATTTTTGGGATTAGTAGGATGGTACAGGCGGTTCATCCCAAATTTTCATTAATAGCCGCCCCTCTCACGAATCTAACGAAAAAGAAAGTACCTTTCCAATATTGATCAAAATGCTCTTCAAGCTATCGAATTCTTAAAATTCTTTAATTTCTAACACAGTGTTAGCACATCCTGATTTTAGCCAACCATTTATACTAGCCACTGATGCTAGCAAAATGGTATTGGCGCAATTCTGAGTCAACTACATGATGGTTTTGGAAAGACCTATTGCTTATAGTTAGCAAAAAGCTAACTAAGGCGCAAAAGTAACTACTCTGCGACAGAATTAAATTACTTGCTGTTGTGGAAGGCATTAAAACACTTTTCGTTGCTATCTGTATGGACGAAGGTTTACAATAGTTACAGATCACAGACCCCTGAAGTGGCTTATGAATCTCAAAGATCCAACATCTAAATTGGCTAGGTGGAGTTTGCTTCTTTCCAGTTATGATTTCGAGATTATTCATAGGCAAGGCCGACAACATGGTAATGTAGACGCGCTTAGTCGAGCATTTTTACGCTGAGCCTATCACCAGGAAACGAATGCGATGTGCTAGATAAATTTTCTACAGTGTGCTGAACATAAAAATATAGTGAACAATAATGTTGTAGTGAAAACAGGCAATTTATTTGCTGCACCGGAAGGTTATTCTCTTGTCCATTGTGTTTCTCAAGATTTAGCAATGAATAAAGGCATTGCTTTAGAATTTAAAAATGTTTCGGTTCAGTAGATTATTTGAAAGCTCAAAAATAAAAACATCGGGGAATTTGCACATTTA